>JAMZAV010000677.1:600000-1015441 GCA_024449915.1 Sweltsa coloradensis | reverse complement strand
CTAGTAATTATTAAGGACAAAGACTTACGATCACTTTGAAAAACAAACAAAAAAATAAACAAAAAGTATAGTTGTTAGCATAAGAATCAAATTATTCAGACATTGGACTTGAATGAGCCTCGAGAGTGTTTTTTACCACTTAAATATCACATGCAGCAGTTTCTTACTGCGTTTAGTCCATTTATTTAATAGTTAGTTACCATATTGGCCTACATTAATTTATATATGCATTTCACTTTATGAACCTTGTAACGGTCATAAGTATTTACTAAAATGGTGGGAGTGGATTGGCCGAATAATCTACAATCACCACTATAATTAATGGTTATGACCGTTACAAGTTTCAAAAAGTAAAATGCATATTTAAATTAATGTAGGCCGATTTAGTAACTAACTAATAAATGAATCGACTAAACACAGAAAGAAAATGCTGCATGTGATATTCAAATGGTAAAAAAAGACTCTCATATGGCTCATTCATGTCAACTGCCAATAATATCAATAAAAAGTAAATCATTTAGATGTAGCCTGCTCATTATGGCTTTAAGCTACGAATAGTATAGACTTTAAAAAAATAAATAATTAAAGAAATATTGTAGATGATCCCTACTGTAACTCTGTAGATATACATAAGTATGGGCTGTACGGCTGTACCTAAGAAAGCGTTTCTGACACCATCCGGGTACGTTTGTAATGAAAATACGAAATTCTTTGTTCATGTCCCCCAACAATGTTTTACACAGTACTTTCTTCTCTACTAAAATATACTACTGGGGTGCGGGTACCTAAAATTTAGTGTCGGGTATTTTGGGGCAGACATGTACATCTGTAAGCCAATCATGTTTAGGGTTCTGGACTAGACTTTGCAAGACTTACAAAACAGGATAAAAATTAGAGACAATTAATCGACGTTACGCTGGAATTGAACCCTTTTGTAAAATAATGGGGTCAAATATGAGCGACAAATAGCAACATCCAACTACAATAATGATACCCAATAAATTGCAATGAAGTACTATCCACAGTTTATCTAGGACATCAAGAAACGAAAATATTCCAAATTGACAGGAATTAAAGTCGTAGCTAGATGGATACTACCAACTACCAAGCAGTTGACCAGTCAATTGACTTAAAAGATAACGTGTGTATATTGCATTTAAATAATTAAAACTAGGGAAACGCCAAAGTCGTTGTTAAGACGAGTTGAGTGAGCCATGTGTTGAGTACCGGTAACATTCCTTTTCTTCCCCCTACCTTAGGCCGCCCTAGCCTACTTCATAGGCTACAGTGGAGCATTATGGCCTAAACTATGACCTAAACTTAAATAGGTACCCTATTATTTATACGAATATTATAATCAAACTTAAATGCAAATGTTCCCGCGTACTCAACACATGACTGTCTCTCACTCGTCTAACAACGACTTTGGCGTTTCCCTAGTCGAGTTGGCTAAAGCGCCCTTATAGCCGAAATGTGGGAGACGTGGGTTCAATGGTCGGGAAAGATTTTGTAATTTCTGGTTCTGGATTTTATTTTTAAATTATTTAACATGTTTTGAAATGCATATAACGCAGTGTAGTCCATCATCTGTGGCAATACTAGGGAAAACAGCCAGTACGAAATACGTGAAATATTGCAAGGTTTACTCAATCTTCGAGCGGAATTTGGGGGTACCTTGACGTCCTACATTCGATTAACCTTGGACCCCGGCATTTCACAGCCAGGTAAATAACAACAAAAAATATTATTTCAAAATGAAAACCATTGTCGTTAAAATAATTCATATACCTTTCAACGTTTTTTTTCAGTTTTTTATTTCTTGCAGGCTTAAATCGCATCGGATTTTTTTCATTTTGTTAGCAGTTCTCAATTACCTGGTCACGGATGTCTGTTTAAAATTTCAGCCCAATCTATTCGGCCGTTCGGCCGTATGAGCCTGGACAGACAGACAGACATTTAACATTTAACATTTAATCAGAATTAGAATTAATCACGACCATGGACCGATCGAGTAGCGTTGTAGACTACGTTCGCTGCGCTCACTCGTCTAATTATTTGAATTTTCATATTTGAATTTGAATTGTTATGTAAACAATAACATTTCTTTCTTTCTTTTTCAATTAAAAAAGTTTTAATTAGGTTAATATTTTATTTTAGTATTTATTTATTATGTAGTTATATTATGAATTATAATAGACAAATAGAATATTAAAAGCTTCTGGGTAAGCTGAAGCTGAATCGGAGAAAGGGACTGATGACAGCATCGACGATGATGATGACGATGGATGATATGCCACTTAATATGCATTTAACAAGCTTTTAAATAAAAAAAAAAAAGCTTTTGTCACAAACATTTAAAAAATATTTATACTAATTATTAATAAATAAAATTTATGATTTTTTACATTTGAGACCCTCAATTGACCAGTCAATTGACCAAATTTGAATTTGACCGGTCAAATCCCATCCCTATGTATACTTAATTTAAGAGATTATGTACATTTTTATTTGTCTTAATTCTATGGCCTAGTTAGTTTTGGCCTATATTTTAAACAGGTATATATTCATTTAACTTATCTAATGGTAGAATATTCATATAATACTTATCACAATATTTAGTAACAATATTCAGCTTAATACTAAATTCTCAAGAGCTTGTATTTCAAGGTAACGGTGCTCATTTATGTAAAAATTTGTTCATGCTGTAGAAGATTAGGCCAGATACATGGCTTCAACCATTTTTTTTAAAAATAGCAGTTTTGCTAGTTGCCTTTTCTGGTCGGTAGTGAAATGGCTGACACATTTAAAAAGTAGTAGAAGTTAGTAGGGAGGGTAAAAAGCGTTTAATTTCGTAAACGTTTAACCCCTTAAACAAATCGCATTTAAACGTTTCAACGTTCAACCCCTATTTTCTAACAAAAAAATAAAAATAAATAACAAATTTAGGTTGGCAGAGACCTAGGTTTAATAACAAAAATCGTAATTTTGTACTTATGACCGGCCGACGAATAATTAACAACGGTTTTATTCTCACTCTTGCATTAAATGACCCGGCACTTCCACCATGTGTAACATACAAGATGTCTTAATACAGCCTGGACCCGGCACCTCACCAAAATTGAGCCATTTTCAGAAAATTATCGGGCCTTATCTGTTAGTTTGTGTTTGTGTATGGCTCAAAAGTGGTAACAAAATACTTTTCCCTTAAAAAAAAAGGTTACTAAACGTTTTGCGAATTTAATAACCTCTAACCGTCCACTAAACGTTTAAACGTTTAAACGTCCCATCCCTAGTAGTAAGCCAAAGTGGCTTCAACCTTTTTTTTAAAATAGCAGTGTTGTGTAGTTGCTTTACTGGTAATAAAATGCCTGACCATTTAAAAGTATTTTATTTAGTAGTAAGCCAACATGGCTTCAACCTTTTGTTTAAATAGCAGTGTTGGTAGTTGCCTTTTTCTGGTAATGAAATGGCTGACACATTTAAAAAGTAGTAGTAAGTAAGCCAACATGGCTTCAACCTTTTGTTTAAATAGCAGTGTTGGTAGTTGCCTTTTCGGTATGAAATGGCTGACACATTTAAAAAGTAGTAGTAGTAAGCCAACATGGCTTCAACCTTTTGTTTAAATAGCAGTGTTGGTAGTTGCCTTTTCTGGTAATGAAATGGCTGACACATTTAAAAAAGTAGTAGTAGTAAGCCAACATGGCTTCAACCTTTTGTTTAAATAGCAGTGTTGCTAGTTGCCTTTTCCGGTAGTGAAATGGCTGACACCCTAAAAAAAGTAGTATTGTACAATGTACATTGTATTGTGCACAATAGAAATTATTTAATTATTATCAATTCATAATTAAAATTAAACATACGCTTCTTTTGCCTCTACAAAAGAGTAAATCTTTACTGTACGGCGACAAATAATATAAAATACAATGACAATACACCTTTTCATTGCAAAGTCTTATTTTTAACATCCTACACTATTCCATCACAGCAGGGGCGGATCCAGAAACTCTGTAAGGGGATGGCGATCTATTTGGTGTAACGCATTGAGGGGTGTCTGGGGAGAGCGGCCCTTCAGCTTAGCCCCGCAAGTAAACTTTTTTGAGGAAACTTTGTGATAAACGTGCGCTTTAAAGAGGGTTCATTTCAATAAGTTTGATTGTATTTACCATACAGTTTGGTTTGTTATGTTATCATCACGTTTCTGGATTGTTATAAACTAATACTAATACTACTAATAAGAATAAGAATCAAGTGGGTTCTTTTAGTTCCACAGAACTAGTACATCACACCCACTTATTTCTAATATCCAATACAGAACAGTCAAACACACTTGGTCCTATATATAAATAAAACAATACACATACGAATTTATACTAATTAAAATTAAAATTAAAACTGTCCGCAAACGACTAGGCCTACATAATTTATCAACTAACAATCACCAAATGGAAACTCCTTTTTAACAAACTCACTCAATGCTTTAAGAAAACAACACATAAGATTAAACCTTTACATTATCTGGAATTTTATTATGCATTCTAATGCGTAATGCTTCTATTAAAAAAGGAATTTTCTGAAATGCAATTTGTCTCTTGAGCTGATTAAGAAACTGGTTTGCGTTCCTAGTGTTAAGATAATCGTTGTCACAGATTTAAATAAAAAAATCACCAACATGATTATCACATTCACCTACATCACATACTATTTTATGTAAAAACAACATACTTGTATACAAAATGTCATTCCTTTGCGTTATTTTATTGCAAAACCCAGGATACATCTCATCGCCTTAGATTGAAGTTTTTGAATATTGTTAACATTGCTTTTATTGGTACACAGGAGAAGTAAAGCCTATTATTAAAAATGTAGAGCTATAATAGTCTAAATTCTGCATTTGTTAGACGGTTCAATGGTTCGTTCAAGTTTCCTTGAATTCAAGGACAAAAAATAATCAATCTCAAGGATGGATTGTTGTATTTTATTATCATTACACATTTTGATTATGTTTTGTCCTTGAGTGATTAATGATGATGAATGAATAAATTATGAATTAAAATGCAAAAGGACAAAACAATCAAAGTGTGCAATGAGAATAAAACACAACAATGCATCCTTCAGGCTGAGTATGGTTTGTCCTTGAATTCAAGGAAACTTAAACGGACCATTGAACCGCCTAATGTAGGCTCTAAATGCAAAAGTCTTGCCCACTGCGATAAGAATTTCCATATTATGAATTTAAAGTGCAACCTTTTTTGAGATTTTTATTTTATACGTATTGAAATATAACACATGCTCATTTAAAGATATGGAATCGAACTCCAAGATACTCAACAGTATTCTAGAGTTGTACCTGGTTGTCTAGCAACTCTCTCTGGATTTTCATTCAATATAGGTAGGGCCTACCGCCTAGCTCCCTTTTTAATAGAGCCTACAGCTTGTTATTAATATGCAAGCTGACTTGTTTACATTTAATCTAAGTTTATTTTAGCAAAACCATTCAACTATCATTACATTGCTTTATTTATTCTCTCACATAACTCCTTGAAGTTAACACCAAACACAAAATATTAATGCATCATCAGTAAATAGCTTCAAAAACACTTCAGGACAGCAAATGTACATACTATACATAACATGTATATAAAACGAAAAGTTATCCCCGCAAAACACTACCCTGCGGTAGGCCTACTCCAAGATCACAGCCCTTTTTCAGATACACTAATATTTATTTTACAACGTGTTGCCTATCACTTAAATAAATTTAAACCAATCTTATGCTTTTACACCAATTCCATATCTTTAAAAAAACAATATCTATCTATTAACAATCTCAAAAGCACGTTTAATATTACACTTATAACAATGTTCTCTCTCCCTTACGTTGAATAATACAACTTGCAGTGAACTTTCCGTAATTTTTTTCCTAAAGCCGGACTAATACTTTATAAAACAATGTATGTAATTCAAAATATTCCAGCAAGTGGTTCTAGTCTATGCACAAATATCTCAAAACTTTTTCTAAAATAGGCAATAAGTTTATAATGTAAATGACTCTCACTGTATAATAATTAGGGACGTGACCTATTTCCATAGAATATTTCTTAAATATTAACATAATGTTTTTTGAATTATTATTTGTAGGCCCTAAATAAAAACTAAGACAATGTGTTCTAAGATAAAAATGTGCTGGCTGAAGAGAACTTCAATTTCCAAGCGTCAGCTGTTGTCACTTGTCAGCGCTCGATAGTAATTTGTACAAGAGTGAGGCCCTACATAGTTGTCATAATATTAGATTTAAACTGCCGCCAGATACATACAATAAATAAATAGCATTCTTATAATGAATTACATATGGTGGAATCATAGAACATGTATATTTTGCGGAAAATTTCCATGGAGATTACCGAAATTAAATCTTTCCGGAAAACCCACATCATTTGATAACTGTATACACTCCTAACATGTTCCAGTTTATTTTAAAATTGTGTTGTAGTTAAGCCTTTAGAGCCTAAAAGGTTTAATATGACACAAAGTATTTAGTAGGTTACGGAATTTTACCCTTGAACATTTTGACTGCAAACATATTTCGTTTTACTCTAAGAATTCACCTCAAAGCTCTATTTCATAGCTTTTGTAGTACACTTTATGGTTGGCCGACGCATACAGCGTCTATAGTATTATGCTTAAACGAAGCTGATACTACAAGTGATTCCGCAAAACTTACGGCCTAAAAGAACAAATTAAAAAAAGAACCCGCACAAAATGGACGAATTTACATTATGTTAGTAACACCAACACAACATGCAAAATACAATCTACACATGCACAAGAACTTGCCTTTATGTAGAGTCGACTCGGAGCGATACAGACAGTTTAAGTCAGGGTGGCCAAGGACAGTTTGGGGAAGTTTAAAAATGAAAATAAAATTCTTAAAACCCTTGACATAATCTAATCGTAGTGCTTATAGGCCTAATCCAAATTTATATAAATATATAAATCGTGAAATCAGAACACGTAACAAGTTCTAACGGGTCGCAATAACGGGTCGGAGGTGAGACGTGGTGGAGAGAGGTAGCCTACATAAGGGCCTAATTTTAACCTAGCCATCAACAACCATAACATTAGTTTTTTATTTGGCCAAAATCCAACTAATATAATATGTCAATGACGCAACTCAACATTGGGTATCCCAATCCCAAGGCAAAAGCCCTACCTTCAGAAACTTTAAAAGAATAAACCTTTTAGCCTAAAAAAACCCCCCCCCCCCCTACACACACAAAAACCCAAAAACCCCACCATAGCAACCTTTTTGCTGTTTATTCCCGGCCAAAAAATACTTACATAAAGAAACCTTCACATTATATTTAAAATTTCCCATGAAATGTTTCTATCCTTAAATAAGGCCTATACATTTAAAGCTTTAAAACCATTCATTTTTTATCTGCCCAAACCCCCCCCCCCCCCCCCCCAAAAAACCTAGCAACTTTTGGGGCTATTTTTGGGCCCCAAACATTAATTTAAAAAAGCTTCTCTTCATTTTTTTTCCCCAACCCTTTGGGCCGGGCTCTACCCATCATTGGGTATATATACAATTGAAAATTTAAACCAAAATTCCCCCATTATCTGCCCCCCCCCCCCCCCGCAACCTAGAAACCCATGGGGCTGTTTTTGGGCCAACCCTTCATTTAAAAAAAGTTTCTTTTCATTGTGTTCCCCCAATTTCCTAAATCAAGTGCTTTTCCCCTTCGTCAGAGGTCTATCCCTTTAAAGAAAAGAAAAAAACCTTTTCAGCTTTAATTTTAAACCCCCCCCCCCCCGGGCACCCTAGAAACCCATTGGGCTGTTTTTTTGGGGGGCCAAGCATTACATTTAAAAAAAGGGCTTCTCTTAAATGTTTTTTTCCAATCCTAAACCCCAATTTCCCCTTTCCCCTTCATACGAAAGGTCTAAAAACATTTAAAAAAGGGTTAACCATTCGTTTTTATCTGACACCCCCCCCCCCCCCCCAAAAACCCTAGCAAACCAAAAAGGCTGTTATTGGGCCAACCCATTACATTTAAAAAAAAGGCTTTCTTCATTGTTTTTCTCCAACCCCAAAATCAAAGTGTCTTCCCTTCAGAACAGTGGGGTCTATCTTTTAGATGGGTTTTAAACCATTCAGCATTATCTGACCCCCCCCCCCCCCCCCCCCAAAACCAAAAAACCCAAAGGGGCCCTGTTTTTGGGGCCAAGCTTTACTTTTAAAAAAAGGTTTCCCCTTCATTGGTTCCCCAAACCCCCAAAAATCAAGTGCTCCCCCCTTCAGTACGGGTGGGTCTTTTACTTTAAAGGATAAGTTAACCATTCAGTATTATCTGCCCCCCCCCCCCCCCAACCTAGAAAAAACCCTAGGGCTTTTAAATTGGGCCAAGCATTCCCTTTAAAATAAAGCAACCTTCTTGTGTTCTCAAACATAAATAAAGTGCTTTTCCCTTCAGTACAGTAGGTCTTTTACTTAAGATAAAAAAACCTTCGTATTATCGGACCCCCCCCCCCCAACCTAGAAACCCTGGGGCTGTTTTTGGGGGCCAAGCTTTAAATTTTAAATAAAGCTTTTTCTTCTTTTGTGTTCCCCAAACCCAAAATTCAATGCTTTTCCCCTTCAGTACAGTGGGTCTTTACTTTAAAAGAAAAGGTTAACCATTCACATTATCTGCCCCCCCCCCCCCCCAACCTGGGCAACCATAGGGCTTTTTAAGGGGACAAGCATTACTTTTAAAAAAATTTCTTTTTCTTCATTGGGGTTTTTCCAAATCCAAAATAAAATTGCTTTTTCCCCTTCAGTACAGTAGGTCTATACAAAAAGAAAATTAAACCCCATTCCGTATTATCTGCCCCCCCCCCCCCAACCTACAACCAAAAGGGCTGTTTTTGGGGCCAAGAAATTACTTTTAAAAAAGCTTTTTCTTCATTGTTTTTCCCCAAATCCAAATCAAGTGCTTTTCCCCTTCCCAGTACATTTGGCTATCCTTTTAAGATAGGTTAACCATTCCCTTTACTGACCCCCCCCCCCCCCCCAAACCTGGGGCAACCATAGGGCGGGTTTTTGGGGCCCAAACCCGCACATTTAAAAAAAGCTTCTCTTCATTGTTTTTCTCCAATCCAAAATCAAGTGCTCTTCCTTCAGTCATTAGTCTATACTTAAGATAATTTAAAACCCTTTAAATTTTTATCTGCCCCCCCCCCCCCCCCCCCAACCAAGAAAACCCATGGGGGTGTTTTTGGGGCCCCAAGCATTACATTTATATAAAACCCCTTCATTGGTCCCCCCAATCCTAAATAAAGGGGCTTTTTCCCTTTAAAGGTACAGTAGGTTATACTTTTAAAGATAATTTTAACCATTAAACCCATTATCGGGACCCCCCCCCCCAAAACCCCCTAGAAACCCAAAGGGGCCCTGTTTTGGCCAAAGGGCTTAAAAATTTAAAAAAAAGAAAAACTCTTCATTGTTTTCCCCAAATTTCCAAAATAAAGTGCTTTTCCCTTTTCAGAAAAGTGGGGTCTAACTTTTAGAAAAGAAAAAACCTTTTCCGCATTATCTAAACCCCCCCAAACCCCCTAACCTAGAAAACCATAGGGCTGTTTTTTTGGGCTAAGCATTACATTTTAAAAAAACCCCAAACCTTTTCATTGTGTTTCCCCAAAAACCAATTTAATTTTGCTTTTTTCCCTTAAAGAACTTTGGCCCTATACTTTTAGATAATTTAAACCCCTTTTAGCAAAATCGGGCCCCCCCCCCCCCAACCTAAAACCTTTGGGAGCTGAAATTTTGGGCCCAAAGGGGCAAAATCATTTAAATAAAGTTTCCTTTTTTCATTGTTTTTCCCAACCCAAATAAAGTGCTTTCCTTCGGGACAGTAGGCCCAAACTTTAAAAGATAATTTAAAACCCATTAAAGGAAATTTCGGGGCCCCCCCCCCCCCCCAACCCTCCCCCAAAAACCACCAACCATGGGGTTTTAAATTGGGGGAAAAGCATATTTTTAAAATAAAGAAACTTTTTCATTGTGTTCCCCCTCCTAAATCAAGTGCTGTTTCCCTTTCAGTCCCAGAAGGTCTATACATTAAGAAAAATTAAACCACAGCATTATTAAAACCCCCCCCCCCCATCTCCCAAAAACCATGGGGCTTTTTTTTGGGCCCAAGAAATTACATTTAAAAAAAAAAGACTCTTCATTGTGTTCCCCAAATCCTAAATCAGTGCTCTTCCCTTCATTACGTGGGTCTAACCATTTAAAAATTTAAACCCTTTTCAGTTTTTAAAAACTGGGGCCCCCCCCCCCCAACCAAAGCCCCCCATAGGTTTTTTGGGGCCAAGCTTAAATTTAAAAAAAGCAACTCTTCATTGTGTTCCCCTTTTCCTAAATCAAGTGCTTTCCCTTCAGTACAGTAAGGTCTATACATTTAAATAATTTTAACCTTTCAGTTTTACTGCCCCCCCCCCCCCAACCTGAAACCCCAAAAAGGGCTGTTATTGGGCCAAGCATTACTTTAAAAATAAACCCAAATTTTAAATTGTTTTTCCCCAACCCAAAAATTCAAGTGCTTTTTCCCTTCAGAAACAAAAGGTCTTTTACACTTAGAAAAGTTAAAAACCATTTAGTTTTAAATCTGACCCCCCCCCCCCAAAACCTAGAAAACCCATCGGGCGGGTTTTTTGGGCCCAAGCATTACATTTAAAAAAAAGGCAACTCTTTTTTTGGGGTTTTTCCAATCCAAAATCAAGGGGCTCTTCCCTTCAGTACAGTGGGCTATACTTTAGATAATTAACCTTTCCAGTATTATCTGACCCCTCCCCCCCCCCCCCCCCCCCTTAAAAACCTACCAACCATGGGGGCTTTTTTTTGGCCAAGCTTTTACATTTAAAAAAAAAGGAAAACTCTTCTTTGGTTTTTCCCCAACCCTTTAAATAAATGCCCCCTTCCCCTTCAGTAAAAGAAAGGTTTTATACTTTAGAAAATTAAACCTTCAGTTTTACCCGGGAACCCCCCCCCCCCCCCCCCCCCAAAACCTAAAAACCATAGGGTTTTAAAATTGGGAAAAATTTACTTTTAAAATAAAAAAAACCTTTTCCATTGGGGTTCCCCAAAATTCCTAAATAAAGTGCTCTTCCCTTCAGTTTTGTGGGTCAAATACTTTAAGAAAAAAGAAAAACCATTCATTTTTCCCCCCAAAAGGCGAACCTCCCAAAACCATAAAAGCTGTTTTTGGGGCCCAAAAGCTTTACATTTAAATAAAGCAACTTTTCATTTTTGTTCCCCAAACCCTAAATCAAGTGCTTTTCCCCTTTCAGAACATGGGGGTTTCCAAAACTTAAGATAATTTAACCTTTCAGTTTTTTTTTGCCCCCCCCCAAAAACCCGACGAACCATAGGTTTGTTAGGGGGCCAAACCCTTCATTTAAATAAAGCAATTCTTCATTGTGTTCCCCAAAATCCTAAATAAAAGGCCCTCTTCCCTTCAGTACAGTGGTCAAATTTTTTTGATTATTTAACCATTCAGCTTTACCCGCCCCCCACCCCCCCCCCCCCCCCCCCAACCAAACCAACCATAGGGCGGGTTTTTGGGGAAAGCTTTACTTTTTAAAAAAAAGAAAAAACTCTTCTTGTGTTCCCCAAACCCAAAAATAAAAGTGCTTTTCCCTTCAGTCCCGTGGTTTCTATACTTTAAAGAAAAGTTAACCATTTAAAGATTATTTTCCCAAAACCCCCCCCCAAAACCTAGCCCCCCATGGGGCCCTGTTATTGGGCCAAAAACCCATTAAAAAAAAGCAACTTTTCCCTTTTGGGGTTTTCCTAACCCAAAATAAAAGGGGCTTTTTCCCTTTCAACTGGGTTTCCTATCCCATTTAGAAAAGAAAAAAACCATTCAGTTTTTAAAACTGACCCCCGCCCCCCCCCCCCCAAAAAACCAACGAACAATGGGGCCTGTTATTGGGCCAAGCTTTAACTTTAAATTTAAAGAAAAATTTTCATTGTGTTTCCAATCCTAATAAAATTTCTCTTCCTTGAGAAACAGTAGGTCTTTTTACATTTAGAAAATTTAAACCCAAATTCATATTAACTGCCCCCCCCCCCCCAAACCTAAACACAATAGGGCTGTTGGGGGGCCCAAGCTTTTAATTTTAAAATTAAAGAAACTCTTCATTGTTTTTCCCCCAAATCCTAAATCAAGTGCTTTTTCCCCTTGAGTACAGAAAGGTCTATCTTTTAAAGATAAAAAAACCCATTCGAAATTAAAAAAAACCCCCCCCCCCCCCCAACCTACAAACCAATAGGGCTGTTTTTGGGGCCCAAAAAGCATTACATTTAAAAAAAGGGCAACTCTTCATTGTGTTCCCCCAAACCCAAAAAATCAAGTGCTTTTCCCCTTTCGTACGGGGGTATTTCTATACTTTTAGATAAATTAAAACCATTCAGTATAAACGGGGACCCCCCCCCCCCCCCCCCAAACCAACCAAAGAAAACCTAGGGTTTTGTTATTGGGCCAAGCATTACTTTTAAATAAACCCCCTACTTTTGTGTTCTCCAATCCTTATGCAAGTGTCTCCCCTTTAGTAGTCATACATTTAGATAAGTTAACCTTTTTCCACTTTATCTAAACCCCCCCCCCCCAAAACCAAAACCTAGCAACCATAGGGTGTTATTGGGAAAAAAAGGTTTACATTTAAAAAAGAAAAGTCTTCATTGTGTTTCCAATCCGTAGCAAGTGCTTTTCCCTTTAGAATTCTATACATTTAGATAATTTTAACCTTCAGTATTATCTGCCCCCCCCCCCCCCCCAAAACCTACCCCCAAGGGGGTGTTTTTGGGGCCAAGCATTACTTTTTTAAAAAAAAGCAACTCTTTATTGTTTTCTCCAATCCTAAACCCAGTCCCTCTTCCTTCAGTACAGTAAGCCTAACTTTAGATGGAAAAACCTTTCTTTTTTACCCAAACCCCCCCCCCCCAACCCTAAAAAAACCATGGGGGGCGTTGGGGGCCCCAAGCTTCCCTTTAAATGAAGAAAACTCTTCTTTTTGTTCTCCAATCCAAAAATTAAAGTGCTCCCCCCTTTTAAAGTACAGTGGGTCTATCATTGTGATAAGTTAAAATTTAAAGGCATTATCTGCCCCCCCCCCCCCAACCCTAGAAAAACCAAAAGTGCTGTTTTTGGGGCCAAGCTTTACATTAAAAAAATGAAAATCTTCTTTTGTGTTCCCCAGTCCAAAACCCCGGGTGCTCTTCCCTTAAAAGTACGAAGTTTTAAAAATTAGATGGGGAAAAACCCTTTTCATTTATTTCGGGGAACCCCCCCCCCCCCCCCTGAAAACCCATGGGCTGTTTTTGGGGGCCAAGCTTACATTTAAAAAATGAAAACTCTTCATTTGTTCTCCAGTCCCTAAACCCGGTCCTTTTCCCCTTTTCAGTAAAAAAGGGTCAAACCCTTTAGATAGGAAAACCCATTCAATTATCTAAAACCCCCCCCCCCCCACCCCCAACCAACCTAGGGCTGTTTTTGGGGCCCAAAGCTTTAAATTTTAAAAAAAAAGAAAACTCTTCTTTGGGTTTTTTCCCAAAATTCAAAAACCCAAATTGCCCCCCCCTTTTCATTTCAGTAGGCCTATACTTTAGATAGGTAAACCTTTCCCAGTATTATCTGACCCCCCCCCCCCCAACCCTAGAAACCCAATGGGGGCTTTTTATTGGCCAAGCATTAAAATTTAAAAAAAATGAAAATTTTTCATTGTTTTTCTCCATTCCAAAAACCGGGTTTGGGCTCTTCCCTTCGTACGAAAAGTTTTATCCCATTTAGTAGGAAAAACCTTTCGGGTATTATCTGCCCCCCCCCCCCCCCAACCCTTTAGAAAACCATGGGATGTTTTTGGGCCAAGCTTTTACTTTAAAAAATAATGCAACTCTTCATTTTTTGTTCCCCAGTCCAAAAAACCCGGTGCTTTTCCCCTTTCGTACAAAAAGGTCTATACATTTAGATGGGAAAACCATTCAGTTTTATCTGCCCCCCCCCCCCAACCTACCCAAAAAATAGGGGGGTGGGGGGCCAAAGGTTTTAAAAATTTAAAAAAAGAAAACCTTTCATTTTTTTTTTCCCCAAACCCTTTAAATTTCAATTTGGTTTCTTCCCTTCAGTACGTAGGTCTAAAACTTTTAGAAAAGGAAACCTTTCGTATTATTGACCCCCCCCCCCCCCCCCCCAACCTCCCAACCTAGGGTTGTTTTTGGGGAAAAAAGCATTACATTTAAAAAAAGGGAAACCTTTTCATTGGGGTTTCTCCAACCAAAATAAAGGGGTGCTCTTCCTTAGAACAGTAGGTCTATACTTAGATAAGTTCCCTTCAGTTTAATCGACCCCCCCCCCCCCCCCCCCCAACCAAAAAACCCAAATGGGGGATGTTTTTGGGGCCCAAAAAGCTTAAAATTTAATTAAAAAAACTTTTCATGGGGTTTTAAATCCTAAATCAAGTGCTTTTCCCCTTCAAAACATGGGTCATACTTTAAAGATAAGTTAACCATTCACATTATCTAAACCCCCCCCCCCCCCCCCCCCCTTTGGGAAAACCATAGGGGGGGAAATTGGGCCAGCTTTAAACTTTTAAAATTAAAAGAAAACTTTTCTTTGGGTGTTCCCAACCCTTTAAATTCAATTTTCTTTTCCCCTTAAATTCAGTAGGTCTATACTTTCCCAATAGGTAAACCTTCAGAATTATCTGACCCCCCCCCCCCCAAACCTAGAAAAACATGGGGTTGTTTTTTTGGGGCCCAAGTTTAAATTTTTAAAAAAATTTTGCAACTCTTCATTGTGTTTTTTCCAATCCTAAACCCAGTGCTCTTCCCTTCAGTCATTTGGGTTTCTTACATTTAGAAAAGGTAAAAAAAATTCAGAAATTATCTGACCCCCCCCCCCCCCCAACCTCCCAAACCCAAGGCTTTTAAATTGGGGCCAAAAATTACTTTTTAAAAAGCAACTCTTCATTGTGTTCTCCAAATCCGTAAATCAAGTGCTTTTTCCCCTTCAGTACAGTAGGTCTGTACATTTAATAGGAAAAACCTTTTACCCATTATTTTGCCCCCCCCCCCCCCCCAACCCCGGGGGCAACCATGGGGCTTTTATTCCCCCCAAGCATTACATTTAAAAAAAGGGAAACCTTCTTTTTGTTCCCCAAATCCAAAACCAAGTTTTTTCCCTTTCAGTACAGTGGGTTTCTTACTTTTTTAGATAGGAAAAACCTTCATTATTTCTGCCCCCCCCCCCCAAACCCTGGGAAAAACCATGGGTTGTTATTGGGGAAAAGCATTACTTTTAAAAATAAAGCAAACTCTTCAGGGGTTTTTCCCCAAATTTTCCTAAACCCAGTCCCTTTTCCCCTTCGAAAACAGAGGTTTTACATTAAGATAGGAAAAACCATTCTATTATCTGCCCCCCCACCCCCCAAAACCCTCCCAACCTTTAGGGCTTTTTTTTTGGGCCCCAAGCTTTACTTTAAAAAAAAAGAAAAAACCTCTTCATTGTTTTCTCCAATCCCCCCCCCCCCCCCCCCCAGGGGGCTTTTCCCTTCATTTAAGTGGGTTTTAAAAAAAAACTTTTAAGATGGGAAAAAACCCAAATTTCAGCTTTAAATCGGGCCCCCCCCCCCCCCCAACCTGGGAAAACCATGGGGTTGTTTTTGGGGCCCCCAAGCTTTTACATTTAAAAAAAAACCCAACTCTTCATTGTGTTTTTTAAACCCAAAACCAGTGCTCTTCCCTTCAGTCAGTAGGCCCTATACATTAAATAGGAAAAAACCTTTCCAGTTTATCTGACCCCTACCCCCCCAACCAAACCCAACCATGGGTTTTGTTTTTTGGGCCCAAGCAAAACTTTTAAAATTAAAGCAACCCCTTCTTGTTTTTCCCAACCCTTTAAAACCCGGTGCTTTTCCCTTCCCTTTAAGTAGGTTTTAAACTTTAGATGGGAAAAAACCTTTTCAGTATTATCTGACCCCCCCCCCCCCCCCCCCAACCCTGGGCAAAAAATGGGGCTTTTTTGGCCAAGCATACCATTTAAATAATGAAACTCTTTTTGTTTCTCCAATCCAAAACCCAGTGCTTTTCCCCTTCCAGACCCCCCCCCAAAACCTAGCAACCTAGGGTTTGAAAAGGGGGCCAAAGGCTTAAAAATTTAAATAAGAAACCTTTTCCCATTGTGTTCCCCCAAACCCAAAACCCAGTGCTTTTCCCCTTCATTACAGTAGGTCAAACTTTTAAGATGGTTTAAACCCCATTCGAAATTAAATCCCCCCCCCCCCCCCCCCCCCCCCCAACCCTAGCAACCATAGGGCTGTTATTGGGCCAAGCTTTTACATTTAAATAAAGCAACTTTTTCATTGTGTTCCCCAAATTTCCAAAACCCGTCCCTTTTCCCCTTCAGTACGTGGGGCTATACTTTAAATTTAGGAAAAAACCATTAAAGAAATTATCTGCCCCCCCCCCCCCCCCCCCCCAAAAAACCAAAAAACCTGGGGTTTTTTTAATTGGGGCCCAAGCATTACATTTAATAAAGCAACCCCTTCATTGTTTTCTCCAATCCTAAAACAGTGCTTTTCCCCTCATTTACGTAGGTCTATAAATTAAATGGGTTTAAACCTTCAGTATTATCTGACCCCCCCCCCCCCCCCCCAAAAAAACCCAAAACCAAATGGGGCTGTTTTTTGGGGCCAAGCATTCATTTAAAAAAATTTGAAAAACTTTCTTTGTGTTCCCCAACCCCTAAACCCAGTGCTCTTCCCTTCAGTACAGTAGGTCTATACATTAAGATAGGTTAACATTTCAGTATTTTTTCTGCCCCCAAACCCCCCCCCCCAACCTAGCCCCCATGGGCTGTTTTTGGGGCCCCAAGAAACATTTAAATAATGAAAATTCTTCAGGGGTTTTTCCCCCAATCCAAAACCCAGTGCTTTTCCCCTTTTCATTTTAAGTAGGTCTATATAAAAGATAGGTAAACCATTAAAGCATTATCGGGACCCCCCCCCCCCCAACCTAGAAACCCAAAAGGGGGCCCTGTTATTGGGCCAAGCTTTTCCCTTTAAAATTTGCAATTTTTCTTCTTTTGTGTTTTTCCAAATTTTTTAAAACCCAGTGCTCTTCCCTTCAGTACTTTAGGTCTTTCCAAAAAAGATAGGAAAAAACCATTCAGTATTATCTGACCCCCCCCCCCCCCCAAAAACCTAGCAACCAAAAGGGGTTGTTATTGGAAAAGGCATTACTTTTTAAAAAAAGAAACTTTTAATTTTGGTTCCCCAACCCAAAAACCCAGTGCTTTTTCCCTTTAAAACGGGTAGGTCTATACATTTAGATAGGAAAAACCTTCGGGCATTATCGGGACCCCCCCCAACCTACCCAAACCATAGGGCTGTTATTGGGCCAACATTACTTTTAAAAAAAATTGCAACTTTTTCTTTGGGTTTTTCCCCAAACCCTTTAAACCCAGTGCTTTCCCCTTCAGTTACAGTAGGTCTGTACATTAAGATGGGAAAACCATCGTATTATCTGACCCCCCCCCCCCAAAACCTCCCAAAAACCATGGGGCGGGTTTTTGGGGCCAAAGGGCCCTTTTACATTTTAAATAATGCAACCTTTCTTTGGGTGTTCTTAATCCTAAAGCAAGTGCCCCTTCCCCCCCCTTTTTTCAGTCCCAGTAGGTCTAAAAATTTTAGTTTATTTTAACCATTCAGGCTTATCGGGCCCCCCCCCCCCCCCCAAACCTAGAAAACCATGGGGGCTGTTTTTTGGGGCCCAAGCTTTTACTTTAAAAATTAAAAGCAACCTTCTTTTGTGTTCCCCCTTTCCAAAAAGAAAATTTGCTTTCCCTTCGGGGACAGTAGGTCTATACTTTTAGATAAGTTCCCCTTTTCAGTATTATCTGACCCCCCCCCCCCCCCAACCTAGAAAAACCTTTGGGCTGTTATTGGGGAACAAACCCTTAAACATTTAAAAAATTTGCCCAACCCCTTAAAAAGTGTTTCCCCTTTCCAATCCAAAAAAAACCCAAATTTGCTTTTTTTGTTTTTTCCCCAATCCCTTTTTTATTTTTTTTTTTTTTAACTTTGTTTTTTTTATTTTTTCCTTTCAGTATTATCTGACCCCCCCCCCCAAAACCAAACCAAACCAAAGGGCTGTTTTGGGCCAAGCATTACTTTTAAAAAATTGAATCTTCATTGTTTTTCTTAAATCCAAAAGCAAGTGCTTTTCCCCTTAAAGAAACAGTAGGTTTTTAACATTTAGATATTTTAAAAAAAGTTTCGGGATTTCGGGCCCCCCCCCCCCCCCCCCAACCTGGGGAAAAACCATGGGGCTGTTATTGGGGGAAAAAAAAGCTTACTTTTAAAATAAAAAAAAAAAACCCCCTTTGTTTCTCTAATCCAAAAAATTTTCTTGCTCCCCCTTTCATAGGGTTAGGTCTATACATTTGGAAAATTCCTTCAGTTTTAAACTCCCCCCCCCCCCCCCAAACCTCCCAACAATAGGGCTTTTTTGGGGGCCCAAAAGCATTACATTTAAAAAAAGAAAAACCCCTTTCATTGGGGTTTCCCCAAAATTCCAAAAATCAGTGCTTTCCCTTGGGGTACAGTAGGAAAAATACTTTAGAAAAATTTAAACCTTCAGCTTTAAAATTGCCCCCCCCCCCCCCAAAAACCAAAAAAACCAAGGGCTGTTATTGGGACAAAGCATTAACATTTAAAAAAAGGGGCAACCCTTCTTGTGTTCTCTAATCCAAAAACCCAAGTGCTTTTCCTTCAGTACAGTAGGTCTTTTTACATTTGAAAATTTAAACCCCCATTCAGCATTATCTGCCCCCCCCCCACCTAGAAAACCCATCATAGGGCGTTATTGGGACAAGCATTACATTTAAAAAAAAGAAAACCTTTCATTGTGTTCTCTAATCCAAAAATCAAGTGCTTTTCCCCTTCTTACAGGAGGTCTATACTTAAAGATAATTAACCAAGTTTTAACCCCCCTTAAAACCCCCCCCCCCCCCCCAAACCCTGGGAAAACCCATAGGCGGGTTTGGGGGGGGAACAAGAAATTACATTTAAATAAAGCAACTCTTAAAAATTTTTGTGTTCTCCAACCCAAAAATAAAGTGTTTTCTTCCCTTCAGTACAGTAGGCTATACTTTAAAGTTTAATTTAAACCCCTTTTCAGAAATTAAACCCAAAACCCCCCCCCCCCCCCTTTAGAAACCAAAGGGGTTGTTATTGACCCCAAGCATTACATTTAAAAAAAAGGAAACTCTTATTGTTTTCCCCCAAACCCAAAAACCCGGTGCTTTTCCCCTTCAGTACAGGGGATCTATCTTTTAGTTTTTTTAAAATTTTTTCAGTTTTTATTTGACCCCCCCCCCCCCAACCTCCCAAACCATAGGGCTGTTGGGGGGAAAGCATTACTTTTAAAATAAGAAAACCTCATTGTGTTCCCCCCAATCCAAAAATCCATTTGCTTTTCCCCTTTCAGTCCCGAAAGGTCTTTTTAAAAAAACCACCCCAGCATTTCAAAAACCCCCCCCCCCCCCCAAAAACCTGGGCAACCATTGGGCTTTTTATTAAAACCAAAAGCTTTTCTTTTAAAAATAAGCTAAGTTTTCATTGTGTTCTCCAATCCTTTGGGCAAGTCCCTCTAAAATTTTAGAAAGGTCAAAACCTTTTAGATAATTTTAACCCAATTAGCATTATCTAAACCAACCCCCCCCCCCAACCTAGAAACCCTTTGGCCTTTTATTAAAAAAAATTTACCTTTTTAAATAAAGCAAAGGGTTCTTCATTGTGTTTCCCAATCCTTTTAAAGTTTTCTACATTTTAGTTGGTTCCCCCTTTAGTTTAAATTTAACCATTCACATTATCTTAAACCCCCCCCCCCCCCAAAACCCAAAAGAAACCTTTGGGGTGATTTTAAAAAACCAAGCATTAAAAATTTAAAAATAAAACAAAACCCAAAAGGGTTTTCCCATTGTTTTTCCCCCAACCCTTTAGAAGTGCTCTACATTTTTAGTAGGTTTTTCCCTTTTAAGATAAAAAAAACCATTCACATTATTTTCCCAACCACCACCCCCCCCCCCCAACCTGGGGAAACCCCTGTGGCTTTTAATTTTAAACCCAAGCTTTAAACTTTTAAAATAAAGCTTTTCTTAAATTGTGTTCTCCCATTCCTTAAAGCAAGTCCCTTTCCCCTTTTTTTTTAGTGGGTTTCTTTTACATTTAGATAATTTAAAAACCATTCAGCTTTATCGGACCCCCCCCCCCCCACCTAGAAAAAACCATTGGGGGTTTTTTAAAACCCCCAACTTTACATTTAAAAAAAAGGAAAAAGGGTTTTTAAATTGTGTTCTCCCCCCTTTTAAAGCAAGTGCTCTAATTTTAAATAGGTCAAAAAAACTTTGATAAGTTAACAATTAAAGCTTTATTGACCAAACCCCCCCCCCCAAAACCTAGCAAAAAATTGGGGGCTTTTTTAAAACCCAAAGCATTACATTTAAATAAAGCAAAAAGTTTTCTTTTGTTTTTCCCCAATCCTTTATAAAAGTGCTCTCCCATTTTAGTTGGTCTAAAAATTTTAGATAAGTTAACCATTCAGCTTTATCGACCCCCCCCCCCCCCAACCAAGAAAACCTTTGGGGCTGATTTTAAACCCAAAAAACCCATTACATTTAAAAAAAAAACTAAACAAAAGTCTTAAATTGTTTTTCCCCCAATCCTTTAGAAAGTGCTCTACATTTTTAGTGGGTTTCTTTTACATTTAGATAAGTTAACCTTTTAAAGGCATTATCTAAACCCCCCCCCCCCCAACCTGAAAATTTTTGGGGCGGGTTTTTTAAAACCCAAGCTTTAAACTTTTAAAAATAAAGCAAAAGTTTTTAAATTGGGGGTTTTTCCATTTTTTAAAGAAAGTCCCTTTTCCCCTTTTAGTAGGTCTATACTTTTAGAAAAGAAAAACCTTTCAGCTTTATCTGACCCCCCTCCCCCCAACCTGGAAAAACCCTTTGGGCTTTTTATTAAAACCAAGCATTAAATTTTAAAAAAGGTTATTTTTTTCCCTTGGTTCTCCATTCCTTTGGGAAAGTGCTCTCCCCTTTTAGTGGGGTTATACATTTAGAAAATTTTAACCATTCAGCATTATCTAAAACCACCCCCCCCCCCAAAACCTAGAAACCATGTGGCTTTTTTAAAAAAACCAAAAGCATTAAATTTAAATAAAGCTAAGTCTTCATTGTGGTTTTCCTTTTCCTTTGGGAAAAGTGTTTAAAAACCTTTAGTAGGTTTTCATTTAGATAATTAAAACATTTCACTTTTATCGGGACCCCCCCCCCCCCAACCTGAAAAACCCATGGGATGTTATTAAACCCAAAGCTTTTATTTTTTAAAAAAACCCTGGGTCTTCTTGTGTTCTCCAACCCTTTCAGCAAGTGCTTTTACATTTAAATTTGGGGTTTTAAATTTTTAATAAGAAAAAAAACCCATTCAGCTTTATCGGGAACCAAAACCCCCCCCCCCCCCTCCCCCCAACCTGCAAAAAAATTTGGGCTGTTTTTAAAAAACCAAACTTACTTTTAAAATTTAAAGCTTAGTCTGCATTGTTTTTCCCCTTTCCCTTTTTAACAAGTGCTCAACACTAAAGGGGGGTTTCTATACATTTAAAACAAAAAAACCTTTCAGCTTATCTGCCCCCCCCCCCCACCCCCCCAACCAACCTGGGCAACCTTTGGGCGGTTTTTAAAACCCAAGCTTTACATTTAAATAAAGCTAAGTCTTCTTTGTGTTTTCCAATCCTTAAGAAAAGTGTAAAACCACTTAAAAAGGGTTCTAACATTTAATACTTTTAACCATTCAGAAAATTTATTGCCCCCCCCCCCCAAACCCTGGGAAACCCATGGGCTGTTATTAAAAAAAGGGTTAGTTTAAAAAAAGTTTAAGTTTCATTGTGTTCTCCAATCCTTTAGCAAGTGCTCAAAACCTTTCGAAATTTCTTTTTACTTTAAAGATAAGAAAAACCATTGGGGATTTTTGCCCAAACCCCCCCCCCCCAAAAACCAAAAAAAACCCCCATTGGGTTTGCTTTTAAAACCAAGCTTTAATTTTAAAATAAAGTTTAAAGTCTTAAATTGTTTTCTCCAACCCTTTTAGCAAGTGCTCCCCTTTTAGTAGGTAAATACTTTTTAATAATTTAAAAACCTTTCCCGCTAATCTGACCCCTCCCCCCCCCCCAAACCCTGGGGCAACCATAGAACTGTTTTTGGGCCCAAAAAGCATTACATTTAAAAAAAGCTAAGTTTTCCCATTGTTTTCCCCCCAATCCTTTAGCAAGTGCAAACCCCCTTTTTAATAGGTCTAAAACATTTAGAAAATTTGACCTTCAGAAATTTATCTGCCCAAACCCCCCCCCCCCCAAACCTGGGCAACCTTTTTCTTTATTAAACCAAGCATTAAAAAAAAATTACTAAGTCTTCTTTTTAAATTCCCCAAACCCTTTAGCAAGTGTTTTCCCCTTTTGGGAAAGGTTTTTCATTTAGATAAATTTTAAACCATTCAAAATTTTTGGGCCAAACCCCTCCCCCCAACCAAAGGCCAAACCTTTTGGGGCTTTTTTAACCCCCAAAAGCTTTTACATTTAAAAAAGGGTTAGTTTAATTGTGACCCCCAAATTCCTTTGGGAAAGTGCTCTACACTTTAGTAGGTCTATTCATTAGATAAGTAAACCATTCAGCATTATCTGGCCCCCCCTCCCCAAAAACCTACCCAACCATAGGGTTTGTTATTGGGCCAACCCATTACTTTTTAAAATTAAAAGCTAAGCCCTTCTTTGGGGGTTCTCCAATCCTTTGGGCAAGGGGCCTCAAACCCACCAAGGTCAATACTTTTTTGTTTAAGTTTTTCCTTTCCCAGCTTTTATCTGCCCAAAACCCCCCCCCTTAACCAAAGCAACCATTGGGCTTTTTTTTTAACCCAAAAGCTTTACTTTTTAAAAAAAAGCAAAAGCCCTTCCCTTTTTTATCCCCAAAATCCTTTAGCATGCTCTTTTTTTGGGTAGGTTAATAAAAATTTTAGTTTCAGTGCCCCTTTCCAGCATTATCTGACCCCCCCCCCCCCAAACCCTTAGAAACCCTTTTGGCTTTTTCAAAAAACCAAAGCTAACTTTTTAAATAAAGCTTCGTCTTCATTGGGGGACTTCCAGTTTTTTAGTCAAGGGGCTCTACACTTTAGTAGGTTTTATCCCTTTTTGGGATAATTTTAACCCCATTCAGCAAAAATTTCTGCCCACCCTCCCTAAAACCCCCAACCTAGGCAACCATAAAAAAATTGTTTTTGGGGCCAAGCATTACTTTAAAAAAAGCAAAAGTCTTTATTGTTTTTCTCCAATTTCCTTTGGGCCAAAGTGCTTTTCCCCCATTTTGGTAGGTCAAAAATTTTTAAATAAGAAAAACCCTTTTAAAGCTTATCTCCCCCCCCCCCCCCAAAAACCTAGAAAAAACCTTTTTTGTGTTGGGGGGCCCAAAGCTTACATTTAAAAAAAAGGCAAAAGTTTCATTGGGTTTCCCCCTTTTCAAAAAAGCAATTTGCCCTCCCACCCCCAATGGGAATCATCATTAAGAAAAGGGTTTCCTTTCGGGGCATTACCTGCCCCCCCCAAACCCAAAAAACCAAAGAAAAAAAAATTGGGTGATTTTAAAAACCAAGCATTACTTTTAAAAAAAAAGCTAAGCCCTTAAATTTGTGTTCTCCAATCCAAAAGGCAAGGCTCTACCCCCCAATAGGTCTATTCTTTTAGAAAAATTTGGGACCATTCAGCTTTTCTGCCCCCCACTTTTCCAAAAAACCCGGGAAACCCCATAGGGCTGTTTTTTGGGCCCCAAGCATTAAAATTTAAAAAAAAAGCTAATCTTCATTGTTTCTCCAATCCTAAAGAAAACGGGCTTCTCCCCACCAGCGGTCAAAACTTTTAGATAATTAAACCCATTCGCTTATTTTGCCCCCCCCCCCCCCAAAAACCTAGAAACCATAGGGCTGTTTTGGCCCAAAGGCATTACTTTTAAAATAAACTAAGTTTCTTGTGTTCCCCAAAACCCCTTTAGCAAGGGGCCTTAATTTTTTAAGTAGGCCCTATACTTTTAAAATAATTAACCATTCAGCTTATCTGACCCCCCCCCCCCAAACCCCCAAACCCTAGAAAACCATTGGGCGGGTTTTCCAAAAACCAACCCTTACATTTAAAAAAAGCTAATAGCTTTTTCCCATTGGGGGGCAGGCACCGGCGAGTGCAAGATGTCATTTTTGTCAAATTTCCCCCATTTGTTTTTAAACTTTAAAAAAAAACTGAAAAAAATTAAAAGACAAGGGGCCCAACCCATGCGAAACTAGGGCGCACTAGTGCGCCCCCTTAAAGTGGGGCCCAAAAAAAAAACCCATAAGTTTTCATTGTTTTTCCCCAAACCCTTTAGAAAAGTGACAGAGGGGGACGGGCAGGTACGGAAATAGGGGAACCCCGTCCCGGGGCCCCCCTCGGATCCCCCGGGGCCCCCTGGGGCCCCCCCCAAAACCCAAAACCCTAACCTATAAATTTTTTTAAATAAAAAATATTTTTGCCCTTAAAAATTTGAAAAGGGTTTTAAAACAAACCCGCATCCCAGTCATTCGAATTTTCTTTAAAAAAACAAAAGGAAAGGGGAAAATTTTAAAAATTTTGGGATTTTTCCCTTTTGGTTTGCCTCCCGGGCCTTCGTTATTTGCCACTAGTCTATGGGTTTTTAAATTTTTAAAGGGTTTACTAAGGGCAAGAAAGGGTTTTTGGGGGGGAAAAAGTAAATATATCCAAGGGCTAAGGGGGGCCCCCCGAAAAACCCGCAAACCCGGGGGCCCCGATAAAAGGGAAATCCAATTTAAAAATTTTCAAATAAAACGGGAAATTCACTAAATTTATATAAAATAACAAAAAAAAGCCCGGGGGGCCCCCCCAAAAAAAACTAAAAAATTAATTTCCCTTGAATTTTTTAAAAAAAAATGTTTTATAATCAAAAATTTCCACTTAAAGGTATCAAAAAAATCTAAAAAAATTTCCATAGGGCTACGCTATGAAAAAGCCCAACCCAAAAAATTTTCTAAAAAATTTAAATTTTTTACGTTTTTCAACAGAAAAATTTTTGGGTAGAAAAACCATAGAAAAGCAATTTCAAAGGGGAGAAAATGTGTTTGGAGGGTGATGGAGGGGTTTGGGGGGGGGGTCGCCATCAATTTTTTTTAAAGGGGCCTTTATTTCTTATAATTTTTTTAAAAGGAAAAAACCCTTTTTTAGGGGAAATGTATGACCCTTTTCAGGTTTTTTGACTAGGTTGTGGATGGAAACATAATGTTTAAACTCAGCCTGGGGGGAACCAAGGGAAAAAAAAGGGTTTTCTCGCGTCGTGGTCGCCCATTCCCTTTTTTTCATCGTTCGTGTGCCCATTGCGTCGTTTTAAAAAAGGGGGGGGGGGGTGGGGGGGGGCCCAAAGGGAAAATGGAAATGTCATGGGGCGACGCCCCCTTTTTCCCCTCTAGGGGCGGGGGTTATTATACTCCCCAAATTCCCAAAATTTGATGTTTTTGCGATGGGCCCCCTTACGCCCCCTTCCCTCGCCTTTTATGATTAGCAGAGCCATGCTTGGCCAAAAATTTCTGCCCCGCGTTTTTTTCCAATATTTTGGTTTAGGGAAATTGTTTCACCCAAAAAAAAATGTTTCCTTTTTTTTATATATCTTTAAAAATTGATATCGGGGGACTTTTTGGGTTTGTATCGTCTTATTTTTGTTTATCCTTGTTGTTACCATTCAAAAAAATTACAAAATTCACCCAAATATTTTGCAAAAAAAATCAATTGCGAGGGAAATTTTCGGGGCCCTTTGGGAAAATTCTCTAAAATTGAACTCCCCACTTTTTTTTTAGCGAAATTGAAATATTTTCTCTAAAAAATCGAAATTTTTAACGTTTTTTTCCCCGGGGTTTTAAAACCCTTTTTCTTCAAATTTACAAACCGACTTTGCTTTTTTCCGTTGTAATGTTTTTTTTTACAAAAAACCTTGATTTTATAAATTTAAATTTCGTTAAATTTTTCAATTCCCAATCAAAAAAAATTTTTAAAATAAAAATTTGGGCAATTTTAAAACTTTTTTTTTTTTTTAAAAAACACTTCCCCAAATTACAACACCTCCCATTCTTTTTTCCGATTCAAAATTTTTTTTTACAAAACCTTTAAATTCTAGGGAATTTAAATATTTTTTCATGTAAAATTTACCCCCCAATCTAAAAAATTATTTCCCCTTTAAAAATCGCAATTTTACTTTTTTTCTTTTAAAAAAAAAATTTTCGCTAATACCAAAAACGCGCCTAAAAAAGCGTTTCAAAACTTCCAAATTTTTATTATTAATTAAGATTATTATTTTTTTTTTTATTATTATTATTTTATTATTATTATTTTTATTTTTTTATTTTTATTTTTTAAATTATTATTATTATTTTTTTTTTATTATTTTTTAGTATTGCTGTAACTTGGGTTTTTTCCTTTTTTTTTACCGGTACACGTAAAAATATATGGTTTGTGTAACAGTTTGTTTTTCCCAAAAAAACCGCTTTTTTGATAACCCCTAAAAGGTTTTTTTTTTCCTTTCTAAGTTTTTTCCTACCCTCTTTTTCAAAAAATTTGGTTTAAAAAAACCCCGCATGAAATTTTTGGGGGGGAAAATTGGGAACGAAAAGGGGAATTTATATTCTCATTCACCGCCGAAAACCGGGGGCTGGTGCCCGGGGTTGAAAATCTGGGAGTAAGGGATTTTTAATTTGCTTTTAGAATAATGTCCCAAGTGAAACAAATTTTTTTGACAAAAAACTCGTTAAAAAAACCCCAAAAATCTGTGGGAAAATCAAAAAAATTTACGGGGCGCTCCCCAGTGCGCTCCGACCCGCATTCCCTTTGGGGGGGATGGGACCCCCCCACCATTATTTTATTTATTTTTTTTTATAAAAGGTCAAAATTTTCCCCAAAAAACATACAAAGGGCGCCCCCCCTAAAATTTTCCTTTTAAAAAGAAATTTTTTTAAAAC
Organism: Sweltsa coloradensis; assembly: GCA_024449915.1. Lineage (NCBI taxonomy): Eukaryota > Metazoa > Arthropoda > Insecta > Plecoptera > Chloroperlidae > Sweltsa > Sweltsa coloradensis. The sequence continues at coordinate 988,309 of JAMZAV010000677.1, read as the reverse complement.
ATTTTTTAAAAGAGTCAAATTTTAATTAACAAATTTACTTTTAATATTCAAACGTTTTTTGGAACATTGTACCGTTTTAATAAAGTGTAATGAAACCCCCATCACAAAAAAAACTGATAAATACGTTTTTCTATACATTTATAAACTCTTTTTTAAAATTTCGTCAAACGTTGCGTTTCAATTCATTTGGGGGTTTTTGTTTTGAGTATGGGACTGAAACAATAATTTAATTTTTTTTGGTTTTCCCAAAAAACGCACCAAACCCCAATCAAAAACCCTGTTTTTAAAAAAAAAATTCCCCTGGGGCCCGTTTATTATTGGGGGGCTCTGCCCCAAAAAACCCCCCCACACATGTCCCCCCAAAGAAAAATTTTAAAATTTTACCCCCCCTACAAAATTCCTGCGGACCCCCCTTTAAAATTCATCCCGGGGAAATTTTTATGGGGCCTGGGCCTACTTCCCGGGCCCTGTTCTAATTGAATGTTTGTACTTTTTTAAAATTTCAAATTGCGATATTATCGGGGGTAGGGACACAAAAAATTTAAGCCTAGGCCCCTTCATCCCCGGGTTTCAAATATACCTCAGATTGTTTAAAAAAAAGCCGTCTTGAGATTTAAAAATGAATAAAAAAATTTTCGCCCCCCGGGCGGCTCCCCCCCCAATTTCCGGGGCCTCGGGCAAGATCTAAAACTTAAGTGGGGCCCTTTTTACATTGATAAAAAACCTTTCGGGCATTATCTAAATTAAACCCCCTCCCCCCAAACTAGAAACCTTTGGGCTTTTTAAAAAACCAAAAGCTTACTTTTAAAAAAAAAAAAATTTAAAGTTTTCATTGTTTTTCCCCAAATCCTTTAGCAAGTATTCTAACACAAAATTTTTCTATACTTTAAAGATAAGTTAAGGGGGGACGCTGAGTTTGGGGCCCCTAAAAATTGCGCGAAAAACAGGTGTTGAGGGGTTTTCCCTGCTAAAGGGTTTTGGTAATACCATTAAAAAAATTTTAAATGGATTTTAATAAAGTTCTTTTATATTGATTTTCCAAAATTGGGTTCCCACAAAAAAAGCAAAAAAAGACAATTGCGGGGGCAAAATTTAAAAAAACGTAAAAAAAAGGGGAAACCCAAAAACATTTTTTTAAAATTTTGGGGGAAAATTTCCCAAAAAAACCCCTTTTTATCTTGGGGATTAAAAAAAAAATTAAACCCTTTGCGCGTTCAAAATTGTTTTAAAATTTTTGGGGGTTCTTTAAAGAAAAAAATTTGATTAAAAAAAAAATCTTTTTCCACTTGGAAAAATTCCCAAAATTTCCCAAAAATTTTGAAAAATTTTGGGTGTTTTTCACAAAATTTTACACCCTTTCTGACCCCACTCTCCCCCCCCCGCAACCAGGGGGCTGTTTTTGGGGCCAAGCATTATTTTTAAATAAAGCAATCTTCTTTGTGTTCTCCAATCCTAAAGAAACTGCTTTTAACCCACCAGCAGGTCAAAACATTTAGAAAATTTAACCCATTCGCATTATCTGACCCCCCCTCCCCCCAACCTGCACCATGGGGCTGTTTTGCCCAAAGCTTACTTTAAAAAACTAAGCTTCTTGTGTTCTCCAATCCTTTAGAAAGTGCTCTACACTTTAGTAGGTCTATCTTTTTAGAAAATTAACCATTCGCGTTATCTGACCCCCCCCCCCCAACCCCCAACCTAGCACCATTGGGTGATTCAAAACCCTTACATTTAAAAAAAGCTAATAGCGTTTTCCATTGGCAGCACCGCGGTGCAGAGATGTCTTTTTGTCAACTTCCCTTTGATTAACATTAAAAAACTAAAAAATAAAAGACAAGTGGCAACCCGGGCGCACTGGGGCGCACTGTGCGACCTAGTGCGGCCAATGGAAAACCCATAAGTTTTTCATTGTGTTCCCCAAATCCTTTGAAAGTGCGAGGGGGACTGGCAGGTACGGATAGGGGAACCCCGTACGGGGCCCCCCTCGGATCCCGGGGCCCCTGGGGCCCCCCCAACCCAACCCTAACCTATAAATTTTTTAAAAGAAATATTTTTGTCTTAAAAATTGAAAAGGGTTTTAACGAGCGCATCACAGCTTTTCAAATTTTCTTTAAAAAACAAAAGGTAAGACTTTTAAAATGTTGATGTACCTTGGTGCCTCCGGGGGCCTTCTTTTTGCCACTCGTCTATGGGTTTTAAATTTTTACGATTACTAAGGGCAAGAAAGGGTTTGGGGAATAGTCATATATCCAAGGGCTAGCGCGGACCCCGCAACCCCGCAAAAACGGGGCCCCGATAAAATGGATCAATTTGAAATTTTCAAAAAAAACGAAATTCACTCATTTATTAAATACCCAAAAAATTCGCGGGCCCCCCCCCAAAACTAAAATAATTCTTAAATTTTTTTTTAAAAAATGTTTTATAATCAAAAAAATCACTTAAAGGTATCAAAAAATCTAAAAAATTCATATGCTACGTATAAAAGAGACACCCAAAAATTTTCTAAAAAACTTACATTTTACGTTTTTAAACAGCAAATTTTTGTAGACACCTGCAGAAATTTCAAATGAGTATGTGCTGGAGGTGATGGAAGGGGGTGGGGGTCCCCATCAATTTTTTTAGCCTATCTTATAATTTTTTTTCAGGAAAAACCCTATTTGGGTGAAATGTATGACCCTTTTCAGGTTTTTTGACTGGGTTGTGGATGTACAAAAATGCTCACTCTAGCCTAGGGGACAGGGAAAAAGGGGTTTCTCGCGTCGTGGTCGTCATTCCCTTTTGTCATCGTTCGTTTTGTCTTTGTCGTCGCTTAATGGGGGGGGTGGGGTGTCAAAGAATGGAAATGTCTCGCGACGCCCCAGTCGCCTCTATGGCCAGGGTTATTAACCCCCCAAATTGCTAACTGTTTCTTGCGAGGGACCTAACCTCTTCCCTCGCCTTTTATGATTAGCAGAGCCATGCTATGGCCAAAATTTCTTCCCGTTTTGGGGTTTAAATTTTTTTGGCTTAGGGAATTGTTTCATATTAAATGTTTCCTTTTTTTTTATTATCTTTAAATGATATCGGGATATTTTTTGTATCGTTTTATTTTTGTTTATCCTTGTTTTTTTACTTCAACAAATACAAAATTCAGCAAATATTTTCTAAAAATAAAATTGCGATAAAATTTTCTGGGCCTTTAAAATCTCTGAACTTGAACTGCCATTTTTTTTTTAGCGCATTGAAAATTTTCTCTGAAATCGAAATTTTACGATTTTTTCGGGTTTAAAATTTCTTCGACTTACAAACCGACATGCTTTATCCGATTGTAATGATTTTTTTTCAGAACTTGATTTTATAAATTAATAATTCTGTGAATTCAATGCAATCAAAAAAATATTTTTAATGAAAATTGAAATTTTACATTTTTTTCTTTTTTTAAAAAAAACTTCCCCGATTACAACACCTACTTCTTTATCCGATTCTAATTTTTTTTTACACAACCTTAAATTTTAGAAATTAAAAATATTCATGTCAAAATTTACGCAAACTAAAAATTATTTTTCATGAAATCGCAATTTTTTTTTTTCGTTAACAAAAAATTACGCTCTACCCCACGCCTGAAAAAGCGTTTGCGAACTTCCCATTTATTATTAAATTTAAATTATTATTTTTATTTTATTTTATATTATTATTATTATTATTATTATTATTATTATTTTTATTATTATTATTATTTTTATTTTTTTTTTTTTTTATTTTTTTGGTAATTTTTTTTTTTTTTTTTATTTAAATAAAAATATATGGATTTTGTAACAGTATTTTTTAAAACCCTTTTTTGTAACGTAAAATTTTTTTTACCCTGTTTTTCCAAAAACCCATTTTATAAAAAAAAAAAAGTGTTTTTTTAAAAATTAAAATAAGTTTTTTCCATTACCCCTCCCCCTTTCCCTAAAATTAATAACATGTTAATTTTTTTGGGGAAAAATGCCCCTGAATTTTTTTACTAAAACCCGTTTAAAAAAACCCAACTGTAGGTGAAAAATTAGGTAGGCGTGGGACCCGCATTTTATGGGCCTCCCCCCATTTTTTTTTATTTATTTTATACAAGGGGGAATTTCCCCCAAAATAAAGGGGGCCCCCAGGCCTCCCAAAAGCTTTATTAACCCCTTATAAAAAATAATTAACTATTTACTTTAATTTCCCCCATTTTTAAAATTTTACCTTTAATAAAGTGTAATTAACCCCTCACAAAAATTACGTTTTTTTAACATTTATTTTAAATTTATTAACCTCAAACGTTCGTTTCAAATCATTTCTTTTTTTTTTGAGTTCGTCCAAAATTTCATTTTTTTTTGGTTTTTAAACGCACCCAAAAACCCCCACTCTAAAACCCCGATTTTAAAAAATTCGCCTGCGGCGCTATTATTGGGGGCTCTGCCCCCAAACCCCCCCCACATTCCCACAAAGAAAAAATTTAATTTTACACCCCCTAAAAAAATTCCTGCGGACGCCCTTTTTATTAAACCGGGGAATTTTTTTTAGCCTAGGCCTACTTCGGCCCCCGTTCTCATTGAATTTTGTACTGTTTTCAATTCAAATGCGATATTATCTGAGGTATACACAAAATTTAATGACAGGGCCTTTATCATCCGTTCAAAAAATACCTCAATTGCTTAAAAAAACCGTCTTGAGAGTAAATGAAAGAAAAATTTTTGCCCCGGGGGCTACCCCCCCAGTCCGCCTCTGGCAATGTCACACTTAAGTAGGTCATCATTGATAGTTAACCATTCAGCATTATCTGATTACCCCCTCCCCCCAAACTGCACCATTGGCTGTTTTTAAAACCAAAAACTTACATTTAAATAAAGTTAAGTCTTCATTGTGTTCTCCAATCCTTTAGCAAGTATTCTACACTAAAGTTTTCTATACATTTAGATAAGTTAAGAGGGTACGCTGAGCTTGGCCCAACTCAAATGCGCGCAAACAGGTGTTGATGATTTCTGCTGAACGGTTGGTAATACCATTACCAAATTTTGAATCGATGGAAATAAAGTTCTTTTATATTGATATTAGTAATTGGTTGCACAAAATAAAGCGTTAAAGATCAATTGCGAGGCATAAGTTCAAAAACGTGAAAAATGGGAAATCCAAAACATGCATTTCAATTCATTTTTATTTATCTTACGATGAAACCAAATTAACCTGGACGTTCACATTGATTTAAAAGTTGGGTTCTATTAAGCAAATTTGAGTTAAAAAAATCTGTTCACTTGGATAAATTCCCGAAATTGACCAAATTTTGAGTAAATTTTGGTGATTTCACTAAATTTTAATTCAAAATCAATGAATTTATTTAGGAATACGTATAATGGATAACATAGATTTATTCTTTATAAACGTTAGTGTGAAATTTGATAATGGTGTTATAAACTGTTTACCCAAAAAATCCAGAAAGCTGAGCGCTTGAACTCGCCTCCGTTCTAGCCTCAGCATACCCTCTTAACCATTCAGCGTTATCTGAGCCCCCCCCCCAGACCCCCAACCAAGCAACCATTTGGCTGATTCTAAACCAGCATTACATTTAATAAAAGCTAAGTCTTCATTGTGTTCTCCAATCCTTTAGCAAGTGCTCTACACTTAAGTAGGTCTAAACATTTAGATAAGTTAACCCATTCTGCATTATCTGACCCCCCCCCCCCCCCCAACCTAGCAACCATAGGGCTGTTATTGGGCCAAGCATTACATTTAAATAAAGCAACTCTTCATTGTGTTCTCTAATCCTTAAGCAAGTGCTCTACCCTTCAGAACAGTAGGTCTAAACATTAAGATAAGTAAACCATTTCGCATTATCTGACCCCCCCACCCCCTCCTACCAACCATTGGGCTGATATTAAACCAAGCATTACATTTAAATAAAGCTAAGTCTTCATTGTGTTCTCCAATCCTAAATCAAGTGCTCTTCCCTTCAGTACAGTAGGTCTATACATTTAGATAAGTTAACCATTCAGTATTATCTGACCCCCCCCCCCCCCTACCAACCTAGCAACCATAGGGCTGTTATTAAACCAAGCATTACATTTAAATAAAGCAAGTCTTCATTGTGTTCTCCAAATCCTAAAGCAAGTGCTCTACCCCACCATAGGTCTATACATTTAGATAAGTTAACCATTCAGCATTACCTGACCTCCCCCCCCCCCCAACATAGAAACCATTGGGCTGATATTAAACCAAGCATTTTATTTTATATAAAGCTAAGTCTTTATAGTGTTCTCCAATCCTAGAGCAACTGCTTTACCCACCAATAGGTCTAATACATTTAGATAAGTTAACCATTCAGCATTATCTGACCCCCCTCCCCCCCAAAACCTAGAAACCATTGGGCTGATATTAACCCAAGCATTACATTTAAATAAAGCTAAGTCTTCATTGTGTTCTCCAATCCTAAGCAAGTGCTTTACACCTTAGTAGGTCTATACATTTAGATCAGTTCGCCATTCTGCATTATCTGAACACCCTCCCCCCAACCTAGAAACCATTGGTCTGTTTTAAACCAAGCATTACATTAAAATAAAGCTTAGTCTTCATTGTGTTCTCCAATCCTTTAGCAAGTGCTCTACCCTTAAGTAGGTCTATACATTTAGATAAGTTAACCATTCAGCATTATCTGAGCCCCCCATCCCCTCTCCGCAAACCTAGCAACCATTGGGCTGTTACTAAAACCAAGCATTACATTTAAATAAAGCTAAGTCTTCATTGTGTTCTCCAATCCTTTAGCAAGTGCTCTACACTTTAGTAGGTCTATACATTTAGATAAGTTAACAATTTAGCATTATCTGACCACCCTCTCCCCCAACCTATCAACCATTGGGCCTGTTATTTAACCAAGCTTACATTTAATAAAGCTAAGTTTCATTGTGTTCTCCAATCCTTTAGCAAGTGCTATACCCTTTAGTTGGTCTATACATTTAGATAAGTTGACCATTCAGCATTATCTGACAACCCCCTTCCCTTCAACCTAGCAGCCATTGGGTTGTTATTAAACCAAGCTTACATATAAATAAAGCTAAGTCTTCATTGTTTTCTCCAATCCTTTAGCAAGTGCTCTTCTATTTAGCAGGTCTATACATTTAGATAAGTTAACCATTCAGTATTATCTGACCCCCCCCCCCCAACCTAGCAACCATAGGGCTGTTATTGGCCCAGCCTTACATTTAAATTAAGCTTAGTCTTCATTGTGTCCTCCAATCCTAAAGCAAGTTCTCTACTCTTAAGTAGGTATATACATTTAGATAAGTTAACCATTCAGCAGTATCTGATTACCCCCTCCCCAAACCTAGCAACCATAGGGCTGTTATTGGGCCAAGCATTACATTTAAATAAAGCTAAGTCTTCTCTGTGTTCTCCAATCCTTAAGCAAGTGCTCTACACTTAAGAAGTATAACATTAAGATAAATTAACCATTCAGCAATATCTGACCCCTCCCCTCTCCCCACAACCTAGCAACCATTGGGCTGTTATTAAACCAAGCATTACATTAAAATAAAGTTTAGTCTTCGTTGTGTTCTCCAATCCTTTAGCAAGTGCTCTGCACTTGAGTTGGTCTATAAATTAGATAAGTAAACCATTCAGTATTATCTGACCCCCACCCCTCTCCCCAACCTAGCAACCATTGGGCTGTTATAAAACCAAGCATTACATTTAAACACTGCTAAGTCTACTTTTATTGTGTTCTCCAATCCTTTAGCAAGTGCTCTACACTTTAGTAGGTCTTTACATTTAGATGAGTTAACCACTTCAGCATTATCTGACCCCCCCCCCCCACCCCTCCCCCCAACCTAGCAACCATTGGGCTGTTATTAAACCAAGCATTACATTCAAATAAAGCTTAGTCTTTATTGTGTTCTCCAATCCTTTAGCAAGTGCTCTACACTTTAGGAGGTCTAGTCATTTAGATAAGTTAACCATTCAGCATTATCTGACCCCCCCTCCCCTCCTTCAAACCTAGAAAACAACCATAGGGCTGTTATTGGGCCAAGCATTACATTTAAATAAAGCTAAGTCTTCATTGTGTTTTCCAATCCTTTAGCAAGTGCTCTCCACTTCAGTAGGTCTAAACATTTAGATAAGTAAACTATTCAGCAATATCTGACTACCCCCCCCCAAACCTAGCAACCATAGGGCTGTTATTGGGCCAAGCATTACATTTAAATAAAGCAACTCTTCATTGTGTTCTCCAATCCTAAATCAAGTGCTCTTCCCTTCAGTACAGTAGGTCTATACATTTAGATAAGTTAACCATTCAGTATTATCTGACCCCCCCCCCCCAACCTAGCAACCATAGGGCTGTTATTGGGCCAAGCATTACATTTAAATAAAGCAACTCTTCATTGTGTTCTCCAATCCTTTGCAAGTGCTCTGTCCACCAGTAGGTCTAAAAATTTAGATTAGTTTACCATTCAGCATTATCTGACCACCACCCCCAACCCCCCAACCCCCCCCCTAACCAATCATTGGGCTGATATTAATCCAAGCATAACATTTAAATAAAGCTAAGTCTTCATTGTGTTCTCCAATCCTAAAGCAAGTGCTCTACACTTTAGTAGGTCTATACATTTAGATAAGTTAACCATTCAGCATTATCTGACCCCCCCCCCCCCCCCCCCCAACCTAGCAACCATTGGGCTGTTATTAAACCAAGCATTACATTTAAATAAAGCTAAGTCTTCATTGTGTTTTCCAATCCTTTAGCAAGTGCTCTCCACTTCAGTAGGTCTAAACATTTAGATAAGTAAACTATTCAGCAATAACTGACTACCCCCACCCCGAAACCTAGCAATCATGTGGCTCTAATTGGGCCAAGCATTACATTTAAATAAAGCAACTTAAAATTGTGATCTCCAATCCTTAATAAGGTGCTTTTCCCTTCAGTAGGTCTATACATTTAGATAAGTTAACCATTCAGCATTATCTGACCCCCCCCCCCCCCCCAACCTAGCAACCATGTGGGCTGTTATTAAACCAAGCATTACATTTAAATAAAGCTAAGTCTTCATTGTGTTCTCCAATCCTTTAGCAAGTGCTCTACACTTAAGTAGGTCTATACATTTAGATAAGTTAACCATTCAGCATTATCTGACCACCCCCTCCCCCCAACCTAGCAACTATGTGGCTGTTATTGGGCCAAGCATTACGTTTAAATGAAGCAACTCTTCATTGTGTTCTCCAATCCTTTAGCAAGTGCTCTACACTTTAGTAGGTCTATACATTTAGTTAAGTTAACCAACAGCATTATCTGACCACCCTCTCCCCCATTGAATTTACATGTACATAGAATTTAAATATAGCAAAGGTCTAGGCTATTGACCTAAATTTAGTTTTTTAACATAAAAAGTTTTGGCTAAACCTAGCACTAAGCTAGACCTAGGCTACCTAGGCCTAGTTGGTTTATCACATTTTTGTGAGATTTTCACCTTAATTACACTGGTCATCTGACTCGATAACCCCCAAATAATCCATCTTTCTAAGGGGAAACACAGTTTGCTCATCATCAAAAATTGGAATGCTGAAAATCAATTAATAAAATAATTTAGCAAAATGTTAGTGGGTGAGGTTCTGGTCTAAGGACAAGCCTATTTCAAACATGCGTCTTACCTTCCCGCCTTTTGGGAAGTCTTCACCATCGGGAGGAGACATCAATGCCCGACTGCTTCGCATTTTCTTGTATTATGTTATGTCGTTGAAAGTCGTGCATAGAACACACAATTATTTTTACCAAACTTTGTTTTGAGGTAGGTCTTGCCTACCCTCTAAATGCATAGATTATTCACTGAGCACTTAACCGATTACTTAATTACACTTAAAATCATAAGACATCGCACATTTTTCACTTTAATCCACACACAGTTGAGAATAACTGTGCACTGCACATAACTAAGGCGCCAGACTGATGCAACAGGACGGCCTAGAATACGAAGTGTGTCAATATGGCGGCTTTCGCAATGCGCAGTTGATGAGGCCATTCAGGCACGCTCGCGCATTTGAAAGTTTGGGATAAATGCTATCCTGTGATTGGTCGGCAACCTCGAGTGGTAGGTAACAAGACATCTCATTGGCCAAAAATGTGCACGTGATCCCGAAGCATTGAAACTCGTGAAGACATGAAGAAATGTTATCCGCCATATTGAAAATTTTAAAGTAACTAGGCCTAACTACAAAAAACTACTAGGCCTACGCCTCGGCCTATTTTTCGTTTAAAAAATCAATTTGAACGAAAAACTGTTAGAATCACATGATTTTTTTATGGTGGTCTACTCTAGGCAAGCGTCGTCATGAGCGTTACATCGAAATGAATGGCCGGGACTTTTAACTTCCGGTTGCCGGGACCGGAGCGGCCAAGCCAGAAAATTGGCCTAGGGCTATGGCGTAAGCTCGTGAATGGCTGAACGATTGTTGAGCTTCCTCTTTAGCCTTTAGCAGTTCACACGTAACTGAACTGTGTAAAACAACACCTTTAGACTACAATATAACGCAGAGAAAAAACACGTGGCATCACTGTTTAGGCTGTCTTCTTCGCCTTATAACTTTTTTCTTATTACTACCAAAAAAATCAATGCGCGATCTAGATTATTTACTGAACACTTCACTAATTATATAATAACACTGAAAACCCATAGAATAACTCACAATTCACACGTAGTAACGCGAAAAAACTTAAAAAATTACGTGCAATTAAAAAAGACGCGTCCTATCCTAGCGCGGCGAAAATCAGGCCAAGATGGCGGCCTTCGATATGCGCACCTACACAGTAATGCACCCGTGAACACGCATGCGAGATGTTAGCTCATTCCTGATTGGCTGATAACGTCCAGTAGTACTTACGAGGCATTTTATTGGCCAGAAATGATGACGTGTGCTAAGCATTCGAGCTACTCATGAATATGGGAAGAGAAGGGTTCTCGGCCATGTTTGAAATATGTGAGGAATAAACTGAAATTATAGTAAAAAAATATTTTTATCTAGAAACTATCACTCGCATATCTGGAACTTTGAAAAATTAAAAACGTTTCAAAAAAAAACACTCCAATTTTTTATGGTAGGCTACGCTAGGCAAGCAAAGTCATGAGCGTTACATCGAAATGAATGGCCGGGACTTTTAACTTCCGGTTGCCGGGACCGGAGCGGCCAAGCCAGAAAATTGGCCTAGGGCTATGGCGTAAGCTCTTGAATGGCTGAACGATTGTTGAGCTTCCTCTTTAGCCTTTAGCAGTTCACACGTAACTGAACTGTGTAAAACAACACCTTTAGACTAGAATATAACGCAGAGAAAAAACACGTGGCATCACTGTTTAGGTTGTCTTCTTTGCCTTATAACTTTTTCTTATAATACTACAAAACAAATCAACGCGCGATCTAGATTATTTACTGAACACTTCACTAAAAATATATTAACACTGAAAACCATAGAATAACTCACAATTCACACGTAGTAACGCGAAAAAACTTAAAAAATTTCCGTAGCAATTAACAAACACGCGTCCTAGTGCGCGAAAACCGGCCAAGATGGCGGCCTTTCGATATGCGCACTACATTCATGTACCCATGAACACGCATGCGCGAGGTTAGCTCATTCCTGATTGCGCTTTGAATTGGCCAGAAATGATGACGTGTGCCAAGCATTCGTCATGAATATTGGAAGAGAAGGGTTCTCGGCCATGTTTGAAATATGTGAGTAATAAACTGAAATAATTATAGTAAAAAATATTTTTATCTCGAAATTATCACTTGCACATCTGGAACTTTGAAAAATTAAAAACGTTTCAAAACACTCCAATTTTTTATGGTAGGCTACGCTAGGCAAGCAAAGTCATGAGCGTTACATCGAAATGAATGGCCGGGACTTTTAACTTCTGGTTGCCGGGACCGGAGCGGCCAAGCCAGAAAATTGGCCTAGGGCTATGGCGTAAGCTCTTGAATGGCTGAACGATTGTTGAGCTTCCTCTTTAGCCTTCAGCAGTTCACACGTAACTGAACTGTGTAAAACAACACCTTTAGACTACAATATAACGCAGAGAAAAAACACGTGGCATCACTGTTTAGGCTGTCTTCTTCGCCTTATAACTTTTCTCTTATTACTACCAAAAAAATCAACGCGCGATCTAGATTATTTACTGAACACTTCACTAATTATATAATAACACTGAAAACCATAGAATAACTCACAATTCACACGTAGTAACGCGAAAAAACTTAAAAAATTACGTGCAATTAAAAAAGACGCGTCCTATCCTAGCGCGGCGAAAATCAGGCCAAGATGGCGGCCTTCGATATGCGCACCTACACAGTAATGCACCCGTGAACACGCATGCGAGATGTTAGCTCATTCCTGATTGGCTGATAACGTCCAGTAGTACTTACGAGGCATTTTATTGGCCAGAAATGATGACGTGTGCTAAGCATTCGAGCTACTCATGAATATGGGAAGAGAAGGGTTCTCGGCCATGTTTGAAATATGTGAGGAATAAACTGAAATTATAGTAAAAAATATTTTTATCTAGAAATTATCACTCGCATATCTGGAACTTTGAAAAATTAAAAACGTTTCAAAACACTCCAATTTTTTATGGTAGGCTACGCTAGGCAAGCAAAGTCATGAGCGTTACATCGAAATGAATGGCCGGGACTTTTAACTTCCGGTTGCCGGGACCGGAGCGGCCAAGCCAGAAAATTGGCCTAGGGCTATGGCGTAAGCTCTTGAATGGCTGAACGATTGTTGAGCTTCCTCTTTAGCCTTTAGCAGTTCACACGTAACTGAACTGTGTAAAACAACACCTTTAGACTAGAATATAACGCAGAGAAAAAACACGTGGCATCACTGTTTAGGCTGTCTTCTTTGCCTTATAACTTTTTTCATAATACTGCCAAACAAATCAACGCGCGATCTAGATTATTTACTGAACACTTCACTAAAAATATATTAACACTGAAAACCCATAGAATAACTCACAATTCACACGTAGTAACGCGAAAAAACTTAAAAATTTCCGAGCAATTAACAAAGACGCGTCCTAGTGCAGCGAAAAACAGGCCAAGATGGCGGCTTTCGATATGCGCACTTATTTCCATGTACCCATGAACACGCATGCGCGAGGTAAGCTCATTCCTGATTGGCTGATTGGCCAGAAATGATGACGTGTGCCAAGCATTCGTCATGAATATTGGAAGAGAAGGGTTCTCGGCCATGTTTGAAATATGTGAGGAATAAACTGAAATAATTATAGTAAAAAATATTTTTATCTCGAAATTATCACTTGCGCATCTGGAACTTTGAAAAATTAAAAACGTTTCAAAACACTCCAATTTTTTTATGGTAGGCCTAGTCTACGCTAGGCAAGCGACGTCATGAGCGAACATCGAAAATTAATGGCCGGGACTTTTAACTTCCGGTTGCCGGGACCCGAGGTAGGGCCTACCATGCCAGAAAATTCGCCTAGGGCCTACCTTTTTATAAACCATTAGCAGTTCACACGTACCGGTAACTGAACTGTTTAAAACACCTCTAGACCTACAATATTAATGCACAGAAAAAACATGACGAGAAAGACATATGGCCAGAGGCCTAGGGCCTAGCCTAGGCCTAGGCCTTGGTAGGCCTAGCCTTTTCCTTACTAGGCCTATGGCCAAAGAAATCAACGCGTGATCTAGAGTAGGCCTATGTAGAGAACACTTCATCTATTTTAGTAACACTGAAAATCATGGAATAGGTACCACACAATTCACACGTTTTCACACTAAAAAACTGAAAATTATCTATCACTGAACAATGACGCGTCTCTTTGGTGCAACTAGCGGGAAACAGACCAAAATGGCAGCCTTCGATATGCACACTTTGTGGAGCAAGCTAGGGCCTAGGGTTAGGGTCGCGTGTAACGTGCGAGACGAATTCCTCCACAAATCACTTCTAGAAGCAAACTTGACCGTATTTATACTTTCAATAAGGTGTTGGCTTCATCTCGAACCAATTCGCATCGCAAAATACTTTCCAAGATTAACACTCACTTAATTCAAACGGAAACACGATTCACTCGCTGTGGTTTATGAAAATGACGAGGCGTTATTGAGAAATAGAGAACCCAAAGGACGTGAAAAATTTTGCTTCTTTGTTCTAGAAGAGCTGTTGACGTCATCGCGCATGCGCGAAGTCGTGTGCAAAGCACGCGGTGTTCCTTCTCGGCTGTGATTGGCTTATACGTTCACGTCGCGAGTGTTCATGAGGCGGAGAAGAAGGCCATCTCGAGGGAAGCCCCGGATACGACCTTGAAACTTGGTGAAACTTCATAGTACAAATAATATGTTTCACATTATAGCCACCTTGTAGACTGCTTTACCCGCTAGGACCTAAGAAACGTTTTAAATACAAAATGTGTTTGTATTATATTTTGTAAGGGACAAGAGTATCAATTTTACCCAGTGCGACCCTCTTCACTTCAGGTAACTAATTAGGTTATGATGTTGACTGGTAATTGTGAAAGAAATGTCCGCCTCAACGACTGAAGAAAACCTCGAATTGATTCTGGCGCTGTTCACGGGTGGAATCGTGTCCAGCTTGATTGTTCGGCGTTTCTTACTTAAATATAATCGTCTCTAGTACATTCATAGTACTTACATGTATTTATTATGTATCGTACAAACAAAGCAAAAAATTGGTTATCGCTCACTCGTCGATTGAGTAGGGGCCTACAGGGTTGGCTAAGTCGCTTTGGTTAAAGTCCCCCACAGAAAATCAGTTATATGACTGAGTGGGTAGACTCTAAATACGAATTTGTTTTTAATTTTAATTTATTTGATTTAGGATTATTATTAAGTTATTAAATTACACAAAGACATAGCAAATACAACAATAAAAACAATGTACACAAACACATTAACACATAACATATGACTTACAATTAATACATTAACAAAAGTATGTGGAAAAGATAAAAATTCACAGGCCTAAGGGAACACAATGTTCTATGTCAATAATGAATGATTAAGAAATTTAAATTTGTTTTGAGATTGTTATAGGTCAGGTGTCAGTAAGTAAAGACTTGTATTATCTCTTGATAATAAAAAACAATACGGTACCATACAATACAATACGACACATTACATTACACATTTTGTGTGGCTCCTTGGTCTTGTTGTTAGCGTATCTGCTTCCAATGCAGAAGGTCCAGGGTTCGATTCCCGCTAAAGTCAGAAGGTTTTTAACTTCTGATTTGGACTTAAGTCCATCAGTTCTCGTCTTAGGAGTTTCTAAACGGTGACTTTTGAGCCGTCCTAGCAACGAAGCACATAATAAATTCAGAGTTGTTCTGAATCTGCCTTGTTGATTCTGGCGTTGATCCGCGGGTGTTCGCACTGTCCATACCACTGATTGCTATATTTCCAATTAAAATATCGATCTTTGCGCGGATCTTTGGTTGGTTATCGGTCACCAGGGGCGTAGGAACGGGGGGGATGGGGGGGAAATTCCCCCCCCACTTGTTGGCTTGACCCCCCCAGTGGGGGGGTCAAGCCATGGGTATCATTTGCTAACTTATAGCTTGTTGGGTGATTTTTAGGATTTTTACTATACAGTCGGGCTTGCAAACAAAAAGGAAGATTTTTGTTAACATTTTTTAGAAATATTCAGTAAGAGACGTACGTGATTTTCGAGACTAGACTAGCCATCTGATTTTAGACTAATATTTATTATATCTTGTGTGCAGTGTTTTCACTCCCTAGCAGACTGTCGACCGATTTCAGTCAGGTAATCAATCTTCAATGCAATATTAGCTTCAAAATGTAACCCTTATTCAAAATTAAAATTCGCCTGAAAACGTGTTTCAGGCCACCTATCAAGGGCACCTTTTAAAAAAAATCTCGCCTACGGCGAAAGAGCCTCCGGCGGCTGGGGCTTCGCCCCAGACCCCGGTTTGCCCACCTCACCTCGAAACCAACTTTAGTGTGACCCCCCCACTAGAAAAATAGTTCCTACGCCACTGTCGGTCACTCGTCGATTGCGTCGGGGCCTACAGGGTTGGCTTGGTCGCCTTGATTTACTGTCCCCCACTGAAAATCAGTTGTACAGTGGGTAGACTCTAAATACAATTTATGGATTTATTTATTTATTTATTTACAATACAATAAAAAACAATACACACGTGAATGAGTGGGTAAAGACTTTTAAGAACGAATTTTATTTGCATTTATTTATTTACAATACAACACAATACAATACAATGCAAGACAATACAATACAATACAATACAATACAATACAATACAATACAATACAATACAATACAATACAATACAATACAATACAATACAATACAATACATGAAAGCACTAGAAATTATTGTCTCTATTATGGCCAGTTATTTAAATAATATAATATGCAATATGAAAAGGTTCTCTGATAAGAGACAGCCGCATATCCGTCCTAAACAACCTACTAAAATGTATAAAAAAAAACTTTTAAGTCAATGGTCCAGAAGCGTTCCACAATTATTAATCCTTGCATTACGCATTGAAGTCTAGCCAGCATTGCCAAGATCGTCGCAACAGTCTCAAGTTATTTACTTGTTCGTAGTATTGCTTCATCTTTCTCTCATATGCTACTCATCGCGCCTCAAGGTCAGGAAGTAAAGCGTCAGTCCGCGCGTTAGCTCTGCTGTAATACGAGTACTTGTGATCTTATTTATGATGCGACAAACATCGCAGATGATTGTGCTGCGTATGTACTTGCATTCCCCCCCCCCCATCCCCCCCTACACACACACACGCACACGCAATCACCGCCTCACCAGATCAAGTGACCGTCGAAGCAGTGAAAGAGCGATTTACCGACAGAATCCAAAGATAACTGAAGATATTCGATAATAAATAATAAAAATCTCGAATGCCACGTCCCACGTGCATCGTAAAAATTCAATAGAATGATTCGTCTGCCATATTTTTTTTTCAAATGACTCGGAGAAGAATGATTCAAGCCCAATATTTTACAGAATCTTCATTCGCCACACATATAAAAATAAAACAATCTTCACGAAGTGTATATTTCTAGTTTTATTTTGTGGTCTTATTAAAACAGGGCTTACATCGTTCATAAACATAAATTAACATTTACAAGATTTGAATGTAGGGAGAGGGTCCTCTTTCTTCTTTATTTTGCAACAAAGTAATGGGCATGCACATGATACACATATCGGAACTAATCTACAAATACAAAAATACACAAGTGATAACAAGTACTAACAACATAGCCTATCTAGAGCGACGGTCGTTCGCCCGCAGCCAAGCGCACGCGACTGCTTAGGAGACGACGAACTCGTGGCCCTAAATACGCCTACCCGAGTTGTTTTTTTTCAGCTATCTGCACACGCCACCCCGAAAGATTTACAATCTTGAAACTCGGTATATGACCTGATGTGGTCCCTCCGTCCATGACCTAAAAAAAAAAAAACAGACCGATCCGATAACCCGTTCTGTGTTAACACTGTTCACTCGTCGATGGTGTCGGCGCCAACAGGGTTGGCTTGGTCTGATTTAAATTTAATTCCCCTCGCTGAAAATCAGGTCTGTGACTGACTGGGTAAAGATCCTAAAAACGAATTTGTTGAATAAATTAAGAACATGGTATGTAAAGTCCCTCCCGTACCTTCCGCTAAAATTCACGCTTTTTTTCAAACAAGAAAAAACAAATACTTTATTTTAAAGTTGTAGACATTACACAAAAATAAATACCTGGGAACACGCAACTTATCTTTCTACTTTAAAATTATCTTACGCAGATTAAAGTTAAATGTAGAAATACTACAAAATAAATGTACAAAAATAACAGGAAAAAATGGAAAACCCTGCTTCAGAAAGAAAAACTTGCAATTAGTGTAAGGCGGGCATGTAACATGTTGGCTTGCAGCATGACGCTTCAAGTCGCGGCCCCCCCCCAATTTTCCTAACCTTCGACGAACTTGCTGGACTTTGAGCGTAGTGTTGTTGTTTCTAATAATAATTGGTTCCCCTGTCACTCTTCATCCTCGGCTCTCCACTTCTCTCAGGAGTATCTAGCATTGACACTGACAAGACGTGTGTGTAGTGAGAGTGCAGTGCGACCGCGACACCATGTCGCCACCCCAGGATACCTCCACTCTCTGTGACTCTGCAACCTCGTGGAAGCGGGGAAAGGAAACCAATAGGTATCGTTATCACTATACTTATGTGTCATAATTTATTGCCATCATCGTTATTATTTATTTTGATTAACGTCTTAAATTAATGCACTAAGTCTATTCGAGACGATTAGTAGTAGTAGATGACGATGAAGAACGATTACTAAAAACTTTCTTAAGCGGCAGTCGAACCCATGTCCTCGTAGTCATACGCGTCACTCCAGAGCCCTAACCGTATGTGCCACGGCAATTTCGAAAATCCTTTTTGCACCGTACTTAGAGGCGGCAGACAGCGTCCGGTGGCGTACCGAAAGTGTCCCGGAAAACAAATTTGTCCCAGGACTTCGGATAAACGACAAACGTTACCCGCAAACCTCCGAATCGCGGCCGTACGCGGACCGATTCGCGATTTTGTCGCGGCAACGAGAGGTTTTCCAATTACGAGGTATTCCGAGTACGAGGTTTTCCACGCCCTCCGCGTAGCGGCTTCAAGCCGCGCGCTAGCGCGACTTGTTTAATCAATATTCTGTGTTGAAGTTGTTTTCTCAATCTTATCTTATGTATTATATTTCAGTTCATCAGCGCACTACTGTGTACATATAACTTATAATTGTAGATTTTGCCTGTTAATCGAATCGGGTAGGGACCATCTTCCTGTGGTCTTTTTAGTAATTCAAAACGAGAATTGGTCGATCGACCTGTGGTCTTTTTAGTAATGCATGAGACAACTTTTTAATCGACAGTGAAAATTCATTTAAATAGAAAATCAGGACTAACATATTTTACTTCACTGACAAGCAAAAATGTATGTCATTTCATACCATTTGCTATTGATTAATTGATTGATTGATTGATTGATTGATTGATTGATTGATTGATTGATTGATTGATTGATTGATTGATTGATTGATTGGATATTGCTTAACGTCTCATATTAATGCACTTTGGCTATGAATGAAGGCTATGGATGAAATAGAACAGAAGGGAGGAGGGGAAACCCGGTACCGGCACGTAGCCGGTGCTCCTTTCGAAAAGTACCAAGGGGACCAACGGTTTAACGTCCCTTCCGAAAGGACGGTGTAACCTTGACAGTCATATAGGTTCCTCCACAAACCCGGACTGCCGAGCAGACGTCGAGGAGAACGAAGCCGTTACACTAGCTCTCAAACCCTCCATCTTCTCTAACCAGTGGTATACGTGAGTTTCAGGGCATAGCGGTCACCCACTCTAAAGCAGGGTGCGCATCACCCATCACAGCGGCTCCGGTCAGTTCCGTGGCCAGAGTGGTGTGAGTAATCACTTCTCTACCGTCCCAAGAGCCGCGCACTAGACGCTCCGCTCGGGACCTTGCGACCACAGGTGCTACACTCGGTTCACCAGTTCCATTCTGTCTCTCGACCTCATAGTAGGACAATTTTTATAAGCGGTGCTCTCTTTAATTGGAACTGTCTTCTACCCCGTCCGGCTGTACGTCCAAGTTGCTTGCTCTAGCAATCGAGGATGAACGGAACCGAGCGAAAGAGGGGAAGTTACACAATACACATGTACTGGCTGGAGCGGAGCAAGTGCGCGGCATTTCAATTTGACTTGACTCAGAATGCTGTACTGGAAGGAACTGAGCCGAGCCGCTGTGGTGCACGCCCTGCTTACCCCTGACCACGCCCGAAGGCTGCTTAGCTTCGGTGTTCGAGTGGGAACCGATTAAACGACCTCGGCTAAACCGCTGGCTTATTATTCTTCATTCACCATATTGATATATGACTGATTTAGTCATTTTACATTAATTTTACATTCAAAACATGCTTATGACAATCATAAAATATCTGTCCAAATCATCAGACACTTTATAGAATGCACTATCCAATTCCAATTCCTTAAAAACTGAAACGAGTCAATTTCCAAGACTACCGCCCTACGTTCGGTCGATATCTGGTCGTTTGAGAGGCCACCTGAGAAGGTATAACACCTATTTCTAGTAAGTATAAACAATATTTGGACTCATCATGTTCTTTTAATAAATTAATATATTAAATTAAAGCAAAGCAATATTTCGGGTACTTTCAGTACCCTTCAAAAGGCAACAAACCAAACAAAACATAAAACTCTGTCTCCCAGCCAAGGTCGACACATCTAACAAACACTGCCATCATGATCTCAATAATCATCGTTATGTGAACTGGAATGACGCATCAATCATTCTACACAAAGCAAATTCACATCAACGGCTGCCTTGATTTCTGTAGCTGATGATGTTATTAGTGCTCCCAGCATTGATTTCCCGCCGATTTGGAGGGATTTTGTCCCCAAGCCATAGAACTATTGTGGGCATAGTAGTATCTATGATTGTGGGCATGATTGTAGTATAATTTTTATTTTTGTATTTGAATATATATTTGTATTGAGATCAAGATGGCAGTGTTTGTTAGATGTGTCAACCTTGGCTGGGAGACGGAGTTTTTATGTCTTGTTTTGTTTGTTGCCTTTTGAAGGGTACTGAAAGTACCCGAAATATTGCTTTGCTTTAATTTAATATATGAATTTATTAAAAGAACATGATGAGTCCAAATATTGTTTATACTTATTAAACATAACTGTTCTAAGAATCTCAGTACTTATAAAAAATCTAAATATAGATAAGCTCATTGAGTAATTTATTCTTATTAATTCGTCGACGTCGTGCTGAAAGCCTGAAAGTGTTGACGATCGTCTGCAAAATGCAGTGTATTTCCACCTGTAGCATGCATGCGCCGTTCTAGTTCACGGTGACGACACAGAATGCAGCACTGTACGGTTGTGTTGAAAGTCTCCCGCGCCGACCATTCTTACCGACAGAACTATCTGAGAGTTTGAAAGTCAGCTCACGTGAATGCGCGTAAGACTTATTCAGCAAGCAACTTTACTTTAGCCCTTTTAAGGTATTTTTGAGCAGTGGCGTACACAAGAATTCTTAAAGGAGGGGATTCAACCAATTAATTCATAGATGTACCGAAGGCTATGTGAGGGGGAGGGGGCCAGGGGGCTTGTCCCTGGAAAAAAAATCTCTTTCAAGGTCATTTTGCTGAAAATCTGTACGTTTTAAAGCATCACAATAACCAATTTTGTATCTACTTTAAATCCTCCTTTGGTCAAATAGTAATTATTTGCCTTTAGTATTGCGATAAAACAGACTGTTATTCTATATTCTCAATTGAAAAGTCACTTGCACACTTTTTTGTGCGCCCCCCCCCCCCCCCCCTTATGATACACCACTGTTTTTTAGTTGGGTTAGTCTTGTAGAAGGTATGTCCATTGTCCAAGGGCTGTTAGAGAGAACTTAATCCCTTGCGTTCTCCTATGCGATTGAAGAAACCCTAGAAAAAAACTTTCGGTGTTGCCGGTAGTGGGTATCAAACCCACACCCGCTTGAGATAACTAACGACTGAGTCGTCTTCATTCGTGTGTTCGCCGCGGCCGTAACATCCTGTGTAGCCTCACCCACAGGCAGACAAAACAAAAATTAATTCTGAAGAATATCTACATACTTTTGTGCAAAACAACCAAAGTACACTCTTGTAATTTAACAAAAACTTAACAATGCTCTTAGGTGGAAAAATAAGTTTTTATTATATAGCAATATTTCGAAAAGTTTCACTTTTCTTTGACAGACTGACATTATTTGCAACTAGAAAGCTTCGCAAACGCTTTACCAGGCGCGTTGTTGGATGAGCGTAATTGGCGCATAAGCTGCCATGTGTTATACAGATTTTCTGTTGTTCTGTAAAACAATCATTACAATCGGATAAAGCATGTAGGTGTTATAAGTCGAAGAATTTTTTTTAACTAAAAAAAAAATCGTAAAATTGCGATTTTTATGTAAAATAATTTTTTGATTTCGCTCAAAAATGTGGCAGTACTAAGTTTAAAGATTTCAAAGGCCTCCAGAAAATTTCATCGCAATTGGACACAAAAATACAAACAGAAAAAAAGAAAGAGAAAAAAAAATCCGGATTTTTTTCTCCAGTGTAGAAGAATGGAATCTTCGCTTCGCTCATCCAAAAAAAAAAATCTGACAAAACAACGTCCACAGCTATGTGGATTAAAAAATAATTGTAATTTTTTTTCACCCTGTTTAAATTATAAAAAACAACTTCTTTGCAATGATTTTTTCATCCATAAAGCTGTTGTTGTTTTGTCAGATGTTAGTATTTTTGTAAATAATGTCAGCCTGCCAAAGAAAAGTGAAACTTTTTTAAATATTACTACATTATAAAAACTTATTTTCCCCCCTAAGTGCAGTGTTAGGTTCAATTAATTGTTAAATAACATTCACCTCTCCCATTAAAGTTTATTTTTAAAAAATACTTAAATTGTAACCTACAAGTTTATATAATATTACAAGGTCCATGCCCAAAATTTCCAAAAATCGATGGATGAGCCGAAAACGTGATACCCCATTTTCAAGTAAATTTAGAAATTTTCACCGAAAATTCACCGTCATTATACGGTAACGAAAAAGAAAATTGCGCCTTAATTTCAGTATAATATTATACGTATATTTATTTTTTATAATTTACATTAACATTATTTTACTCTTATGTTTTGTTGCACTTATAATTTTGATACATTTGTTTTATTGTTCATCACCGTATAATTATTTGTTTATTTGTAGGTATATTAATGTTATTTTAATTTTTATTTATTTATATATATTATATTGTATTAGGATTGTATATGTAAAATGGCTTTGTACAAAACTCTTAGGCCTATATAAATAAACAAAAATAAATATATAAATAAGTACAACAACGCTGAGTTTAACCGTCAAAATAAATTACTGTGGTAGAAGGGTGAGGGGTTGAATAAAATTTTGAACAAATTTGTGAGTGTAATTAATGTTTTTAACGTTATTCTTACGTTTCTTTGTACGCTGTAAAAATAATTTTTGAAACAAAACGACGAACGTACATCAGGTCAAAGTACGTGATTTTGTAACAGTGTAGTGATGTGATCAGTCCTTGTTTTAGGGAGAGGGGTTGGTTATGTTAATTGATGTTGACTGGCTGGGTGATACGCCGACAGCGAGGGTGAGGGAGGGTGGGGGTGGGGCTGGGGGTGGTGGTGGGGGTGGAGGTGGGGGGATGATTGGCAGCTTATTAGCCAGAAAACTGAATGCAAACTCTGCGTTTTCTCGATCGACAGATTTTACATAAAGGTTCACCCTCGATTTGACTATCATATTCCACGAGAATCTTTATTCTCCGTCTTATCATTTGTCTACCTCTTAGGGTACTATATAAATACATTTTATTTTTCAATCTTGTCGATGTCATTATCCCATGAAACTGATATCTCTTGATATTAGTTTCAAAAACAAGCTTTATTCCTGAAAAAAATAATTATATTTTATTTTGAATCTCTTCTTTACAAAATAGGAGTCATTTATTTTTACTCCATTCCATCTGACTTGTATTATGAAATTGTTCACTTTTTAACAGTTTGTCAGTTTGTTCAATTTTCACAGTTTTTATAATTTTTAAATTAGTGTGCTCTATAAGTTCACTCAACCCTTCGTCGTGGGTATGTCTAGCTCTAACTTATGGGGGGGGTGGGGGTGGGGGAGTTCTTTAGGATATGGTATTTGGGAGTATTCCAAGAAAATACTACTATTTTATCATCTTTAAATAATCACTTTTATTCTACATTCTACTTTTCCGCGAAATCAATTTTATTTTTCCAACTCCCGTTTGTGAAGTCCTGATCCAGGCTAATCGTGTAAACTATTAGGAAATTTCATTTCAAAGTTATTTAATCCTGTTGTAACATTTTATTCTGCGAATTCGGAAAAGCGGACTTACAAACAGTATTATTTTATTGTGGATCATACTGTGTGGATATTTACAAAAGCTTAATTTATTTTCCAGGAAAAAAATCCTTCTTTATTGGATGAGCGAAGCGAAGACTTCAATTTCACCGACCCCCCAAAAAATTTAGCTCCGTTGTTTTTTTGTTTTTTTTTGTTTTTTTTTGTTTTGTTTTTTTTCCGTCTGTTTGTTCGCTCTCTACCGGGCAAACGGCATATGCGATCTTGATGAAAATTTGACACGACCTTCGTTTTCTCTGAACTTAGAGGTGTATTGTTTTTGGGTACAATCGAAGAAATATTTCTCATGAATATCGTACTTTTACGATTTTTTTCGATTTATAGTGCGATATTTTCGTGCCATTTGGGCCAATTCTGACCAAACGGGTGGGGCTACAACGTTCATATTTCACATGGACATTAAGGTAATGGTGATGTATTGCTTTCTAAAAGAAAAAGTTGAAAAAGTTAGCCAGAATCGAGAGAAATAAAGCTTTTAATATACGTTTTTTTTACTTTTTGTGCGATATTTTCGTGCCATAATGGCCAATTCTGACCAAACGGGTGGGGCTACAACGCTCATATTATACATGGACATTAAGGTTATGGTGATGTAGTACCTTTTGAAAGAAAAAGTGGAAAAATTCAGCCAGAATCCATAGAAATAAAGCTTTTAACACAAGTTTTTTTACGGTAAATAATACCAATTGACAAGAAACAAAAGAAACTTGACAACATTCACCTTCAATGCGTAGGCAGCAAAACAAAGCACTTGCAAAAGTAAAGATATCCCACGCAAACTAAAACCTTTAAAAAGCTCATCCATCAACGCGGCGGGACTTTAGCGTTTTCCTTGTAATTTGAATACATAATTTAAAGGTTACTTTTGGTCAGTTTTCCCTCTTTGTGGTAAATCCCTTACTAAAAATACTCATCACCAATTGATAACCAAATAATAACTTCTTGTAAACCATAATAACCAATTGATAACCATTTGTAAACCACTAATAACCACCAAAGAGGCTTGTGAAATGGATGATAACCAACTGTAAACCATTTAATAACCATTTGATAACCTATTGCAAACCAGAACATCACCAATTGACAACCATGGTTATTATAAATCTTTTAATAACCATTTGATAACCATTTGTAAACCTCAACTAGTAATAACCAAATGGTCACCATGGTTATTAGTTGGTTATTACTTTTTTCTGAGAATCTCATAACCAATACATAACCAAATACAAACCATGGATATTAGTCACCAATTGGCAACCATGGTTATTAATTGGTTTACAATAACATGAAGAACATATACAAGCCTTATCAATATAGGCCCTACTATCAATATATGTTGTTAATTTGACAAAATATATATTTATATGGTCACCTGCAATGCATGCAATTTTAAAAATAAAGACAAACACAAAAGCTGTAGGCCTATTTTGCACTGTGTAATAATGGCATAAGCTAGAAAGTCATTATTTTTTTCAAAATACACAAACCTCTAGGTCTAATTATTTTCTAGCACAGCATAACATTATTAAAACAGTTTATTTCATAAGAATAATTAACTTGTTTAATGATAGCAATTATCGTAAAAATTGGCCCCGACTGGGCTCGAACCCAGAACCTCCGGCTTACATGACCGATGCTCTTCCAATTGAGCTATCGGTTTTGTTTGTTATCATTAAACGAGTAGGCCTATGTCCTGAAAGCAGGCTTGGCTATTGTACCACCTCTGGCCGATAATTTGAAAGTCGAAGAAACATGCCTGAAAAGTTTGCTGAATGAAAGAAGTCCTTTAAAATAACAGGGGAAAAAATTTGAATTTTTTGGGGCGGGACATAACCTCACTACTGGAAATAATTATATTTAGATTTTTAGACAATAGTGTACACATCAAATCTAGTTCAAAATTAAATTTTGAGAATCGGTTTTCTGGACATAGTTTCTAAACACTTTTAGCTAGCTATAGCTAAAATAGTTTTCTGAAAATAACAGTTGGTGTACGATTTTTTTTGTCAAACGGTACAAATACGAGTTTTTTTTCAGTTTTGTACCGTTTGACAAAAAAATCGTACACCACAACTGTTATTTTCAGAAAACTATTTTAGCTATAGCTTAAGTTATAGCTAAAGATGTTTAGAAACTATGTCCAGAAAACCGATTCTCAAAATTCAATTTTGAACTAGATTTGTTGTGTACACTATTGTCCCAAAATCTAAATATAATTTCCAATAGTGAGGTTATGTCCCGCTCAAAAAAATTCACAATTTTTGTTCTGTTATTTTAAAGGCCTTCTTTCATTCAGCAAACTTTTCAGACATGTTTCTTCGACTTTCAAATTATCGCCCAGAGGTGTTACAATAGCCTTAAAAACTCTTTTCTAATATTTAATTACATAATGGTGAAGATTTTCCTCAAAAGCAATGTCTTAGACACTGTCAAGATCATTCCATAAAACATGGAAAGCTAGCTCTTCATTCTTGCTACAACACAATATTAGTTTGAGAAGAGGTCACAATTCACAAATAAGAAAAGCAGATTTCAAGAAAACAAACTCATTGTAACATTATACAGAAAAGGTTTTGTATTTCTCCATTCTGCAGTATACGATACAAGCGCGTGGCCCTATACCTTATGAGGTAGCCTGCGCGCTCACACTGACACAGGTTCCGTGGCCACTTGGAGAGAGCGTCGAGCTATGGAGGAAGGAGTCCAGGGATCGAGTCCGATAGATACCAATAAAATTTAACCATCTCAAACTTCTTCCATCTAATGTGTATCTGTTACTTAGTATGTACATGTGTAAATTGAAGTCCTCAAGTCGTTGAAAGTACTTATTTTTAAGAAATTTGATTCCATCTTTTTGGTTATTTGAGTGACTACTAGATCGCGCTGGTGTTCCTTACCGCTGGTTATCAATTGGTTTACAGTTGGTTATCAAATGGTTATTATATATAAACCATGGTTATCAAATGGTTATTAGTTGGTGATCAAATGGTTATTAGTTAGTTATCAAATGGTTATTAGTTGGTTTACAAACTTACTGAGCAGTGGTTTACAAATGGTTATCAATTGATAACCATTTGGTCATATTTTGAAACATTGGTTTACAAATGGTTATTAAAAGGTTACTAAAAGGTTATGTAAACCTTGGTTGCTAAATGGTTATCAATTGGTGATGAATATTTTTAGTAAGGGATATACTGGGAACCCGGCGATTATTTGGGTGCACTGGCTACCCGGGTACCGTATCGCTAAAGAACTTTTATTTTGATAATAAGTTTGTATTTATTTTCTGACATTAATCAGAAATAAAGGTGTTGAACAACTATATAATCATATAAATAATATTTTAACAGGGTAACATTATTTTACAATATTACGTGGTATAGCTTGTATACATTACTTGTTATGCAACACACGCATTAGCTTTATTTACGGCACACAGACACTAATGATTGTATTCCCTTTCATTTTTGTGTTAATAAATATTACCCAACATTCAAACATAGTAGGCCTACACGACAGAAAAAAAAATACAAATTAAAAAACAAAGGAAATTAATATATTGTATAGAAAACTGCAATATTCAATTTACCACTGCATAATAGTATAATTCTAATATAAATATTATGATCTGCTGTCCAACATACCAACGGTAGTTTTAACCTGTTTTGTTTACTTATTCTGGGATATTATTATTGTTTTGTTAACACCATTACTTGTTGCATACATTTTTCTACCCAAGTGGCAAAGTTGGCACAAAAATTAGCTATTATCAATTCAGTTAATTAATTAACAATCGTAAGCGAATCTCTCCTATGTGCATCACTTTTCTGTCTGTCCGTCTGTGTGTGTGTCACGACTCACGATAAAAACCGAACACGACCTCAGATTATCCTGCGTTTTTTAGTTTATTTTTGTTGGCATTGTTCTCCAACAAGTGAAATGGTGGTGAAAAGTGGTACTCATGCACAGCCATATTTATAATAATTTGTGAAATGTTTTTTGTCCTGTCTGTTGTGGTTTTTTAATTGTTAATTTTGTTTGATAAAGATTTCTGTAAAGAAATCGAAATATCACATTTAAATAAATATTTTGTTAACTAACAGTGAAAAAGTCCAATGATTTATATTTATAACGTTACTACCTGTTATATAGTTTATTTTTTATAAGAAATACAGAATGTTTTGGTGACCCAGGGGGGTTAGGGGTTGGGGCTTACCTCAACCAAAATATTGACATATAAATACTCTGCATCTCCACCAAACACAGATATATAAATGTTCGAAAGAAAGGTATATTATTTTGCTAATTGTAGTCATCTTCACCAAGTACGAAATTTGAACGGTGGTGAAGAAAATATGTATATCATTGTGTATCTGCTGTACAAGTAGTTTCTCTACCTAGTTTAAGTACTGTTACAATAATAATAACCAATACACATTTCCGAAAATTTCGGGTTGAGTTGTGTTCTTCACATCGATATCTAGGGCACGAATCAATTCGGTCTAAAGTTGCCGGGCTCAGCGTTTCTTCCTCTTCATCCTGCATCTGCTTCTCCACCAACCTACCCCACTCTTCCCTGTCCTCCCACAGCTTCTCTTCCATCACCTGGTTCCACGATTCACCTCGCTCTTCAACGTCTCCTTCGATCAATATTCGATGAATAAAATAAAAAAAAATTATTATAATAATGAAAATTATATTTAGAGAAGGGAACCACCTGAGGACGACAGTCTATGAAACATTTGCCTTAACCCGTTCTTCCCTGAACCTAAAAAAATTAAAATGCGATTTAAAAAAAATTATTCTCAAACTACCATACCCAACAAGAAATTTTGTATGAAACTTTTTTAGGATTTTAGATTTTTTAAATTGGGATTTTGAATATGTACCACAATTTCCAATTTTATAATTTTTTAATAAGATTTTAGTTCAAGTACAAGCATCTTTATCAATAAAAAATAATAATTGGAAATCGGATAAAAACTGGCTAATTTTTTTTTCTTCTTATTTGTATATATTATTTTCAAAATATTAATATTATCCTATGTGAACGTGCGATAGCTATATGTGCTTAGGAACAGTGGGACTCAAACGTCCCGTCAGGCTTATTGAGCTATCATTGCTATTGCTATACCACAATAAAACTGAGGGACTTGGAAGTCCCGTCAGGGATAAAAGGGTTAAACTAGTACCCTCACCAAAACTGTCAGCAAATATTCAGATTCCATTTAAAAACGAACGAAGTAAAAAAACGTCCCGCGTGGAATGAATTAACGTGAAATGAAGAAACGTGGCTTCGAGTCCCATCAGGGTGGCTTTTAATTTCGTTTCTCACACTACTTAAAATTCTAGTTTTTTGATAGGCTACCTTCGAGAAACGTGAGGACAAGGATCTAGGTATTAGAAGTTTCATATGACGTTGATTAACTGCGCCGAGGCGTGATTCTAGTACCAACTAGATCCCCCTCACCTAAGGCTCTTAGAGGGATTTTCTCGACGGAAGTTTTCACCAACGAGGATTCCGAACGCGACAGAGATATTACGTGACTAGTATTTAATTCATTTCAACATTTTTCAATATATTTTTTTTCGAGGTGTATTATGTGTCACGATATTATTAAGAGATGGATTCACAGTATGCTTTACTTATTGTCAAAATAGGAAAACAAACGTTAGTAAATTTAGTTATTTGATAACAAATTCTTCAACAGAGTACATAAGCTCCACAAGTGTGATGTGGCATTGATAGATTATAAAACAGAGAAATCATAGAAAAAAGTGCATCTATGTAAAAATTACAAAATTAAATCTAAGTAGCATCAGGACTAATTACAATATGAGTATATAATATGAGTGCGTATGCATATAATAGGGCCTACTTGTGAGAATTAATATGTAAATTAAGTTCGATCCTCATCCTCATAGATTCTAGCAAATATTACGTATTATGTGTGAGCATAAAAAAGTTGTATAAAATGATTGATAATACCTCAAATTTTATCAAATAAGACTTCCTAAAATTTGGCTACCATTATACAACTACACATTGGTCGACTAGGCTACACGTGAAAAAGTACGGAAAAAACAGTCATTGAGTAGACATTACCAAGAGTAATGCTCTTATTATGAACATAAAAAAAAAACATTTACAAATATAATGCTGTCACTTTTCTCATTCTTTTTTTTATGAAACACATTCGATGAAAAATAACAGCATATTTCTTTCCATGTCATACCTGAACAATATTCGCAAAAAGAAATAGATGTTCTTTAAAATTGCATTATTTCGCATGTCTACAAGATGTTTTTTCGTTTCTCGCCTTCAAATCTTTTTCAAAACCCAGGCTAAACTCGCTTAAACATGTCATCCTTTATCAGATCAAAGATGATAACAAAACTCATCTATATCCCGTCTTTATAAACAAGAAAATATTGCTTCAAAATATCCCTTATCAAAGCTGACTGCAGTTATTATACGTCAGAGATGCTATATTTCATTTTGAAGGTATTGGTCAGACAAAGGTCGACATGTTTACCCTAGGGGCATTATACCAGACAATACATCTTTATAATAGGTCATTCTTCACAGAGAAGTTGATAAATCTGTGTCGAGCAAGGGATGCTTTTTAAACTTAGTAAATTCTACAGAGGAATCTTCGGTAAAGGGCAAAAGTTCAGTCCCGTTCGTATGAATTTGTTTATTTCTGCTAATGATTTATATCATTAACTCTTATTTGGTTCGATTAGGCCTAACAAATCACGTAAGAAATCTCCGTACACTACCAAGTTTATTTGCTTATTTTTGGACACAATGTCTCACAAGTGCAATTTATTCACTTGAATTATCAAGCAACAATCAAGCAAAACTTGCTAAAATCAAGATTTTCCAATAAACGGATTTAACTGCAATGTGATACAATCTCAACATTGCAATCCCAGTTAGATAAGTTGCAGAAACATTCGAACGTTCAACCAATTAGGTCAAGAAATTAAAAATGCAAAACATGTAAATGAATTAATAAAGATTGCTGCCTTACTTTTGTGAAAATAAAATTTATTATTATGTGATAGTAGATTTAGTAAGTTTAGTAATTTTGTACATTTTGTAAATTTAATACCTTTGTAAATTTTGGTAATTTGGTAATTTGGTTAATTTGAGAATTTGGTGAATTTGTTAATTTGTAAATTTGGTACTTTGAATAATTATTGTATTTTTGTATTGAAATAGCTATATTAAAAAGACTAACAAATAAACTTATTTGTGACATTGCAGAGGTGTATCTTGTTGGTGTGAAACATTGAACTTATTCTTATAATATCACTTTTAAAATTCTACCCTTGACTGGACAAGGGAGTGAAGCGACTAAAGT
This sequence comes from Sweltsa coloradensis, assembly GCA_024449915.1. NCBI lineage: Eukaryota > Metazoa > Arthropoda > Insecta > Plecoptera > Chloroperlidae > Sweltsa > Sweltsa coloradensis. The sequence continues at coordinate 956,907 of JAMZAV010000677.1, read as the reverse complement.
CTACAACTCAACTCAAATGGCACTATTTCTGTTTTTAATTTGTCTGTGAGTGAATTAGTTCGCTTTAAAATGGCCGAAAGGCTAAACAGACATTTTAAACGAACTTCCGGTACAAGAATTTAGCGTGCAGTTAACAATTTTAACAAAATTCATTACGATTTTAAACTCACAATAAATAATAAATTGGAAATAGACTGTCACATTTAATTTAACGACAATGTCTTTGTTTATGAAAAAATTGTCTTTAACAAATCATGTTTACATGCAGTGACCAAGGTGTATCGAATGTTGCACGCTCAAGGTTACCCAAAATTCCGCTCGGAGATTGAGTAAACCTTGCAATTATCATTCGTATTTTGCACTGGCTATGATTCAGTATTGTAAGCATATCAAAACATGTTCTATAATTTTCCAGAAATAACAAAATCTCTCCCGACTGTTATTTGAACCCGCGGGTTTCCAACATTCCTGGTATAAAGGCACCTTATCCAACTAGACTAGGAAAACGCCAAAGTCGTTGTTAGACGAGTGAGCGAGTCATGTGTTGAGTACCCGGGAACATTTGCATTTAAGTTGATTGATATATAAAGTATAAACATGATAGGGTTTTGAATTGGTATAAGGGCGCGTCAACTAAGGCCACAATGCGCCATTCTAGCCCATGATAGGCTTGGGAGGAAGAACCATGCTGTTCCAGCCTTGTAGGGGGAGGAAATGAAATGTTACCGGGGAGCGTATAACATATTATGTTCATTTAAAAAAATATATAAAATATATTGGACAACAGATAACTGGTCCACCCACAAGTGCCAATTAAATCCAGCTCTGAAATTACTTTCTTTCATAGTTTTTAAAACAATACAATATTATACAAAACATTAAATACATCAACAAGTATTATAACATTTAATTAAAAAACAAAATACAACTAAAAACTGAAAAGCAAGAATGTAAATACAACAATAAACTAGGAAAACGCTCAGTTGGACGCGTTGTTGAGCGAGCACCGGTACGTGCAACATGACCCGAGTACGACATTCCCATAAGGCCCACCACACAGTGTAGGCCTAACTGGATATTGACATTGTACACTTTATACTATTCCAACATCTTTTGCATTGTTCTAATTCACGTCATGCCTTCTAAAGTGTATCTTTGTATCATCACTGCCTCCTTCATTTTTAACATCATTTTTCGAAATATGATTACCAATAAGTCTTTAAGGTCTTGACCGATTTAGCTGAAAATTTGGAAAATAGGAGAGAATGTTGTACTTATTGACCCTGCAAAATTTCATAACGATCGGTACATTTTTATTTTTTTATTTTTTATTTTTTATTTTTTATTTTTTAATCCAACGATCGGATTTTGTTCAAAAAACTATACAGCAACCGCCTCGGTGGTATGTACATGTGTGCAAAATTTCAGGTCGATCAGAGAAACGGTGCGACCTGTATCGAAGCAGTAACAGAAAAAAAAAAAACAAAAAAACAAAAAAAAACAGACATTCGAGCCATAAGAGTCAAGTGGAGACGCTCGCTTCGCTCGCTCAATAACTTAGCTACACACCCAACATTAATTAAGAAAAACATATTATATAAATATTTTAAAAACTCAAAATTCAAAGATTCATAAAAGTGACAAATTTATCCAAAGTCTAGTAAAAAGATTACTAGAGTGATAAGTATTTAGAGTGTTATCTTGTGTTTCTTGTTTATTTATTAATATATTCCAAGATTTACTTTCATGTACATCCATAACGTTATTTCTCATTTTGCTTCTATATTCCGGTATTTAACATTACAAATCTTCATCTAAACAAAATGGTGGAATGCGGCCGTGAGATAAAATTAGATTTATAAATGTATAAATTGAAATAAAATAACGCCAATTATTTAAATTCTCTCCGCTTACATTCCATCGCACAATCAACTAAACAGAGGAGAATGTCCATGTTTTCACCCTGCGGACGATCCAACATAACTCCTGAAGTCCCGTTATTTAACAAGGGATGATATATAGGCGGAGTTATGTGACAACATTATTAATATGTAGCCGGGGGTGGTATTTTCCTCGCAGTATATTGGATTCCAAAGACAAGCGGGAAACACAATGCTAAGCGTCCACTAAACTGGTCTTAAGTAATCCACAGGTATACGGAATGTCATGTATTCAATATTTCCTTAATTTTAGCCACTTTCAACTGGTTTAAACCACTTTTGACTATTTCCGAACGCTTTTGACCACAATACTGGTATTTTCTCATTTTAGACACTTTTAACAACTGGTTTAATTAATCAATAATAAAAAAATCGACCGCTTTTGACCACTTTTCGGTCAAAAAAGATTTTTTAACAACTCTAGTTTTGATAGCTTTATTTCAAGAATTACCTCATGTGACCTCTATCGCAGTGTATGAGGTAATAATAGTAAACAACACGATAATTTACCATTAGGTCATCTTGTTCATCATGCGTAAAATACTCGTTACCTCAACTAAACTGGTATGTAAATTATATTTCACCATCATTAGCATAATGTGGCCTGAGAAAACCTGTTGTCATTGAACACCTTCAGAGGAGAAGATACCAAGCCTCAATAGTTCTTCATACCTTCTACTGTTGATCGCATCTGCAATGCTAAATAAGACGTTCTTTATATTGTCTAGTGTCGTTGGACTGGCGATATGTAGCAGATTTTCAGATCTAATGCTGACGGTAAGTTATTTTTCTTAAATATATTTTTGTTTAAATCTAATAACATGTCGTCCCGACCAGAATTCGAACCCAGACACTCTGTTTTTTCGTTCAAATAATCTTGTTACACCTTAGCTGGTCAACTCTGCACCATAATCGTGGAAATTTAACAAGAGAAAATCAGAGAATATTATTATCCTGTTATTATTTACTATAATTCGGAAATTAAAAAAAGCCCGCCCCAACCGGGAATCGAACCACGGATCTCCCGCATTCCAGACAGGCGTCTTAACCACTAGACCATCAGGACGAGTACATTTTGATCTCTGAATTGTAGTTACACCCGTCCTGATGGTCTAGTGGTTAAGACGCCTGTCTGGAATGCGGGAGATCCGTGGTTCGATTCCCGTTTGGGGCGAACTTTTTGAATTTTTGAATTGTAGTAAATAATAACAATTTCACCTACGGGAGTGTTTCCCGACTAAACAAATCCAGAAATTTATCCTGTTGATTTCATGTTTTATTTACAAGACTTTCGTAATATTTTCATATCGATTTTGTAACTACATCATTAAATTTAGACAGTGTTGGGTTCATAAATGTACGCGTTAAATTTTTTACCCTACATTACTCGCTCGTTTTTATTTATGCTAGTACTCTCGTGGGGTATATATAACCCTATTATTGAAATACCTATATTTTGGAGTTGTGATTATGTTTTAATAAGGGGTTTATATTTTACTTTATTGGAATGTACTTTAATACTGTTGAAAACAGAAACACCAATTAAGAAATGTTTGTGAATAAATTGGTATTTTATTGAAACTTTACAAAATTCACTTGAAAAATATAAAGAGGTCCTCATTTTGGAAAATATTAAATTTCCTTAGTACGAACAATTTTTTAAATATTTTTTCATTTTCATTTTCGACATATTTTGGTAAAATCAAATTTCATTATAATTTGATCTTTCAAGTTTATTTTTTACTACACCGAACCAACTTTAATATTTTTTCCAGTCAAAATTATAATAACCAGGCTTAAATTAAGTTGTAAAAAAACATAAAATATAGAGTTACTTGAGATTACATAGAAGGAGAGGTCGGTAAGCTCGAACACTACTGAGCAACATGCTACACTCTCCACCCGGCTAATTAAGGAAGAGGTGCTAAATAAATACACGTATGTAAAGTTAATTTAAAATATTGTTTATTTAATGTAAAATTCCACAACTATGAGAAGCACAGAACCGTAGTTCGTACTCTCTGGGATCCGTAGACCAACTGACTTCACAACACCCTCGAAGCCAAGCCAAACTTGACCTCCCCCTCTCTCATGGTCACCAACCTAAGAATATAATAATGACAAAATAAACTAAAAGACTAATTAGAAATGTCAATTCACACAAATCACTAACTTATAAAACACAAAACAATAAAGACAACTTCAATTAAACATTACTACTACTAATTATAAAACAATGGGAACCATAGCGTTACCACACATCAAGTGACCAAAAGAATAAACAGAGTTAAGTTGGTATTACCCAGCCCAGAGTGCTGGCGGGATGAAGGGAAGGTTAACACATGTCCATCCTCGCAGGGGTGGTTCGGAGACGACATAAAAACCATGAAGAAATAAATTACCGAAACAGTGTGACATTAGGTTAGGTCAGAAAGAGAGTGAATACGCAATGCAGAAACTAGCTCACAAAGGAAAAGAACACAAAGAAAGGGTATGAGACAGCACAAACATAAGGTTTTATAGCACTGGGGACACCACGCGAGAAATTTAGAGTTAAATAGTTTTACTCTAATTTTATTTATAATATAACGCGGGGAAACTAATTCGGACTAGTTTTTTCAAAGTTCTACGATAATAACTTTTTATTTTCTGATGGGAATGCCCTAGGTGCAAAGCATACATTATTTATTTGTGGTGGTGGTTGTTTCCAGACGACCAAGTCGCCGTTCTCTCCCGGGCACCTCGCGTTGGTTGCTGCCCCCACCCCGTGCTGGTGTGGTCCCCACTCCACTTGTTGGTGGTCTAAGGACCGGAAGACTAAACATTGCGCTTGTATCACCGGCTACGTCGGCGACCCTCCCCTGTGTCGTCCGGGTCCTGAATTGTGGAATCTCTGTTTCAAGGCCAACACATGTGGCCTCTACTCAGAGTGTGAAGTCGTAAACAACGCCACGAGTTGTCCGTTTTGTATTCACCCTTACGAGGGCACCCCACCCAACTGTGAAGAACCGAACGAGTGTAAAACCATTAACTGTGGTCCTTATTCTGAATGTAACCCACTCTATACACCTCAATGTTCTTGTATACAAGGTTTCGTCGGGACTCCCCCTAACTGCACGGCCGGCCCCGCGCTGCTGGCGCTCTGCGATCCGTATCCTTGCGGCGGCTACGCGAAGTGTGGGATTCAAGATGGCCATCCGGCGTGCACGTGTCGGGCCGGGTTCGAGGGTACGCCGCCGCACTGCGCGCCGGGGCCGGAGATGTGGAGGGTTTGTTTCAAGGATAAAATGTGCGGGAATAATTCTAAGTGTGAGGTGGTTGATAGACGGCCGGTATGTTCGCAATGCGACGAGGGGTACATTGGGCAGCCGCCATATTGTTATAAAACATCGTCTTCTACTAATTCCACGGAATAACAGGTTACGGTATTTTGCTTTTTTATTAGCTTTGATGATTATATTTTATTATTGTTTAGAGTTTTTCTAGCCTAAACGATTAAATTACTTATACTATGTGTAAATTTTATTTTATAAGCTAAAAAAAAAAATAACGGGTATTTAAACGTGCACAAGTGCCAAGTAACTATAACAAACATTACGGCAAATTACATAGTTAAATTTAGAATGCGGTAATTCTGGGGGTATCGCAGTACGATACCGGTAATTTCCAATCTCGGTAGAAAAAAAAAATCGGTCCGTAAAGTAGTGACATTTTTAACGTATATTTTCGTGTATGCATGTGTAAACAATATGCCCGAAAAAATGGGTGTTTCCTCCAAATAATCTTGGGCATTACCGATTCAGCACCGACCTGCTAAGCTTGGAACATACATCTTCTTCCTCATTATCATAAGTATTGTTAATTATTTATATGTAATTTAATTCAATATTTTGATAAATGCTTTCGAAAAAAATGTTTTATTATGAAATATTGTTGTGGTATTTGGGGTGAGGAGAGGGAGGGCGGGATTCAAAATTGAATTGCCTAAAGGTGGACACTACCTAAACAGGGTCCATGATTATCGGCCTAGTTCAATTTTTCTCTGTTCCATCCGCATTGACAGGCATCGTGACCAACGTTTCCTATGCTCACTACCCCATGTCCTACATACCCAGCTATTTCCTTCATCGTTTGCAGTTTCCGATTGAACAGAATTCATTAATTTCAATCACCTCAAATCCAATTACACAAAATAGCGGCAAGAGTAATGGCTTTATGATGGGATAATAATTGCGTTATTTGTTCGGATGTAAACGAATGCAGTGTTCGTTCTTCTTTTGGTCTACTTTCAGTAGTTGCTCAAACTTGTCATGAAAAGTACCACTGACATACATATTACCAACCAACAATATTAATTAATGCTTTGTTCATGTTTGCCAAATTTTAAACAATATTTTACCTAGCTGTGCGATAGTGATTATTTACCTTTTTTAGCGGTCAGCTAATGCAATTTGTATTCTTTAGCACAACATTGTTATGAATGACAATTTTTAACTGTATAACATAAGATTGTGTATGGCTCCCTAATTTTTGGAATATTAATGTTTTTGAGAAACAAATATTGGCATTTTTGAGTATTTCCTAAATCTGCTTTAACATGCTTCTTTGTTGTTTGACACAGATACTAGAGCATAGTACCAATGTAAATGACCTTTTACAACACTGTGTCTTGAAACTGTGCACAAATATACACTGAAACACGCAGTAATATGCATTTCGAAATTACACACGTTCTTGGTAATAAGCATATTTTAATCGAACCACTTGACCAAATTACAAAACATAGGCCTATATATAAAGGGTTAACAGGAAAAAATTACGAGTATGTCATTATTAGTCAATATGTTTTGGACCAAAGTCCTCCAAGGTCTCGGGGCATAAAAATCGTTTCCCATATTGGGTGATTTTTGCCGTTGGGCTAGAAAATTACCAAGTGTGACAAATTTTTTACGGGTCACGAATTTTATATCACCCTTTAAATTCATAACAATTTAGCCAGAATGATTTTTTTTAGTTTAACAGTCTAATACCCGTTTAATACCATAGTTAAAAGTCGTACCGATTATTTGCATATTTTTTTCTGTTTATATAGTTAGTCACTTTTTCGATTTTGTTTAAATAGCATCTTGAGAATTACTTCAAAAATCCCTTAACTTTTCGTTTTTTTAATGTATGCAGTAGAGGTAGAAAGTCTTAGAATCGAATTAGCATTATTTTATCAAGCATTTTGTAATCATACAGTATCTGTTCAGAATCGGGGCCCAGATGATCATATGCACAATGTTTTTTATCCGAATGTATTCTGCAGAATTTCAAACCAATTTCCTGTATTATTATACAACACTGCACACGCCGTTAGTTTCAAATATATCTGGTATTTTGTGGCAAACGATAAATTGCAATCATTCTGAAATTCATATTAGCATTTTAATCGATTTTACTAAACGGTCGACTAAACTAATTATTGAGGTGGATATCTAAACATCCAATTCTCATTTCGAAAGCGATTATAAGTGAGCATGTAACCAGGACACATTGCGGACTTACATACACGCTCACGCACACGACCATACAAACGCACAACTCCTTGTGTATGGATTAACTTTATCATTTAAATTTTTTAGATTTTTTTAGTTTGAACTGTTCAACGTAACATTTTTTAAACAACGTTTTTATTATTACCTTGGATATTCATTGTCTTTGTATGTTTTGTTAATTGTGAGTTTTGTTTTTTAAATAACCAGATGATGGAAATACTTAATAAGATACGAAACGTTTTCAATTAAAATGTGAAAGAGTTTCATCAACTAAATGGTTTTAATAAATATATTTTTAGTTTCAACAGTTTCTACAGAAATTATGTCGTTATTTTCTTCATGGTGTTATTATTTTATGTTCGTTATTAAGGAGCAAAGCTCTATATATTTATATATAACTTTTCGTCCGTCTGTGCGTGTGTCACGTCTCGCGATAAAAACCGAACATAATCTATCATTGACACATGTTTTTATGTTCACATAGACCTTCAACAAGCAAGGTTGATACAGAATGTTTTTGGTGACTTTAGATACGTTGCTAACCTCCCTCAAAATGGGGGTATTTTTTTTTACCCGGCACCTCCACTAAAGAGTTCAACTTTGAAATAAATTTAACTTTTGTTCCCTTCTTCAACAGTCTATTCATAATAGATTCTAAGATTGCTCTGAATAAGCTTAGTTAATTCTGGCGGCGTGCGCGCTAGAATAGTATCCATTGTGTTTGACCGTGTTTCCCATTTAAAATTCTATAGTTGGTTATTATTCGCTCGTTTACGATGTGATGCCGACATAGTTGGCTTGGTCCGCTTTAAATTAAAGTCCCCCAAAGAAAATCAGTTATGTGGCTGAGTTAATACATTCTAAATACGAATTTATGTATTTATTTATTTAGACCAATACAATTTTGTATATTTTTTCTCATACTATTTTCATACTTTTTTTTACATAAAGTTTGATGTACATATTTTATCAAGATACATGATCCTCTAGTTTTTGTTTGAATGATCCAATGCCCTAGTTCTAAGAATCTTTGATCACACTGCAGTGTAGTCTGGGAGTCTGGTGGCTCGAAGAGACAGCCACAATCAAGGATATGTTTGTTTGTTTGTGCCTGACGTCTGCAGAGGTGAAGATTAGAAGTCGTCTTTAGAATCCTTTGAATTTAGAATTAGACGACGATGTCGCGCGAAATGTGCTGTGATCTCGTGAGACTGTTTCAAAGCTCAGATTAACAATGCTAATCATATCTTAATGGGTGTGTTGTCCTAGAAAATTAATGATTCCAGTAATTATACTGGCTCATTGTTACATATGCACGCGTGGGCTTAGTGTCGAACCTTTTTCGTGAAGTCTCTGTTATAATCTAGCTCAAAGAATTCTATTCCTAAAAAGAAAGGAGAAAAAAAATATCAAAAGATCAAAATAGCAAGGACAATAACGATACCAAAAATAGTGTTATTGATACCTGTAATATTAATTTGGTAGCAATTTGACTCTGAAATATTGTGTCAATTAAGTGTAATTTAAACTCACTAAATGCTCTTGTTTTTTCTCTATTCGGCGAGTTTTCGACGAGGACCCCCTCATATTGGTCCAGTCTTGTGACAATCTGAGGTCCAAAGTGAATCTAGTACGGCTAGACAACGTTTAGGTGACACTCGTCCCAAATATCCTGAATACCAGTGACTTTAAATTAATGAGTTTAACGAGAGACACAACCAATTAACTTTAATAATTATGATTGTGGAATTTTTAGCAAAAATTACAACAAAGTTACAGTGATTTACAATATACTGTTTTTAAACTGTATATTTATGAATGTATGTGATGTGAATCTAACCACAATATATCATACATATTTTTCTATTAACCATTCTGACTTAAATTTTGAGTACACATTCTGTATATACGTCCAAATAAAATTATCTGGTTTAAAGTGATATAATTTATAATCAAATCGAGCTTCCGGAATGTAAGATTCTGTTGTGTATTTATGATAAATAAATACATTCATACAATTATTCGCGGTTCTGGGGGGATTTTTTTAAAGTCTGACAAATAAAATAAATGTAAACCCTGAAATACACTATATTAAGGAGAAGGTAAAGGTAATGTTTTTCTACTGTGTGAATTTAAATAGAAACACATCATCAAAACACAGTAGTCATTAACCTAAACCAATTCTCATTATATTTATTTTATTGCAATAATCATTCAAAAACCCACAGCACTTTTATTTATCATCAGCAAATTCACTCTCCAACAGATTTAGTAAATGTGAATAATTTAAAAAAAATACAATTTTTTGGAAAATATTTTCGAAACATTTTAGTGGATACTAACTTTTTAACAAAAAAGTAATAAACATTTTAGAAGTAGTAGTAGTAACAAACAAACAATAATCATATTATTAAAAATACAAGAAAACAAAGATAATGGCCAGGCCGTACAAAGTTTAACGGTAAACAATTAAAATAAATAATCTGATGAAGGAAATGTGTTTGTAATTTTATAAACGTTGTTATTTACTCCACTAAAACGATTTGAATATAATATATTGTGCAACTCAATTCAATTCATTCTTTATTAGCACAAAGCTATTTGACATGCAATTAGAGTAATAGTATAGTAAAATTCAATACAATTTCAATTTAAAAATTAGGCCTAATTAAAGAAAGCTACAAATACTTACAAGACACTTAAAAATAATTACAAAATATATGCAAGTTATATTACAATCTTTATGTCTTTCATAGATAAAATGTGATTTATAACTAATTTACTCCCTATACGTTGTTCCTGTTTAATCACCCTGTTTCATTTATTATATAATCAGTACCCAAAATAAAAAACAGGATGTTTTTAGTTGTCGAATTATTAATAACTCTGTCCACAATAATGTTTGTACTGTTTCCTAAATGACAATAATTCCTACAAGATTTTCTATACTATTTAGATTTGTGCGTAGAGACGAGATTAGACGCTCAGCTTTCTGTTTCCCCTCCTCCCTTCTGTTCATACTTCATCCTCATCTATCACCACTTATCGTCTCGAATAGCCAAAGTGCATTAAAATGAGACGTTAAGCAATATTCAATCAATTCTGTTTTCTTTCCCCCGGGTAAACTGTTTATAATGCCGTTTTAAAATCTCACACTAACGTTAGTAAAGAATCAATTTATGACATTCAGTACGCGTATTCCAAAATAAATTAATTGATTTTGTGTTAAAATTTAGTGACATCACAGTAATTTACTCCATTTTGGTTAACTTCGGGAATTTATTCCAAGTGTACTGATTTTTCTAACGCAAATTTGCATACTGTATATCCACGTTTAAATCATGAGAAAGCGCAAGTTAATTTCGTTTTACCGTAAGATAAGCAGTTTGGTTTGAATTTCTAGAATTGAAATCCATGTTTTTAAATTTCCCATTTTTTCTCGTTTCGGACTTATGTCTTGCGATGGATCTTTAAGAAATATTTCTGTCAACCAAGTGCGTATAATATTAATATGAATGTACTTTATTATTAACATTAATGCAAAATTTGGTAGTGATATTATCAACCGTTCAGCAGAAATCATTAACACCTGAGTGCGCGTATTTGAGTTTGGCCTAGCCCAGTATGAATGTCAACTGAACTAATGTATTTAAGTGAGTTGTATGTGTAAAATATTACTTTATGTTTTAATATTTTGTAGTGAACTAGTAGTAGTGTTTAGTTATCTGTCATATTCTAATTTGTATCAATTTGTAACACACATTTTAAAGGTATGGGTGTAAGAAAAGGCCTCACTGGCCTTAATCCCGTCTATATTAATCAATCTTAACGCAAACAATTTTTTAAATGTAATGTTTAGCAAAAATTAATTATTTATCCAAGTTGTTATCTTGTTAGTTGTTAACGATGTGCGGCAATGGTCCTCCCTGGCACATACAATGCCAGCCAGCATGGTTGAGATTCTCGTTCAAGAGCCCGCACCGTGGGACACAATACTCCATGAAGCTCTCATGAAGACACGGCCACAGGCTCCGAGGCAGGGGCCCGCACGCTAATTCTTCAGCGGGGATCACTGAAACCAGAAAACAAACAAGTTTTATTTATTTACTAGGAAAACGCTCAGTTGGACGCGTTGATAAGCGAGCACGTGCTATAGCTAGCACCCACATTGCACATTTTTTTAAATTTTAAAATTTGCGACGTTCGCTGTCCATAGGGCCATGTTTCCATATTATTTATTATTGACAAGGTATTTGGTAAACCCGTGTGTAAACCTTTACTTTGTGAATAAAATCACCGCCATCTAGAGGACCTTGACTCCTTGGTAAAACTTATTTAAACTCTTTGTTGACAAATAATAGACTGCTTCCTCGAAAGTATTTTGATTACTTCTAGGTGGCAGTGCATTAGAAACTACGCGCGTCTTTTCGTTGCCATGGCAACGTTACTTTTGTTATAATGTAATTTCCATCTACACTACTTATCGGATCAAAGTAAAATTAACATATTCGTGACCGGACGGACATTCTAAATGATTTGGCTATCTCAGATTTTGTCCCCGTTAAGTTTTAGAAAAAAACTTTCGATTAACTTTAATGTAACTTTTTAACTTTTTGAACGATTTTGCCACAAAACTAATGGCATTCAATCGAGAACGAAGCTTGCGGATGGTCAAAATTTCAACTCGATCCGAGCCTCCGTTCGAACGTTATGGCGAGACATACAAACAAAAAAAAACAAACAAACAAACAAACAAACAAACAAAAAAAAACAAAAAAACAGTGACTAATTTTTCCGGCAGAGTCAAATGGAAACGCTCGCTTCGCTCGCTTAATTATTTACTAGGAAACGCTCAGTTGGACGCGTTGATAAGCGAGCACGTGCTATAGCTAGACCCACATTGCACATTTTTTTTAAATTTTAAAATTTACGACGTTCGCGTTTCCAGTATTATTTATTATTGCCGAGGTATTTGGGTAAACCCGTGTTTAAATCTTTACTTTAAGGTCCGCCGCCATCTATAGTACCTTGACTCCTTGGGAAAAAATATTTAAACTCTTTGTTGACAAATAATAGACTGCTTCCTCGAAAGTATTTTGATTACTTCCAGGTGGCAGTGCATTAGAAACTTCGCGCGTCTTTTCGTTGCCATGGCAACGTTACTTTTGTTATAATGTAATTTCCATCTACACTACTTATCGGATCAAAATAAAATTAACATATTCGTGACCGGACGGACATTCTAAATGATTTGGCTATCTCAGATTTTGTCGCCGTTGAGTTTGAAAAAAAAACTTTCGATTAACTTTAATGTAACTTTTTAACTTTTTGAACGATTTTGCCACAAAACTAATGGCATTCAATCGAGAACAAAGCTTGCGGATGGTGAAAATTTCAACTCGATCCGAGCCTCCGTTCGACCGCTATCATGAGCCAAAAAAGCTGCACGACTTTCCGTTGCCATGGTAACCGTACTTTGTTATAATGTAATTTCCATCGACACTACTTATCGGATCAAAATAAAATTAACATATTCGTGACCGGACGGACATTCTAAATGATTTGGCCATCTCAGATTTTGTCGCCGTGAAGTTTGAAAAAAAAACTTTCGATTAACTTTAATGTAACTTTTAACTTTTGAACGATTTTGCCACAAAAACTAATGGCATTCAATCGAGAACAAAGCTTGCGGATGGTGAAAATTTCAACTCGATCCGAGCCTCCCTTCGAACGTTATCGCGAGACATACAAAAAAACATAAAACAAAAACAAAACAAAACAAACAAACAAACAAAAAAAACAACAAAACCAGTGACTATTTTTTCCGGCAGAGTCAAATGGAAACGCTCGCTTCGCTCGCTTAATAATTGCCAAGGTATTTGGGTAAACCCGTGTGTAACCCTTTACTTTGTGGATAAAATCCACCGCCATCTAGATGACCTTGACTCCTTGGAAAACTATTCAAACTCTTTGTTGACAAATAATAGACTGCTTCCTCGAAAGTATTTTGATTACTTCTAGGTGGCAGTGCATTAGAAACTTCGCGCGTCTTTTCGTTGCCATGGCAACGTTACTTTTGTTATAATGCAATTTCCATCTACACTACTTATCGGATCAAAAAAAAATTAACATATTCGTGACCGGACGGACATTCTAAATGATTTGGCTATCTCAGATTTTGTCACCGTTTAGTTTAAAAAAAAAACTTTCGATCAACAATGTAACTTTTTAACTTTTTGAACGATTTTGTCACAAAACTAATGGCATTCAATCGAGAACGAAGCTTGCGGATGGTCAAAATTTCAACTCGATCCGAGCCTCCGTTCGAACGTTATGGCGAGACATACAAACAAAAAAAACAAAAAACAAAAAAACAAACAAACAAAAAAAACAAAAACAAAACCAGTGACTAATTTTTCCGGCAGAGTCAAATAGAAACGCTCGCTTCGCTCGCTTAATTACTAGGAAGCTTCGCAAACGCTTTTTCAGGCGCGTTGTTGGATGAGCGTAATTGTTTAAAAATGAAAAAATCGTAAAATTGCAAATGCAAATGCAAATAATAATTTATCATTAAATATACTTCATTAATTTATCGTGGGAAGCCTGCCAGGGTGTAGTTCATGCCCCAGGTATGTTGCGGATAGGACATTGTGAAGGAATGTCCGAGGGCTGTTTGAGAGGACTCAATCCCTTTCATTCACATTAACGACCGAGGAAAATTTCGGAAAAAACGTCAGTCGTGGTTTTTGGTCTCGACGGGATTTGAACCCGGGACCTCCCGAATCAGAGTCGCGCGCTTAACGCTCGAGCCAACACTGTCGGTTAAATATACTTAAAAGTGCAATGTAAAAACTCGTATCTTAATCGTATATGGTATGTACATGCATACTCATTGGGCTCATTGCCCTTGTCGACCTCTGATGGTCATAAAAGGCAGAATGATAGAGGTAGCCTGTAGGGGACATTCCGTGATCTGGGGTATCCCAGATAGCCTAGGGAGTTTATTTTTGGAAAAGGCACACTTGTTGCCTTGGGTATAATAAATTGTCTTAATATGATGTCATCGGGGCTATTCGACCACGTTTTTATTTTCCAAAATATGCTTTCAATTTAAAAAAATAGTGAATGGCTTTGAAATCTGGCTATTTTAGAAAATCAAAACTATTTTTTCAAATTTTTTCTGGTCCGGTACACGGCCAATATCGCTACCTCAAAATAATTTCAAACTTCAATTCGCCAGGGCACACTATTCAACGTATAGGTGTTGTGTTTTTGTGACATAATTTTCAAATGGTTTTCTATAGACTGAGAGAAAAATATTTTTGGATGAGCGTAGCGAGCGCAGCGAGCGAAGCGAAGATTCCATTTCACTACACTGGAGAAAAAAATCCGGAATGTTTTTTTTTTCTTTCTTTCTTTCTTTTTTGTATTTTTGTCTGTTTGTCCACACGATTCCGGCTAAATCGGTACTCCGATTGCGATGAAATTTTATGGAGGCCTTCGAAATCTCTGAACTTAGAACTGCCACGTTTTTGAGTGCAATCGAAAAATTTTTTCTCATGAAAATCGCAATTTTACGATTTTTTTCAATTTTTAAAAAATTTCTTCGACTTATAACACCTACATGCTTTATCCGATTGTAATGATTTTTTCACAGAACCTTTATTTTATGAATTAATATATTAGTGTAAAATTTGAGCGCAATCGAGAAATTATTTCTTATAAAAATCGCAATTTTACGATTTTTTTAACAATTACGATTATATATATAAAAAAAAAAGTTAATTTTTAATTTAATTTAATTTAATTTAAAAAAATTCAACTAAGTAATGATTTTGCCACAGAACAACAGAAAATTCGCATAACACATGGCAGCTCAATGCACCAATTACGCTCATCCAACAACGCGGCGGGACTTAAGCGTTTTCCTAGTTTTAAACATTTGTCTCTCGTGCGAATTTTTTCGTTTGGCGGTACAAATCGGTACAAAATATCGCAAAAAGAAAAAAATCGCAGGAAAGACAATAATTGTTTAAAAAAAATCTTTTTTCTCTCAGTCAGCCTATAGAAAACCAGTTGAAAATGAATGTCACAAAAGCACAACACCCTACTTTGAATGGTGTGCCCTGGCGAATTGAAGTTTGAAATTGTTTTTAGGTGGCGATATTGGCCGTGTACCGGATCAGAAAAATTTGAAAAAAATAGTCTTGGGTTTCTAAAATAGCCAGGTTTCAAAGCCATTCACTATATTTTTACTAAGTAGCATATTTTGGAAAATAGAAAAACGCGGTCGAATAATCATGAAACAGTTCACACGCTAAACGGACGGAAAGAAAATTTATGCTTTTTTATGGTAGCTTCGTTTCATCTGAACCCCATAGACACAAACATAAAACACATATAGGAACTGATCTACAAATATAAAAACACAAGTACAAAATATCAATTTTGTTCATACAATCGTACGTTAAGAGGGTACAGGACCTGCGTTTTAGGCAAATTGCTGTTCGCTCGGCTGACTGACACCACAGGTATTTGAAAATTTTGAACACATGTCACGAAAGTGAAAATGTATGGCTCTACAGTAACACATTTCTATTTTTTTTTAAATTGAATTAGTTTTTACAAATTTCGATTTTGTAAAAAAAAGTCCCAAATTTACTATATTATTCGTAATTTTTTTGTGGCTAATGAAGACCAAATTTTGAAAATCTTTTACTGAATGGCGGTCCATGTATGCTTTATTAACAAATTTGCAAAGTTTCATTCATATACGTCTGCTGAAGCTTCTTGGCCGAGCGAATAGCTATTTGCTAACTGCGACCTATTCCCACTTAGCTCAAGTGAAATACATAAAGGTTATAAAAGTATTTTCCAGCAAGTACTTTTTGAGGTCAAACCTAAATGATTTGTGATTTTTAATTTCACGTGGGAGATTATTGTCGAGAATAGTAAATTACGTAACATGTATTTCGATATATATATATATATATGTCTGCGAGTGCGGAGTGAGATGAGAAACGTATAACGTTTAGTTAATCTCACACTTTAAGCCCAGTTTATCCGTTAAGGGATTCAGTTCAGCACGGGCTACGATGCGATGTGACACTCCTGGCTTCAAGCTGAGTAAATCCACCCTGATAACACAGCTGTTCAGTTGGCAGTACTGTGCTCAGAAATGGATATTGTTGTGCGAAAAGACATTGTTTTAAACAATTTGAAATAATTTTCAACTTTCCTTGCAGAAATAACATGTTAGAATAATAAACAATATGTTTTTTAAGAGGCTTGAGTGCAGTTCTTTGTGTTTTTCGGATAACATGAATTAAATAAACATTATCTTGTTATGTTTTCACCATATTTATTTCTTGTATTTTTTTTTCATTTATGACACAGATGTTTTTCGTTTGATCCTCGAATTCACAAAAAATTGCTTTTCGGTCGATATTTCAGAAATTGTGTTACAATACGAAGCCAAATTTTGAAAAACAATCCATATACGTGGATTGGTATCACTTTTCTGAATATGCACACAACAAATTATCTTGATAGATAAAAAAAAATGTAGTCGTAGTTCAAAAAGTACGTACGCACATTTCAGCTCGATTCGTAGCGTACCAATGATAGTCTGATTGATCCAGTCGTACACAATGCTGAAAACATGATTTATGCGACTTCCTTCGCTTTACTAGTAACTAAATAAAGTAAGCACAAAACAACATTACTTACAACGTGGCATATCCTCAGGAAAAATCATTGCTTCAGTCAAAAAGAAACACGAGAAAATGCTTATGAAGTAAATTAACCGAGACATCACAGCAACAATACTGTACTTTAGACTAGGTAAACGATGAACTTGATGTTGCAGTCTAGTGCATAGAGTGTGAACTGTACTTGCGCAACCAACTTATTAAAATACTTTATGTTCGACACATTTCACGCTCCATTAAACCATTTACAATCGGCTCACGAGGTCGCGAAATAATGGACAGTTAAATCCATCAAGTGGTAAAAGCGAGTAATTAAATTCTACACGATAAAATAGAAGTGATTCGAAATACTAAAGGCGAAAATCGCATTTGAAAGTTGTGGAATCCTCTACCAAACGACCTTCAAAATTACAGGTTTTTCAATACCGGTATTAAAAGATTTTTTAACTATCAATTTTGAAAACTAGTTGTTTTTCTGGAACTGTTTTAATTTTTTTTTTTTTTAAATTATGCTGTGTTTATTTGAAACGTACTTTATCGTGAAACAACAATTTTTGTAATGTAAGGATGTAATTGTGTATCAAGGGCAACAGGTACGAAAGTACTACGGTGCAGATGATCTTTCTGTAGCTCTAGCATTTATATTTCTTCAAAGAATGTCATCTTTTATACGTCCAAAAAAATGAATGCAAATATATCTTAGCTAAACAATAGCATACATTTTTTTTTTAAATCGATGAATATGAGTTATATGATGGATAATGACAAAAGACAAGCAATATTCTAACTGTATGTTTCACACAATGTCGATCGATAGTAACAACTTTGTAAAAAGAATAAATCATGCTGAAACTATCGATGGACATGGACGACTTCCTAAATAGTTTCTCAATGCTAACA
Source organism: Sweltsa coloradensis (assembly GCA_024449915.1). NCBI lineage: Eukaryota > Metazoa > Arthropoda > Insecta > Plecoptera > Chloroperlidae > Sweltsa > Sweltsa coloradensis. The sequence goes on along the minus strand of JAMZAV010000677.1, from coordinate 938,820 downwards.
TTTGCAAAAAAATGTATACTTTTACGGTGCGTACGAATTTTGCTCTTTATGTCTAGGTCCGGTACGCAACTCTCATTTCCCATCCACAGAACTAATCTCCTTGACCACTCATTCAAAATCCACAATACTTGGAATGCTCTTCCGTCTGTTATCAGAGTCGAATATATAAACAACTTCTATGCTTTTAAATGTGCCACTACCTCCTTTTATTCAAATTCTTCAAATACTAATGATAACTGTACAAACAAAAAATTATATCAAAACAACCCAAACAATGTTAATAAGTCACATGTTATTATTGTGCTCGGTAACCTGTGTTGTGTGTACCTTCTTTGTTACTGTAAAGAAACTCTATGAAAGAGATGGATAAATGCAGGGAATGAAAGGCTAGCTTTTCAAATTGTTTATCATAATTTTAAATGTTTATGTTTTCAATTAATTATCTGTAATTTTCATCAGGCCAATTTACTTTATGTTCTAATTATCTATAATTTTCATAAGGGCTTCATTATCATTTTAATAGTAGTAGTATACTTATTATTGATATTATCAACACCATACAAAATGTAATGTAATGTTCCTCCTGAAAGGTTGGATGAAAGATTAGGTTTCACTAGCCTTAATCCTGCCTTCAAATAAAGATTTAAATCAGTCAATCAAACTATCGATCGACAACCATCATATGAGTTAGTTAATAGGCCCCCTGGTTTTGACCTAAGCAAGAAGCTCCTCTAAACCCATTGTATTGTTTTATGAGCCACAGCAACTCCCACTGCTTTCTCTAGAGGCAATATTGCAACATACCAGAAGATATATTATTTACGAAATCCTATCCTTCTAGAAATGGAAACATCTTTACTCAGCACTTTCCGATTTATTCAGCTTTGCCACAGTATTGTTTTTTTCTTCATGTTTCCTCGTTTCGTATCTTGACGCGGGTTGAGCCAATGAAAGCTCGCTCGAGGCGGTTCATAAATATCCGTCGATATTTCAACTATAGATAGATCTTCTTGTTTTGTTCTTGGAGAAGCCAATGTGTCGAGAATCGCGGATTTTATTCTCATCGTTGCTTCCAGTCTGATTCCTCTTCCTTCGTTGGCTAAGATGCTGGAAAAAGTATTATCTGGCTTCTTAAATTGATTCACGACGTTTCAACGCTAAAATTTTTGCTGTGCATTTTCATTTACCGATTTCATGAATACTAAACTTTACTTAGCAGATCTGCATTTAGATACACTTGATTTTATTATTTTGGGAATTATTATTCGCATTCATAACAACGAATATAGAAGACCGATCATATAATCGTATCAACAAATATATTATAAACTCTAGAAAATATTAATACATTTAAGTATATATAATTTGGGTTCGTATGTCAAATAATAAAAACTATGAATTGTTTGACTGAATAACTAGATGTCATTACTTATTGTTTTATTCGTTCATCTGATTTAAAGGTTGCTATAATATAAGTAAGTAAGTAAGTAAGTAATTTTATTCATTTGACTAATACAGAGTAGAAGTATAACACTTCCACCTATTCTCTAGAGAGAGAGAGAGATAGGTGGAGTGAAATGAATAAGGTGGTAATAAGATTAAGGTTAACAAATGTTATAGATAATACATAAATAAATGTAGGAATACAATATGAAACATAAAATATGCAATTACATTTAAAAATGGTGCTCACAATAATAATTAATACATTGTTAATATTGATATTAATGACAATCAACAAAGTAATTTATTTGGGAGAGCCGTCAGATAGAAACTCATGAAGTGAGTAATAACTGTTTTTAAGCAGGAAAGACTTAAGATAAGATTTGAAAGAATTGTCAGATGGGCATAAGCGAATTTTATTCGGAAGGTTATTATAAATAATTGATGAAAGTAGTATGGACCTTTAAGGAAAAGGGAAAGATTATGAGAGGAAATGTAAACTAAATTGCTGGAACGTGTAAAGTGATCATGAACAGTTGTGTTTTGCTGGAAGATGTGGGCATTAAGGCGAACAAAGAGAGATGCTGACTGAATCAGGACACATGCTAGTGTTGGGTACAAAAATGTAATTAAAAATTTATTAATAAAACTAAAATTATGAGGTATTGAAGGCTTTCACGACCCATAGGTGAGTACTGGATGATCCGTGGGATATTGCATCAGTCTTGAAGAAGCCACCAACATGGGTGGCGAAACGTCGAGCAGTGCCTCATCATCGACACGACGCAACAGCCCAGGGAACACCCAGAACGCCATACAAACATTCTATGTCCTTTACAATTTTGTGTCGCAAACCTCAAATTCAAACTATGATTTACATTTAGGGATGCAATTCCAAGGCTTGTGTGGCCTTGCCTTCGTCTATACAAATCCAAATGAAACCGACGGTTTCTTTCTGCCCTATTTTTCTAGTATTGCTTAAAGTGTTATTTAATTATGCTAATTTCTAATTGTATTGAAATACCTCACAAATTAATCGCGGGCCAGAGCGCTAGACATACATTCTATAAACTTACTAAAAGAACTTTGTATTTCAATAAATTTACTCATTCGAACATTAATATTATTACAAAATTTATGAATAGAATCTTGTTAAAAGTTGTCAATTAAAATTATTCAAGTAATACCAACTAGATCGTATTACTTCCTTTATTACAAAAATGTAATTGCGAGAAGGAATGAAAATATTAATAGTTTGAGGTTCTTTCCCTTCATATTCTTCTTCTCCTTCGCGAATTTGTAGTATCTCATTAAAAGTTTCCTTTCGAAATCCACAGTATATGTGTCTTAACGTTATTAACGTTTTGAATGCGAAATAAAATGCTCTTAAATCTAGACTTTTAAATCTTTTTAAGTTATATTTTTATTTTCAAGTATTCTCCAGAAGTTATATCGTTCAAAGATGTAGAATAAAAGTTTTCTTGTTCACATTGCGGGATAAATTTCGTTTAAGTTATGTTAAATTTGTTGAATGCAAGATCTCGCTTTCGAGATATTGCTATCCTTTGTAAATGGAATAACAAAGACTTCAAAGGATACAAAGAGTTTAGCAATGAATGCTCATATCAAGTGGTTTTACTGTTGGGTGTTTGCTTTTCAACGACGTAAGGGTAGAATCCTGAATGTTACCGTATAATGTGGCCCTGGTCCTGGTATTATGGCACATTACTAATACTTAACATTTCTAAAAATTTAAAATTTAAGGCAAAATCGGTGAGGGCTACTTAACCGTGGAAAGATTTTGGTAGTCTTTTTGAGAAAAAAGTATCCCAAATTATTTGTCTATAAAATGTGAAAATTAATACTCTGTATTCCGAAGCCAAGAACAATATTTTCCCGATTATTTTTTGTATATTTGGTTTTCATAATTAGTATCAAAATAAATACGTATATTTGAAATATTACCTCTAGTCCTCTATCCTAGTTTAGCAACGATTTTTGCACTATGACACTGTGATTTTAAGCTTTATCGCGACTTTTTGACAAACCTAAACTTATTAATTTCTTGAATTGCAACAACACCTCCAATGATTTTAATTGATTTCTCAGTATTTCTTCGAAAACTTTGTTTCTGTTATAGCTAACAAGATTCCCCTGATATCTTTCATCACCCGGGAAAGTTAATGAAAGTCGTTTTCTCAGATCCCGAAAAAGTAATCTTATGATGGTTGGCGTATATAATCACGTACCGTTGTCATTCTGTCTGTTACATGTTCAAACAACGTCTGCAACTTTTCTGTCACGTGCGGAGGAAACGTTCTGTTTCTGACGGCGTTTTGCTTCTGCCACGAGAACGAAATCATATTATAAAGTTTGTGTTCGCATCTTGAGTTAATCAAGAGGATTTCGTTCGGTATTTACGTGGTTAGGACGAAATCTTTGACGAGAATGTAAACATTGTGCCGTCTTTTAGAAAGGGAATTTTATTTGAAGAGGGAAAAGCTTCACTAATATTTATTCGATAACGAGAGGCTGCGTTCCCCACTTTTTTACAGAATCACTTTTCTTATTTTGCTTGTTTGGGCAGTTATTATTTTGTTTTAAAATTTTAGTGGGAATTGACCAGGGTGAAATACCCGTCTTCACAGGGTTGAATAATTAAAACATTTCTAGTTGAAAACAACTCTTAAATATACAATAAGTGCAACGTTTCGAAAATTAATTCAACTATTACCGTTATCAGGTTATTTGAAAAAAAATTGTATTATTAAAAAAACTTTAAACAAACAAAGACAATCGCCAAAATGGATAAAGATTTCACTATAAACACCAATAGAAGTTGACAAAAACAAAGTTATTTCCTCTAATGTTTCTTTAATAAAAAAATCGTATTTTGTGTCTACCCTCTTAGTAACATAACTCATAATCATCGCTACACTTTATTCACACCCAACTTTTATAACAACCAAAGTCGCATTTTACTATCTTGGACTTAAGCTTAAATACAAATACATACCGATTTAAATAATTGGATCAAAAATGTTATTTTCAAATAATTTGATGTATTTAGTAAAAACTATTCAAGCTACATCTCTACTACAACGATTCAGTACTTTGCTAGTTTGATACTTTAATGTACAGAAAATAAAATGAATTACAAAAAAAAGAAAAAGAATTTAAGAAACTAAATTAATAAAATGTTATTTAAATAACAGTTTATTTATTCTTGTGCTAAATCGTAAGATGGTTTAAGTTACAAATTAACTAGTACTGTAAAAAATTGAACATGGGTATGAATTATAAGTCGCCGTCAATGTAATATAACATCAAACTTTTCAAATTAAAACTTTATACCATTCATTTATCTGTTTATTTATTTATTTGTGGCCACATTACAACAGGACAAATGTCCAACAAGTGCAATTTACCAAATCGTAACAATACTGTTGAAATTGGCGCTCTCACGGATACGATAAGAGACGGTCACGCATTCTGCCGGCCAGGAGGCCTACACTAGAATAGGCGCTTCACGCATTTTCCCTTGTTACCCGCTAGAGGGCAGGCACCGCTTCTTTTGCTCGCCTAGAAACAGTTCCATTCTCTCTCCTACAACGTTTGTAAAACGTAACGTAATTGTATCACAACTTGTCTTGCTAATAATTAAATCTAACGAGTATTCTTGAACAAGTCTTGAATTCCTTTATGTGTGAAGTAACCCTGCGTATCCACTCAACCTGCTCCACAGGTTATGGGGCCCAGATTAACGGAATAAACGTTGGGTTAATTGATAAACAAAAGGTAAGTGCTTGAGGAATCACGTATTCAGATTTAGGCCTAGGCCTAGCCTACGCGTCGCGAAGGTTCTGGACCGACGGAATATGATGGCGTCATCTAGCTCGACCAGAATTGAACTACTAGACAAGGATAATTACGATACGTGGAAAATACAGATGGAAGCTTTATTGGTTAAAAACGATGCTTGGGCGTACGTGAGTGGGGAAGACAGAAAACCTACAATCAGAACTGGAGACGCCGCCGGGCATCGGTTATAGCTTTGAAGGAGGGGGAAAATAAAGATAGGAAGGCTAAGTCGGACCTTATCTTGTCAATTAGCCCTTCAGAGCTAAAACAAATAAAAGGATGTGTAACATCGAACGAAGTTTGGGTTAAACTGCAGTCGATATACCAATCAAGAGGGCCTGCTCGCAAGGCCACACTGTTGAAACAATTAACCTTGCATCGTATGGATGATAGTGAAGACGTGCGCGAACATCTTCGGAAGTTCTTCGATACGATAGACAAACTGAATGAGATGGAAATAAACATTAATCCGGATTTATTGACCATAATGCTCCTGTATAGCTTGCCGCCTAGTTTCGAGAATTTTCGGTGTGCGATAGAATCTCGGGACGAGTTTACCAACACCGGAAGTATTGCGCGTAAAAATCGTGGAAGAAAATGATGCGCGGAAAAAATGACACACGTATCTCGGACAATAACGCGATGTTCGTTCCTAAACGAAATGTGAAACGGTACGGTAGCTCCAACAAAAATAAAGGTGGTAAAAACGAACAGAAATCCAACGAACCATTTAAATATAAATGTCACCGCTGTCATCAGGTAGGTCACAAAGCCAAGGAATGTGTAAATGAGAAGAAAACATGCCGAAATCGCAAAGAAAGCTGAGAATTTAAGCTTGTACGTTTCTTCGGAAAATTTATGCGAGGAAGCATTGAGATCAACGACGCGAATCGTGGTGAGAAATGGTGCTTAGATAGTGGCTGCACGTCGCACCTATGCAATGACAGGGACAGGTTCGTTAAAATTGCTGAAAATAGACCCGGAAAATTAAATCTCGCCAGCAACACATCGACGGAGACTACGGCCAAGGGAATCGTGGCGATCACAGCTGAAGTCAACGGACAACAGAAGAATGTAAGTCTGAAAGACACGCTGCACGTTCCTGACTTACGAATGAACTTGCTGTCAGTCGGAAAAATCACTGACTGTGGATTCAAAGTAACATTTGGAAAGAAATCGGCCAAGATCATCGATGGAACGGGTAGGACAGTATTGTCAGCTGATCGAGTGAACGGGCTCTACTGTGTGCAAGAGAGTGAGCAGCAATGTAACATAACCACTGAATCAAAACGCGCTACTGTGGAGAGTTGGCATCGCAGAATGGGACATCTTAACGTCAAAGATCTCCTGGAAGGCGAACGCAACGGAACTGTGCTGGGTATCGATGTAATCGAACCGAGAGAGACGTTCGATTGTGAAACGTGCATCCGTGGAAAAATGACCAGAGCCCCTTTTCCCAAAAATTCGGAGAGAAACACGGAATTGCTGGAAATAATTTACTCCGATATTTGTGGTCCGATGCGCGTTGAATCGAACGGAAAGGCAAGATATTTTATCACGTTCATCGACGATTGCTCTCGCTGGTGTGAAGTGAAAATGCTCAAGCAGAAAAGTGAGGCTCTGGATGCATTTAAGGAATTCAAAGCTTTCGTCGAGACACATACTAGTAAGAAAATAATGTATCTTCAATCGGACAATGGCACAGAATATCGAAGTATCGCTTTTGAAGACTACTTAAAGACAAACGGCATCGGACGTAGGTTAACGGTTACGCACACACCGGAACAGAACGGAGTCGCGGAAAGGAAAAACCGTACGCTCGTGGAAATGGCGAGGTGCCTACTGATACAATCCGGACTGCCACCGTCGTTTTGGGGCGAAGCAATAAACACGGCAAATTACATCAGAAACAGGTGTCCTTCTAGAAGCATAAGTGGCAAAACTCCTTTCGAGAAGTGGACTGGAGAAGCACCGGACGTTAGTAACTTACGTGAATTCGGCTGCGAAGTCTTCACTTTGATCCGGGAACCAGCTCGGAGCAAGTTCGAGCCACGCTCGAAGAAAGGTGTATTTGTCGGTTATTCGAAGGAGTCGAAAGCATACAGAGTATGGGTACCGGAAGATAGAAAAATCGACATAACGCGAGACGTGGAATTTACTAAGTCAGTAACATTCCCATCCGACAAAGTGTACGAGGATTTTATGCCGGAGGAAACCAACTCCCCAGTTCGGAAGGTCGTTGAGTTTCCGATCAAAGAGAACGAGTCGAATGAAGAAAACGCGCCGGAAGAAGACGCGGCTGAGAATGAACCAAGAAGAGGCCGTGGCCGACCCGGAAGACTCATGACCGGTCTCAGGGGAAGACCCAAGAAGATCTACCAACCGGCCTGTTACGCGGAAGAAGATTTGGAATTTGCCGGTGTAGCCGAAGTTCCATTCCAAGAGGCGATAGATGGTCCGAACAGGGACGAGTGGCGTCAAGCCGTAGCATCCGAGCTGAAATCGATTATCAAGAAAGATACGTGGAAGCTGGTGGAACGTCCATCGGATCGCAAGGTAATTGGCAGTCGAGTAGTCCTGAGAAACAAATACGATCAGGATGGGAACATCGACCGAGAAAAGCTAGGATAGTCGCTAGGGGCTTCGCACAGCGTCCAGGTGTGGATTTCGACGAGACTTTTGCGCCGGTGGCGCGTATCAGTTCCGTACGTATGATGATGGCTCTAGCTGCACAGCATGGGATGAAGGTAAATCAGTTCGATGTCACGACTGCGTACCTGAATGGCGTGCTCGAAGAGAAGATATACATGGAGGTGCCCAAGCTCACTGAAGAAACACTAGAGGAAATATCTCACACGGAATCGAAGAACAGCGAAACTGGAAAGAAAGCAACGGAAATGCTCCACGAACTAAGGGATGGTAACAAGGTATGTCTCTTAAATAAGGCGCTTTACGGTCTGCGTCAGGCCGGACGTCGCTGGCATGCAGCATTGAGCGAACAACTAACGAAATTTGGATTGAAACAATCTGCTGCCGACCCTTGCACATTTTTCTCCGGGCAAGGAGAAAAAACATCCTGATCGTCATGGTATACGTGGATGACATGTTAGTCGCATCCCGAAACGAGAAAGTCATTGCCGAAGTTTTTGATCATCTGTCGAAGGTATTCGAAGTCAAAAATCTTGGAGAAGTGAAATACTGTCTTGGAATAGAATTCGTCAGAGACGTTAAAGGAATATCCATGAACCAGCGAGGATATGTAAACGACATCCTAGAACGTTACGGAATGTCAGAGTCGAAGCCCGTATCTACGCCGTTGGACCCTGGCACGAAGCTGAAGAGGAACGAAGAGAAGTCCGAACCAGGGGAAGAGAAACTGCCGTACAGAGAACTAATAGGGGCACTGATGTATTTGGCTGTTTGCTCTAGACCTGACATAGCCCCACGCGGTCAGCTATCTAAGCCAATACAATTCCTGCTACGACAGAACTCACTGGATCGCGGCGAAACGGGTTCTGCGGTACTTGAAGGGAACGGCGGATATTGGTCTACGATTCGAGAAATCAGCTGGAAGTTTGGTTGGTTTCGGGGACGCAGATTGGGGGAACTGTTCGAACGACAGGAGATCCTATACAGGGTATGCTTTCATCCTGAGCGGTTGTCCGATTTCCTGGGAATCAAGAAAGCAGAGAACAGTGGCCCTATCGTCGACTGAGGCTGAGTATATGGCTCTCACCGAAGCCGCTAAGGAAGCCATATACCTTCAGCGATTCCTCGTAGAACTCGGTTTTGAGAAATTAGCCGAAGTAAAAATATTCAGCGACAACAATGGGGCACGAAAGTTATCAGAAAACCCCATTTACCATCGAAGAACGAAGCACATAGATGTGCGCCACCACTTCATCAGAGAAGTTGGAAAATGGACTTGTGAAGGTCGAGTACAGGTCGACCGAGGACATGGCAGCTGACGTACTAACAAAGGGACTGCCTGGACCGAAGCACGCGAAATGCCTTCGGATGCTGGGACTGCAGAATCTCCGTTCTCATCTCGAGGGGAAGTGTTGAAATTGGCGCTCTCACGGATACGATAAGAGACGGTCACGCATTCTGCCGGCCAGGAGGCCTACACTAGAATAGGCGCTTCACGCATTTTCCCTTGTTACCCGCTAGAGGGCAGGCACCGCTTCTTTTGCTCGCCTAGAAACAGTTCCATTCTCTCTCCTACAACGTTTGTAAAACGTAACGTAATTGTATCACAACTTGTCTTGCTAATAATTAAATCTAACGAGTATTCTTGAACAAGTCTGTAATTCCTTTATGTGTGAAGTAACCCTGCGTATCCACTCAACCTGCTCCACACTACGCAACAATACAATGTAAAATTAGTAACATAAAAATGACTATAAAAATTATATAAACATGAACGTATGTGAGAGGTGTTGTTTGTATGTTTGAGTGAATGATTGTGTGAGTGGGTAAAGTGTAAATCTGAATTGTACGTGAGTATACGAGCGACTGTAGACATTGGTGAATTTGATTATATATTTTATTTTTTTATTGTTCGTTCAATTATAACGATTGAAGTATACTTATTAAATAATGAGGCTCTCAAAGTTCTTATTTTACATTGTTCGCCATAATAAAACTTAAGCTTCTTAAAACATTACTGACAAAGCATTTTATTTGTCTGTGTTATAATATTCGTAACTAAGAGGGGCCCAAGCGGAGCGCGGAGGCCCAAAGCTTTCCGTTATTCCAGGTAAATGATCAAAAACAAATTTAAAATATTTAACTAAACGTTATAAAGGAAACAATCAATTTAAAAATTCTACGAGATTCACATAAATATTTTTTCAATTTTCAAAATACATCGATTTCGACAAAAAAATTGAAATAATAATGTTTTTTTTTAAACTTTGGCAATTAATTTATTTTTAAACGTATATTTAAAGCAAATATTGGTACCAGATTTTAACGTTTAAATCAACTTAAAGTCAAAATTGATTCCCTCCAAAACTCGACCAAAAATTTTGCTTTCAACCTTAAGAATTTGAAAATCGTGATTTTAAAATGAATTTAAGATTTAAAAAAAAATGGATGTTTTAGGAATAAAATCCTGATATTGCATTCCAAGTTGACATTAAAGTTGAAAAAATACACAATTTTATTTTATCTTTAAATTTTTGTAAATTTTCAATTTTCCAATTTTTTTTAAATGTCCAAATTGTGTATAAAAATACAGACAAAATATCCGGGACATCCCGGAACTTTTTTTGTATTTTTGTACACAATTTGATTTTTGAACTATTATAAGGATCTTTCAAATTCTCCTTTCAATTCCGAACAAAACAAACCAGATTTTACCCGTGTTAAAAGTATGAAAAACTAGCAGATTTAAGTGTGTAGATTTTGAAAAGTGGTGGTAAACTATTATACCTACACCCTATTAAGGGTTAAACTTCAAAGCTCTACAAGTGAAACACTTTCCAGCTCGGAGAATGCAGAATATGTTAATAACTACGACGACAGTGACCTTCAACCTTTAGGCTACCTGGTTGTGTATATAAATAGAACCCCTATCCCCTGATACTAAAGCGTTGGGTTGCTTGGGGCATAAGAGGGGACGTTTAACATTCTCTACCGTGAACGATTTACATATTTGGACAAGCGTTGGCAGTTTACGTAGAAACGCAAATGTTTATTGCAATAATGGAAAAAGATTATTAAAATGTAGATCTTTTTTAGCATCTATCTAATTCAGTTAAAATTATCGATTTACAAAGAAGGAGTTGATTAATTTGGTAATATTTTACGAAGTATTTGGCCAGATACGTAGCTCATGTTACATTTTATGAGACTTTACGTATTGTTTTACATTTTAACATTTAAACATTTTCACACATATTATATTGTACGTTTTTCTCAACGGTTAGCCATGTCATTACCAAATTTTAAGTTAATGTTAATAAATGATTCTTCTAAAGATATCCAAACTTATGTGCACGCGCGTGTGCGTTTAGTCACACCACTGATCTGAACGCATTTATTTTGGGCAAAGTTTCCAAAATCAATTTTTAATTTTGGTGGAGGTGCCGAGTCTCTCTCCATGTTTACAAATTTATTATACCTTTTCAGCAAACAACGTATCTACTTAAACATCATAGGCTAGTGAGTATAATGTGTTAATAAATATGAGCTTAATATGAATAATAAGACATTTACAACTGATTGGTATGTGATTATTGTTCTAGCTAATCAGTTCAAATTCAAATTTATTCTGTCACTGGCCAATTGATGTATACATAGTCTATAATAAAAATATTTTAAGATAAGAAATAACATTAATATATACAATTATTCAAAAGTACATTATGAAATATGACATGGACTAGGTACATAAAAACATTAATGATTGCAAAGTAAAACCATATATTGGTAAAATTAGCTACAATTGCTTGCCAGTCACTTGATCAACACAGAAGGAATGGGGGGGGGAGGTTATCATACAATTGAATTGATAACTCTTCACGGCCAATGTAATTTTCAATGTTCTCGGAATGATGATAACCTCTACAACGTTGATGACCTACTACTGATATTATAATATCGTCGTCTTGATGTAAAACTGACCATTCGGTTACTAAGCACCATGGAGAAAACCACGGTAGGACTGCTGGTGATTTCCATGCTGACCTTATCGTCGGCAACGGACATAACTCAACTTTTACACGACACGTAAGTTGTATATTATTTTATTTGCGGGCTTTTTAAATAAAGAGTGAATTAACAGACAGGAACCCCTTTCCCGAGTAAATAGCTTCAGGGTAGTCAATTAAAATTTTTCGTTACGTTCACTGCACTTAAACCCAATCATTGTGTAAGATTGACATTAATAAATAAATAAATTTATATTTTTTTTAAATTTATAAATAATACATAAATAAATAAATTCGTATTTAGAATCTACCCACCCAATCACAGAACTGATTTTCACTGTAGGACATTAAATTTACAAGCCGACCAAACCAACCCTGTAAACGCCGACACCATCGACGAGCGAACAATGACCAACTAGAGACCGGCATATTTAGGACACAGCTATCAATCAAGTTGGGCATAATTCCACCCGCGGACAGTTAACAATTGCTTATTATTCGGAACAACCTTAGAATTTATTATGTACCTCGTTTCTAGGACGGCTCTAAAGTCACCGTTTACAAATTCCTAAACCACTCACACTTCCAGCTTTATAGACGTTTGCTAGTCTATAACACGAGGCACTGGACCCATAACCTGATGTTTTATTAATCGTGATAGAAGTGTTACAAGGATAAAATAAGGTATTTATTTATAAATACAAGAGCAATGTGAAAAACATGTTTAAGTTTTTATCTTTTAGAAATGACAGATAGAACAAGATGTACCCACAACGATACAAATAAATAATTGACAATATAGTCAGAAGGCACTGGATAGAACAAGGCGGGTTATTCAAATGAATGTAAACATAAGTTAAGATTAGAACAGTAACTTTTACATGAAATACAACAGTTTTTGTGTGTGTGTGGGGGGGGGGGGGTGTAAACAACGTTCCAATGATTGTTTGTGTTTTCCATTAAAAGCACAAATTCCTGTGTATTTTTGCAATCTTCAACACGGTAAGGGCACAAAAATAATAACCAATGTCTCACTGCGTGTGTGTGTGCGTGTGCGTGTGCGTGTAGTTACAACACTGATCTGAACGCATTTATTTTAGTCTTGTTTCAACAATGAAGTTTCAGTTTTGGTGGAGGTGCCGGGTCTCTTTCTATTTTCACAATCTTGATTATATCTATTCAGAAAACAACATATCTACTTAAACATCACAGTGTTGTTGTACCATGCGTGTGCGTGTGCGTGTGCGTGTGCGTTTGCGTGTGCGTGAACTGTGTGCGTCTTCAAACAGACTTGATTCTTAACATAGCAGTACTTAACTGACGACGGAACAAAAGGGAGCTTATTAGTGCGAGATGAAATATTAAGAACTTTGTTAATAATAAAACAATGGGTGTAGATTCGAAAGACGACGGAACAACGTTCTTCTCTTAAATCAGACTTGGAACATTCATTTCCTCACTTCAGAGCAAGAAGAAACGTACCTTGAAGAATAATGACTACAGGGTTGGTTTGGTTGGCTTTACATCTAATGTTTCCCACTGAAAATCAGTTTTGTGACTGAGTGGGTAGACTCTAAATACGAATTTATTTATTTAATGCAACTTTTTTATTCTGATACTTTCTCATGGAACAATGCATAGTGCCCTTCGTTGTTACGTTTTTTTATGTTATGTTTGTTGTGAAATGAATGTGAAGTGTTGTCCAAGATAAATCGAAAAAACTTTAAGTCTGGATTGCCGAAAGAAGGTATAGTTTTAGATAGTTTTTAGTATTTTCTCCGTACATTAATGAGTCTTACTAGGAAAACGCCAAAGTCCAGCCGCGTTGATGGATGAGCTTTCTAAAGTTTTTAGTTTGCGTAGGATATCTTTGCTATTGCAAGTGCTTTGTTTGCTGCCTACGCATTGTAGGTGATTGTTGCCAAGTTTCTATTGTTTCTTGTCAATTGGTATTTTTTACCGTAAAAAACTTATATTAAAAGCTTTATTTCTTTGGATTCTGGCTAACTTTTTCTGTTTTTTCTTTCAAATGGTACTGCATCACCATAAGCATAATGTCCATGTATAATCTGAACGTTGTAGCCCCACCCGTTTGGTCAGAATTGGCCCAAATGGCACGAAAATATCGCACAAAAAATCAAAAAACTTATATTAAAAGCTTTATTTCTATAAATTCTGGCTAACTTATTCAACTTTTTCTTTCAACATGTACTACATCAACATAACATTAATGTCCATGTATAATATGAACGTTGTAGCCCCACCCGTTTGGTCAGAATTGGCCCAAATGTCACGAAAATATCGCCCTTAAAATCGAACACAAATCGTACAAGTACGATATTTATGAGAAATATTTCTTCGATTGTACCCAAAAACAATACACCTCTAAGTTCAGAGATTTCGAAGGTCCCCTCAAATTTTCAGTAAGATCGCATATGCTGTTTGCCCGGTAGAGAGCGAACAAACAGACAAAAACAAACAAACAAAAAAAACACCCGAGCTAAATTTTTGGGGGGTCAGTGAAATTGAAGTCTTCGCTTCGCTCATCCAATTAAAACCATCTGGAAACCAATCCAAATTCAAAAACACAGTCAATCTCAGCCTGGTTTGAACCCGGATCTCCAAATTGGGCCCGGGCTGGTACTTAAACCCATTAACCGACCGGCAATTTGGAGACCCATGTTTAATACCCAGCTGACAAGAATTTTGTTATTACTGCAAATTGGTTTCTTATAAACAAATACACACACGGGAGTTATAATTTATCTTTATTTATTTATTTATTTATTTATTTATTTATTTATTTATTTAACGTCTATCCTATTCAGTTATAAAAACTGATTTACAAAGGAGGACAACTAAATAAATCTAATTACATAGATGCAGACACAACAATGAACTACATTTAAGTAAATATTTGAAATAGTAATATTACAACAATGCATTAAATATTCAACAAATTTGATAACAAATAAAAGATATTAATGCAATTTATGAAGAATCGAATATATAAAAAAAGGGGGGGAGAATGAAAGAAAGAAAAAAGAAAAAAAAAAAAGAAAACAGAAAAAAGGAAAAGAAAAGAAAAAATAAAAAAACAGATCAGATTGTCTGTAAAAACCCTGACTAAAACCCCCTTTTTTTTTTGGGTTCAAAAAAATTTTTGGGGGGGGCCCCTTTTATTTTAAAAACTTATTTATTTTTTGAAAAAAAACTTTTTTCAATTTTCCCTTTTTGTTGTTTGCGTTGCCTTTGGGGTTTGGGTTGGAAAAAAAAACCCTAAGCATTTAGTAATTGTTTAACAATGAAGGGGTCGTTTTGTGGAGGTGCCGGGTCCCTTTCCATTTTTACAATCTTAATTATACCTATTCAGAAAACAACATATCTACTTAAACATCACAGGCTTGTCGTACCATGCGTGTGGTGCATGTGCGGTGTAGTTAAAAACAATGATCGAACGCATTTTTTGGTAGTTTTTCAACAATAAAGTTTCAGTTTTGTGGGGGGCCCCGGTTCTCTTCATTTTCACAATCTTGATTATACCCTATTCAGAAAACCCCAAATACTACTTAACCATCACGGTTTGTCTAACCATCCCGTGGCGTTTTGGTGTCCCGTGTGATTCGTGTGCGTGGCGTGTGCGTTGCTTTTGGTGTGGTTAAAACACTCCCTGAACGCATTTATTTTGTATTGTTTAAACAATGAAGTGTCAGTTTTGGTGAGTGCCGGGTCTCTTTCTATTTTCACAATCTTGATTATATCTATTCAGAAAACAACATATCTACTTAAACATCACAGTGTTGTTGTACCATGCGTGTGCGTGTAGTTACAACACTGATCTGAACGCATTTATTTAGATTTTAAAACAATGAATTTTCAGTTTTGGGGGAGGCCGGGTCTTTTTAATTTTCACAATCTGATTATATCTATTCGTAAAAAAAAATATCTACTTAAACATCAAGTGTTGTCGTACATGCGTGTGGGTGCGTGTGCGTGTAGTTAAAACACTGATCTGAACGCATTTATTTTAGTATTGTTTAAACAATGAATTTCATTTGGTGGAGGTGCCGGGTCTCTTTCTATTTTCACAATCTTGATATAATACTATCATAAAAACAACATATCTACTTAAACATCACAGTGTTGTCGTACCATGTGTGTGCGTGTGCGTGTGCGTGTGCGTGTAGTTACAACACTGATCTGAACGCATTTATTTTAGTTTTGTTTCAACAATGAAGTTTCAGTTTTGGTGGAGGTGCCGGGTCTCTTTCCATTTTTACAATCTTGATTATATCTATTCAGAAAACAACATATCTACTTGAACATCACAGGCTTGTCGTACCATGCGTGTGCGTGTGCGTGTGCGTGTGCGTGAACTTGTGCGTCTTCAACAGACTTGATTCTTAAAAACGATGGCAGTACTTAACTGACGACGGAATAAAAGGCGAGCTTATTAGTGCGACATGAAATCTTAAGAAGTTTGTAAATAATAAAACAATTGGTGTAGATTCGAATGAGGACGGAACAACGTTCTTCTCTTAAATCAGACTTGGAACATTCATTCCTCACTTAAGAGCAAGAAGAAACGTACTTGAAGAATATAAATAATAAATAAATAAATAAATAAATTTTATTTAGAGTCTACCCATCAGTATATAACTGATTTTCAGTGAGGGACTTTAAATTAAAGCGACTAAGCCAACCTGCAGGCCCCGACGCAATCGACGAGTGAGCGATACCAACCAAAGATCGATATTTTAAATAGGAAATATAGCAATCAGTGTATGGACAGTCGAACACCCGCGAATCAACGCCAGAATCAACAAGGCCGATTCAGAACAACTCTGAAATTTATTATGTGCTTCGTTGCTAGGACGGCTCCAAAGTCACCGTTTACAAACTCCTAAGACAAGAACTGATGGACTTAAGTCCAAATCAGAAGTTTAAAAACTTCTGACTTTAGCGGGAATCGAACCCTGGACCTTCTGCATTGGAAGCAGATACGCTAACCACAAGACCAACGAGCCACACAAAGACCAACGAGCCACACAAATGACAAATGACTACAGGGTTGGTTTGGTCGGCTTGACATCTAATGTTTCCCACTGAAAATCAGTTTTGTGACTGAGTGGGTAGACTCTCAATACGAATTTATTTATTTAATGCAACTTTTTTATTATGATATACTTTCTCATGGAACAATGCATAGTGCCCTTCGTTGTTACGTTTTTTATGTTATGTTTGTTGTGAAATGAATGTGAAGTGTTGTCCAAGATAAATCGAAAAAACTTTTAAGTCTGGATTGCCGAAAGAAAGTATCGTTTTAGATAGTTTTTAGTATTTTCTCCGTACATGAATGAGTCTTATTAAAACCATCTGGAAACCAATCCAAAAACAAAAACACAGTCAATCTCAGCCTGGTTTGAACCCGGGTCTCCAAATTGCTGGTCTGGTACTTAAACCCATTAACCGACCGGCAATTTGGAGACCCATGTTAAATACCCAGCTGACAAGGATTTTGTTATTACTGCAAATTGGTTTCTTATAAACAAATACACACACGGGAGTTATAATTTATCTTTTGGACTCTACATTGCACTCATTTAACAATTTCAATATTTAAAAATATATTTTGACGACTTATCAGCCGTAATTCTTCAGGTTTTATTGTCCAATAGATAAAGAACAACTAAACATTTCATACTCTCATCAAATTAATACCGACGTAAGTGTTTCCCTAGTAATAAAATCACACATTTGGCAGTTTGCAAATAGATGTTCACTCGGCCAAGAAAGATCCAAAGTATATATAGTATACAACTTTACAGAGTTGTCCATTTCAAAATTTTGTTTTAGATAGCCACAAAAAATTCACGAATATAGTCCATTTTGTTCTTTTTTTTTACATAATCAAAAACCGTGAAAATTAATTAATTCTTTTAGAAATTGATTAAAAACCAATGTTTGAAAAAATTTTACTGTAGAGCCATATATTTCCATTTTCGTGACAACTGTTCAAAATTTCAAACGCAATATGTGATGTCAGTGAGCCGAATAAACAAAATTGTGGCCAAAACTTATGTCCGAAGAAGCGAAGTTTGTCAAGTAAATCGCGATATCTCGAAGCATCGCTAATTCGCACGACGGCCGTGAACTCTGACGGTTGAGTCTAGGAAGTTTCCTACACTCCTAGCATTGTTTGTTTGTCCTGCGAGTTGTCAAGAAGCCCTTGGGAAATGTTGAAGAAGAAGGAGGAAGAAAGAGTCAACAGAGACGAGGACTGTTATATCTGGAGTGTAATGGTTCTTCTTTTACGACTATCACCAGCAAATGCAAACAATAAGTTGGAATGCTTTGTAAATTTACATGTAGAAGTATCTGGTTTAGGCAAGTCTATTATAGAGATTAGCTTTAAATATATAAATTAAAAAAAAAAACGTATTAAGAATTTACCCACTGTCAAATAACTGTTTTCGGAGGGGGACGTTAATTTAAAGCAGACTAAGGCAACCATGTAGGCGCCATCACCATCGATGAGCGAACCATGACCAACTAGAGACCAGCATATTTAAGTAAACAACACCGATCAATCAAGCTGGACACGGTTCAACAAGGCTAATTCGAAATAACCATATAATTTTTTATGTGCCTCGTTGCTAGGAGGGCTCCAAAGTCACCGTTTACACATTCCTAAGCCAAGAACTGATGTACTAATGTGTCCCCATCTGGAGTAAGAAAATCTGCCTCTAGTAAGAATCGAACACTGGACATTCTGCATTGGAAGCACAGCCTCTAACCTAACTTAACTAGCAACTCGTATAAAATTTTATATAAGGTTTATGTCCCTCTCATGTCTGGATGTTAAAAACAGCTAGAAACCAAAATATGCCACATGATCTTATTGCTGATTTGTGTAACAAATGGAACCACGTACACTAAAGCTCAAATGCTCACAATCAACTCCTCACAAAGGGCCGTGGACTCTTGAGGAATTATTTAAATCTACAGTTCAAAGTTTCATTTCTTGAATATATTATTTTTATCCTTTATGTGTAGACTCGTTTCGAGAAATTTAGATAATGAGATAATTTTGTTATACTGATCCTTTTGAGCAATACGTTATAAAATATAATTTCTTTGAAAAACAAGGCAACGATTCTTTCATATTTATTCCATGTTAATGATATTCCAGAGCACCGATATTTTGAAAGTCAAAGGAAAATGGCTGAAAGTTGGTTGGATGAAAGAGGAACTTGAATAAACATTTATTGGATGAGCGAAGCGAAGATTCCATTTCACTACACTGGAGAAAAAAATCCGGAATGTTTTTTTTTTCTTTCTTTCTTTTTTTTGTATTTTTGTGTGTCTGTTAACACGATTCCGGCTAAACCGATAATCCGATTGCGATGAAATTTTATGGAGGCCTTCGAAATCTCTGAACTTAGAACTGCCACGTTTTTTAGCGCAATCGGGAAATTTTTTCTTATAAAAAACGCAATTTTACGATTTTTTTCGATTTTTAAAAAATTTCTTCGACCTCTAACACCTACATGCTTTACTCGATTGTAATGATTTTTTCACAGAACCTTAATTTCATGAATCAAGATATTCGTGCGAAATTTGAGCGCAATCGAAAAATTATTTCTCATGAAAATCGAAATTTTACGGGTTTTTTCTTTTTTAAACAATTCTTTGACTTATAACACCTACATGCTTTATCCGATTGTAATGATTTTTTCACAGAACCTTAATTTTATGAATTAATATATTCGTGTGAAATTTGAGCGCAATCGAATAATTATTTCTTATGAAAATCGCAATTTTACGATTTTTTTCTTTTTTTAAATTTCGATTAACTAAAAAAAATAAAAATTAAAGTTTATTTTTTATTTAATTTAAATTAATTTAAAAAAAAATCTTCAACAGTAATGATTTTTTCACAGAACAACAGAAAATCCGCATAACACATGGCAGCTCAATACACCAATTACGCTCATCCAACAACGCGGCGGGACTTAAGCGTTTTCCTAGTATACATTATAGCATTGCACCATTTTGCAAATTTTTGGCCAATAAGATAAGTAAAGTTCTAGGTGCAATACTTTATTTTGAGCTATGATTTTTATTTAGGGAAAGGGAAGGGAAAGTAATTTTCTGTAATAACGTTTGATGTACGATTTTTTTCGTCCATTAGTTAAAAACTCTTATTTGTACCATGTGAAGAAAAAAATCGCAAATCGCACATTATTTCAGAAAATTATTTGCCTTTATACTCGTAGCGGCGACAAATGTGTGTTTAAACAATTAAAAAAATCATTGCTCAAAATAATCAATATTGCACTTAGAACTTTACTTCTTTTATTAACTCAAAATTTGGATTTAATGGCCAAAGGGCTGTTGTCCCGCCAATAAAAGAAGTGTTTTGTTTTTTATTCAAGCTTCTCTTTCATTCAACTAACTTTCAGCCATTTAAGTAAACCAAACACGACCTTCAATTGATATGCGGTGTTGTATTTAATTGTTGAATTAATGCACTCAAATACAGCATTACTGTAATTTTACATAAAGGTAAGGCCGAATAAAAATTCAAGAACATAAAACTTAGTAAAAAATAACAGTGAAACATACAAATTTCCGAAAACATTTAAAATAGGAAAACTGGTCACATAATTAGACGAGAGAGCGGAGCGACTGGGTATATCATAGGGCATCAATAGAATATCTCATGTTGCTTTCATAACTTGTTGACGAAAACACAAATTCTTTGAACTTCAGTTGTCGTAAAAAAATCTGACTCATTTGCTTTTAGCTTTCGCGATCCTAACAACATGAACTCCCGATGACAAAATAAAGACCTTTGAACATATTTTACAAATATGCACAACCGAAACGTTTGATAACCATGTTTGTTTACTACACAGCAGATGTGGAATATCAAAGGTTCTAAACCTTGAATGTAAATATTCAACTGCTACAGAGCAATTGAAAGAGTTTGAATGTAGAAAAGCATACTTGAAAATGTTTGTTTTTGGACTGCCAGAACAAGCAAGGAGTAATTGATTTATACTTGCAGGGTGCTGATTTGTCTGACATTGGCCTATGTGGACCGTGTCTATAAATAAGATGTTACATTTGAGGTGCATTCAAGGCTATGACCGCAATTAACAAGACAATTATTGTAGCGCAAAGGCGGTCGTGGCTGGTGTAAAATTGTTTAAAGACTAATAGGCCGCTTCGCGAACGCTTTTTTAGTCGCGTTGATGGATGAGCTTTGTTGTAAGTTTTTAGTTTGCGTGGGATCTCTTTACTTTTGCAAGTGCTTTTTGAACGCATTGTAGGTGATTGTTGGCAAGTTTCTATTGTTACTTGTTAATTTGTTATTATCTCAAAAAACTTATATTAAAACCTTTATTTATATGTATTATTGCTAACTTTTTCCACTTTTTCTTTCAAAAGGTACTACATTACACTAACTATAATTTCCATGTAAAATATGAACGTTGTGGCCCCACCCGTTTGGTCAGAATCAGCCCAAATGTCACGAAAATATCGCACTAAAAATCGAAAAAAATCGAAAAAGTACGATATTCATGAGACATATTTCTTCGATTGTACCCAAAAACGTGGCAAGTCGAAGTTCGGAGATTTTGAAGGTACCCTCCAAATTTAATCAAGATCGCATATGCCGTTTGCCCGGAAGAGAGCAAACAAAAAGACAAAAAAAAAAAAAAAAACACCCGAGCTAAATTTTTTGGGAGTCGGTGAAATTGAAGTCTTCGCTTCGCTCATCCAAAAAGAATTCTAAGCTTGTTCGCAAATGCTTCTTATAGCCGCGTTGATGAATTAGCATATTTGACCTTTCTGTGCATTTGAAATAAAATTGTATAACTCCTATTTTTGCTGTTTTCCAAAGATTGTTCCCAAGAACGTGGCAGGCTTAAATTAAGATATTTCGAAGGTTTTTACATGTCACATTAACATGTTTTGACCATTAAGGTGATTCCAAAGAATGTAAATGAACCTTTCAATGATACCTTCAAAACATCATGTATGAGTGTTTTGTCTAATTTAAAACTATGACGAAAACATAAGAATTGTGCACTTTGCACCAACTAACAATCCGATAACATTGTATTATTGCATTGTGCATTGTATTTGTATGAGCGAAGCGAAGACTTCAATTTCATTTACCAAGAGAAAAAAAACTTGTTTTTTCTGTTTGTTCGCTCTCCACCGGGCAAACGGCAAATGCAATCTTAATGAAAATTAGAAGGAACCTTTAAAATCCCTAAACTTAGATCTCCCGAGTTTTTGGGTACAATAGAAGAAATATTTCTTATGAATATTGTACTTTTACTTACAATTTTTTTTTTCGATTTTTAATGCGATATTTTCGTGATATTTGTCTCGCGACCGGGCAAACGCGGCTACTCCGATCGCGATGAAACTTTATTGGAACGTTTGAAATCACTGAACTTAGATGTGTTATGATTTAAGGACAATATTAATAATAAATTATAATATATAATTTTAAAAAAATAGTTTTCATCGAAATCGTACTTTAATTGCAACGATAATCAACCATAAAAGCTCATCCATCAACGCGACTGGAAAAACAGTTAGCGAAGCGTCCTAGTAGTAAGGTCATATATATTAGCCTCCATGAAATATGACGTTGTTTATCTGGTAAATACCCTTAAGTCAGACATGAAGAGTGGTATTCTAGCTGCCCACCTCAGGGAACGTCTATCCCCTTTGGGGTGTCTACATCCCTTGCCCACCACTCCACTCATTTGTTGACCCTAGCTGGCCGTCAGTATGTGTGTGCTGCGAACATCCATCTAATCATCCGCTTGCAATATAATAGGGGTGTGGTTACTGGTTACGCAGCGCAAACATACACGGACTTTATGTAATGGATTAGGAAGGACAATAGGTGTGTGTCTGTGTGTATTAGGTTGCTATGTAATAACGTCGAACCGGTAAATTTAATCTATATACCCTAAGTTAGTTCGATAGATAAACGTCTTTATATTTATTGATCACTAACAACAGGTATTAACCCACAAGTGTTAGGTAACTAAAACTAAACAATTCAAAATACTAGGCCGCTTCGCGAACGCCTTTTCCAGTCGCGTTGATGGATGAGCTTTTTTTTGGAATATTTATGTCCAATGATTACGTTTTTATGTGGAATCTCCTTACTTTTTCTATAGTTACTTGATATTACTTGTTCATTGTACACCTGTAAAAGGCTTACATTAAAACCTTTATTTCTATGAATTTTGACTAACTTTTTAAACTTTTTCTTTCAAGAGGCACTACATCACCATAATCTTTATGTCAATGTAAAATATGAACGTTGTAGCCCCACCCGTTTGGTCAAAATCGGACCAAATATCACGAAAATATCGTATTAAAAACCGGAGAAAAAATCGTAAAAGTACGATTTCTATAAGAAATATTTTTTCAAATGTCTCTAAAATCATAACATATATGATTTCAGTGATTTTAAACGTTCCAATAAAGTTTCATCAATATCGGAGTAGCCGTTTGCCAAATATCACGAAAATATCGCACTAAAAATCGAAAAAATCGTAAGTAGGATATTTTATGAGAAATATTTCTTCGATTGTATCCAAAAACAAAAAAGTTCAGAGATTTCGAAGGTCCCCTCTAATTTTCATCAAGATCGCATATGCCGTTTGCCCGGTAGAGAGCGAACAAACAGACAAAAAACTAACAAAAACAAAACACCCGAGCTATTTTTCTTGGGGGTAACGTAAGTAAAAAACAAACAAAAAAACACAAAGTCAAATTGAAGTCTTCGCTTCGCTCATCCAACATTTCAAAACAATACAAATGCGTTATACAAATCATTAAAATTTTACAACAAATACGAAGAAATTGATTTACACAAGTATATAAATAAAAAACTGCTCAAAGCCCACGATGAATGAAGAAAAACAAAGCCTGATGTTATAAACAAATAAATAAACTTTTTGTAGGAAGTCTGTCTAGGGTGCAATTCATGCCCCTCTTCAAGTGTCTAACTAGGTATGTTGTGGATATAATATTGTGAAGGGATGTCCGAGGGCTGTTACAGAGGTATCAATCCCTTGCATTCGTATTAACGACTGAGGAAACCCTCGGAAAAAAACCTTCATTTAGGATTGCCGGTCTCGACAGGATTTGAACCGGGACCTCCCGAATCAGAGTCGCGCGCTTAACGCTCGAGCCAACACTGTAAAATAAAAAGCTGGTGAAAAGTTGATAATGTGACAAGAGTGATAAATGAGTCATGTTGGTAAACTAGCATAAGCTGCTGCTTTAAATAATTGAAGTTTCATGTGGTTGATGTAAATTTCTGGATTAATGGCTAATAATTTGTTGTAGGTGTCTTGAATTCGGTTAATGAGGGGAAAATTTTAAAACATCAATACGAGCACATGGAATTTTGAAGGGGATGTAACTTCTTGTAAATCTTGAAGGAATTACATCCCCTTCAAAATTCCATGAATACATTTTCTCGGCGAGATTTAGTAAGGCCCGCTTGTATCTTCCATTAAACCTAGTCATATAATAAGGTTTAAGAATAATAACAATATTTAAACCACGCAAAATTACAGTTTTTTCATGATATCACGAGAACGGTGCAAAAATCTAAAAACTGATTGCAGATAGCTATGTGGTTTTGTTAGAACAATATAATTAAAGCACCCACACATTCAAATATAATATGAGGTGCGATTTGTATTTCAGATATGCGTTTGATTAATAAAATATTAAATAAAAAACTTAACTAGTTTCACATTACAATATTTTTTCGTGCAGACTATAGTCCTTACAAAACAACATAGCTGTCTGCAAACAGTTTTGCGATATTTTGCAGGGTTCTCGAGGTAACATTAAAAACTGTATCTTCGGGTGGTTTTCATATTGGTGGTAGTCTCTTACCTAAAGTAAAATGCCACAGTAAAGTTTGCATGTAGCATACAATATTAATCACAATTAAACATTGGAGGCTATTAAATTTACATCACAGTCCATACATATACATTTTACACAATCATAACTCAAAATGAACTTAATTTAGTTGTTAAAGAATTCTACAGAAAATAATTTCAAGCAATTATTGCATTTTGTTACTTTCAAGATATCCTGTGCAGTGTGAATGTTGTTACTTGTCAGTTTTCTCATGGCATTTTGTGAAATATCATGAATTTTACTCTTAAAAGACAAAGTGACAAGACTGAGTGTTCTGAAGTAGATATTTATTCAAGATACTGTGTCCAGGTACATTTTGTATACCTATACCTTCTAGTTGAAATTTATAATATATCTACATCTTGAGATACAAATACAACCACAAGTAACCAAGCACCGCCTCCAAAACGATCAATGCACAACGAAATATTACTGTTGTATTCTTCTCCGACGAACTGTGGACAAGCAATCATAATATCAATCACAATTACATAATCAATCACATAATATCAAATTGTATAATAAAATTAGCAACGTCTTTAAAAGATAACACGAATTTTCGATCTTTTAAATATTTCTTAGAAACATTTCTTATTGCTAAAACCTACTAAAGAATTAAAAAATATTAAATGGATAGGTTTTGAAATATGAATAACCAATTTATTAATAACATTCATTATTAATATAATTATTTATTGTACTTGTGAGTAGTGTGTTTATTAATTGATGCTGTTTTAATTGCTTTGTATTATTTTGTGTATTACTTTATTTGTTTGTTAATGTAAATTGACTCACTATTCCATATGCCTTCAAATAGGCTTTAATTAAAGTTGGACTAACGACCTTTTGTTATTATTTGAATGCATGTTTATGAATTATGGAGAAAAAAAAACAAGTAAACAAAATACGGAAATCATAGACAACGGAGATGCAAATGAATTCACAACACGAGGGACACGACTTGTTCACTACACTGTAACCTGGCGGTCGAATATGCCCCATTCGGACTCTTTTTAGTTCAGTGATTGTTGTTTAATTGCATTGCTTGTCCTAAACTGTGGAAGTAATCATATAAACATTGCCAACAAAACATGGCTGAGTGTAAATATAATGTAACTGATAGTGACTGAGTGAGTGTGTAGTCTCTTTAAACGAATTTATTTATTTATTTTATTTACGAAATGACATTTTATAAGGTTTTTCTTAGGTTTTTAATCAAATTTTCAACATATTTTGCATTTCGCACAACAACATATCTTGTTCATTTTCGAGTATTGTTTTGGAATTACCGACTTGTCATTGTTAGTTTGTTATTTAATCATTGTATCTTTCTATTTCTTTTTTCACCCTTCGCGAGTTCGCTTGCGGTCGAGATTACGTAACAATTGGCGTTCAGTTCAAAACATTAATTTTTTTTTAAATGTTACTACAACCTTAGAATAGCCCTCTTAGGTACATGATTACATGCACATTTCAGTGAAAATATACAATAATCTTCCAGGCTAGTATTATTAAGTCTATAGATGAAAGGCGTTGAAATCTTTTAATAGTGTGTGTCAATATTTTAATCAATGCTCATATAAGGTTAGCAATAAATTGTGCATGAGTATATATCATAAATGATATTTAAAAACCATTTAAAAGGACAGAACTTTGCTTAAAAAAACATAATAACCAGACTAAATGGGATTTTTTCATTAAAAACGAAGTCGTTTATATTTTAACTGAACGTAAACTTTAATTTCATATTTTTGTAAAAAGGCAAACGGTTTTCTTTCTTCAGTTTTTCTTTCGGAATTATGAACACAAAATTTAAAACTGACGCCTGAGGGTTATTAAAAAGTTTTTGAATTCGAAAGTTTACCCTTAAGAACGAAGCGGAAGAGAGGGTGGAAAAGGCGTTTGATCATAATTAGAAAGTGTTTTAATTACTTGCTGATGAAATAGAAATGTTAAAGAGTTTTAAAGGAAACGATTTAAATATATGTTGACGTTGAAAAATCACGCTTTCATCAAGACAAATGTGTTAGCATATATTTTTAACGCGAATTAAATAATCGTTAAATGTGATGATTAAAAAGTAATTAGGTGTAATAAGAATAAGAAAATCCTAAAATAAATGTTAAACATCAATAGGTTTGTCTTTTATATGGAATTAGTAAGTAGAAATATGTCAACATTTAAATATTTTTAATGTTTATTCAACTTTTTCAATTAAAAACATGTAAATATTATAAGTATAAACAAAATCTCCTATACACCAAAAGAAAAGTTAGCAAAAGTCAAATTAAATGGATCAAATTTTCATCTTTTGAAGTCAACAGAAGATTTTTCAATTTTTTCTCACATTTTGGTGTAAACATCCGTCAAAGCCAGCGTCTGCATAAATAAAAAAAATAAGTTATTTGACACCATTTGCAAATGTACGTCCTTTACATTTACTGTCCTCCACTATTCCTGGGATTCCTTATGATGCAAACAGGACGGGGAGAAATCGCAGGAATAGTCCTCCTTAAAAGATTCAATTAACTAAAAACGATCAATAATCATTAAATTAATGTAATATTGAATATCTATTTTCATATTTCTTCTCAATTAGGCCTCACTTTTAGATATAGTCAAGTTGCCGGGTTACACGAGTCTGACAACTTAATTCGTTATGAATTTTTGGCGATACCTTTTCAACCCTTTCTTTAGCCCCATATATTAAGTAGAATGCTTAGGCCAACTCTTATGATATATTATTGTATATTTTTTCATTTATAATTTTTTTGTATACATAATAAAATTTCTATATTATTACATATATCCATATCGAACTCGAATATTTTTGTGTGATAACGATGGTTGAATGATATTATGTCATAGCCCAACCCTTCTTTTAAAGGCCCTTAACATCCAAAATTTGTAATATTTGTAAATTTATCATTTAATCATGTATTGAATTTAAATTAGTAATTGGAATTTTAAATAGATATATTTGCTTAAATTATTTAATGTCCGCGAGTGGAATCGTGTCCATCTTGATTGATCGGTGTTTCCTACTGAAATATTATTCTGGTCTCAGCAGGGCTGCCCAAATCCGTTTAATTCCCTAAACGTTTAAACTGCTCTACTAAACGCGTTTAAACGTGTAAACGTTTACCCGTGTCTAACTGACCACTTAAAAACACTCTCATCAATAATCGTAAAATCTCTTCGTCATTGTTCGATCGTCAATGGTGTCGGCGCCTACAGGGTTGGTTCGGTCAGATTAAAACTTAATTTTCCCCACTAAAAATCAGTTGTGTGACTGAGCGGGTGGACTCTTATACGATTTAAAAAAAATAATAATGCAACTGTTAAATCCCCTTGCTGTTCTGACCACTCTTACAGGTTGTCCTGTTTCTCGTGTCTACCACCAGGCGCGCTGTGTTGGCGCGTGCGCTCTGGACACCGGGACGTCGCGACGCTCAGCAAGCCGAGAGCGGCGGACACTCGCCCGCGGAACCCGCGCGAACTCGGACGTTCTACATACACGTGGCCATGTCAGGAACCGGCTAAAATACGCGCGAAACATTTACGTAACATTTTCTTCAGTGAACTCGTCAAGAATTTTTATTTAATTTCTTAACTATTCCACTGTAAAAAAAATCGTGATTAAATTTTAATTCTATTTGTATCTATACACAGTTTTAATCAAAGCTGTAAAAGGCTTATAAAGTTTTATCTTGCACTTGAATTGTTATCTTTTATGCTACTTGAGTTGATAACGTATATTTTATCTGAGCGGCATATCGTACAACATTTTGTTAGTATTCTCGCGGTACTCTTCAATGTAGCACGTGTACATTCGGTTTTATTAATTACATTTTAAATTTGTGTATAAATAAATTAGTGTAGTGTTTTGAAGCGATGTCTATGTAAAAATAACTTATTCATTCCCAGCTGTTTAAAGATACATGTTAATTATTTACAAATATTAATATAAATGTGTTAATCATGTGAGTTGTTTTAATATGGTTAAGATAATCTTGTAATTATTTGTTTCAAGCTAAAGAGAATAACGGACTCCGTAGCTCTTTGATTATTTATGACATGTAGGCTTTGCAATTTGAAAACCTTAAATTCACTTGAAATACAAATAATATTACGCGTTCGTTTGCATTGAAATGGATTCAAAACATATTTAATAACACATTTTTAATCAACATTTTTGTTAAATTTTTATATTTTAACAATTATTAGTTTTAAAAATGGTTAAATATTTAGGAACTTTTTTCGGGTTAATTTTAATTTTGAATTAGATCAACATTCGATAAATTGTAATAATTTCAGAGAAGTTGATGCGACATACATTCCGGAATTGTGTTACTCTTGTAGTTTTGAAACTTAGTTATGCGCTTGATTCGACTTGAACTTAATATATTCAGTTTGGTGTGAAGTCTTGATTAAATATCCGTCAAAGCAATATGGATATCACGAACAGATTCTCTTGAAGCTGACATATGAATTACGTTATATGGGAGGAGTTAATTACACTCGAGTTAATGAACACATTGTTACACCAATCAGGTGGAATTATCTTATAATTTACACACTAATTACTGCAAGAAGTTTGCTGCCACTTGACAAGCACGGTTTTATAAAGCAATTGTAAAGTGAATCCTTAAAATTTTGCAATGACAAAGAAAATATTATTTGGTTGATATTTACCTCAGTTTTTAACGCACGGGTTATAACAGCTATTTGCGGTAAATGTGTATTCTTTTAACCACATTCATATTTTAAAATCGAATTTGTCTAAAAATACTTGTGACAATTGCAACATTTCCGTTGATAATTTGCCTTACAGAAATTAGTACACACCTAGTTTTTTTTCTTGTCAAGAAAATGTGTCAATCGTTGTGTAAAATAATAATAAAATATTAATTTCCCTTTAGATGGTCAGTGAGTGTTTCCATTTCACTGCAAATAACGAGATGTAAAGTTCTTTAAACCTATCATTACAATTAAATTGAAAGTGAGATATTTAAAAAAAATTACAAAAAAAATTATACTGTTTCCCAATAAAACGTTGAGTTGACAATAATTTATCTTTTATGTTTACAGCATCTCAAATACTGTGACACCGTAAACAGTTTGGAACCTTTTTGAATAAATAATAAGTCAAAAGTTTCGAAAACCTCGGTAGACAAATTAATACTAAATCAAGTGTTTATGAACAAAACATTTAGTGTTTACCCATCAACTTTATTAATGTGCCAGTGTAGTGATATCAAATAATTTTAGTAATTTACAACAAATCTTTGTGAAATTGTCAGTGTATTTTACATAATTTAAATATCGTGAAAAACTTTAAGAGGCCATGAAAAATATATAACCAAGTCTATCCATATACTCCATACATTAAGTGTTTAACCAATATTAAAGTATAACAATAATTTCAAATAATTGTGCATAATTTCAAAATGAGTTCCATGCTAGAAGGGAATATGTCACTTGACGCTACCGAAGTGGAGAATCAGACGATGATGAACCATAGTTTCTTCAACGGAAGTGTCTTCAATATCACCAACGAAGAGGACGTTAATCAGTGGGTTCTGCCCTTGTGGCGACAAATAATCTGGACGCTCTTGTTTGCGGGCATGGTGGTGGTAGCGACAATGGGGAATCTCATAGTAATATGGATCGTATTGGCTCATAAAAGAATGCGAACAGTGACTAATTATTTCCTGGTGAATTTGTCGATTGCCGATGCGATGGTCTCGACTTTCAACGTCATCTTTAACTATACATATATGCTGAATAGCGATTGGCCGTTTGGGGCGATTTACTGCAAGATTGTTCAATCGGTCGCCATTTTGTCCATCAGCGCATCTGTCTTCACGCTCATGGCCATTTCGATTGATCGGTGAGTTAAACTTGAACTATTTTGCTACTTTATTCTTAATTATACGATTATTAAACACAACTTTGTGTTTATTTCTATAGAATAAGAAACATTACAGATATATATTGCAACAGGGATGCAAATGGCTGTGCTTCCAAATTTCCCCAGAAACGGTTTGGAAGAGTGTAGTTTACTCAAACCATGTATTTTTTGTTGCCAAATAACAAATATTAAAAATGTCAGACTTTTACAGGTATAGTATTTCTGACTAGGTTACTTTTGATTTGAGTTTTTATTCTAATAGTTGATTTTCTTCGAGGTTATGAAAATGGTGTGATGAAATCATAGGGGTGGTCTGTAAAATAATAAGAACCAGAATCAAGATTCAAGATGTGTATTGGTAATAGATAAAACTATACATCTATAGGCGCTACTTGAAATAAGTCAAACACTCACACATTTTAAAAACCAACACTAAGTATTTAGTGACTACAAAGTAACAAATACACATACTTAAAAAAAACAAGTAAGAAATAAGCAATAGATTTTGGTCAAACAATGAAATATAACTCATCTCTTGTAGTACTCTCTGATTTGTTTTATGAACGACCACCCTCGACTGCTTGCGGGGGTAATAATAATTTTAAACATTGTTCAATCTACATTTTGCTCATCTCAATGTAGTTTCTCCCAAAAGATATTTAAGAGCAACATCAATTTTATTATGTCATTTAAATCAATCGTGAATTAAATTTAACGATGTTCACACTCTAAAATTGAGTTTACTGAATTTTATTATTACTATTATTTATTATTTGTATTAAGGTAGGATACAACACAACCGATTTTGATGTTTATCAATAAATAGATTTGTAGTTTTCAAAATTGTGCTAATGCCTGAGCTTGAGACTTTCGATTATTACCTTAGAACAAAGAGCTCAAATGTTTAGTACCGCCGCCAAGTATGTCACGTATATCACGCAAAGATACACGTACCAAGCTTTGACAATATTAGCTGACAAAGTTGAGTGGGTAGAGGGAAAATTCCCCACATTCCTGAATCTGCCAACGTCATTGCAGTTTACTTGACCTTCACCCTAAGGTCTAATAATCTTCTGTGGGAATCCCGATACTAGCGACCCACGCTATTATATGCAGTGCGGGTGTGTTCCGTGGATACGGGCGCCGTATTGGCGTCAACACGGAAAATAATAATATATTTTTGCAAGAAAGTACACAGCAGTAATTTAAAAAGTTTGAACGTACGAAAAACATAAATAGGCAAAAAAATCTTGAAGGTCGTCCAAAGCCTTAATGATTAA
This sequence comes from Sweltsa coloradensis, assembly GCA_024449915.1. Taxonomy (NCBI): domain Eukaryota; kingdom Metazoa; phylum Arthropoda; class Insecta; order Plecoptera; family Chloroperlidae; genus Sweltsa; species Sweltsa coloradensis. The sequence goes on along the minus strand of JAMZAV010000677.1, from coordinate 906,679 downwards.
AAAAAGAGAGATATCAAAACTGAAATTTGGAACCTAAAAACTCTATTCGTTTTTAATAGCCTATAGGGCTATTTAAATAAGTTAATACTATTTTTTTAATCTTTTGAATTAAAGTCAAATTATCACTTTCTTTATTAAAATAGACCTGAGTTTGGTTTAAAAATAATTTTAAGTAACTTTGTTCACTTTAAATATAGATATAGTGCTAATTTTGGTTTTGTTCAAACTTTTGCATCTGGGTCAAAATATCACTATATTTATTAAAACAAAATGGAGTTGTGTCTAGGAATACTTGTTAAACAGCGATAGTTGGTGCATCATAAAGCGTCCGAAACACTCGGAGATTTCTCCCCCGAAGATATCTAGACAGAGAGAAGAATTCTTTAGAAAGTTGAATACACGTGTTTCAACGGCGCGCCATACAAGAAGAAAGAAAATCTTCACGTTCGAACGTTTAACAAGGCACTTTCCGTTCCTCGTTAGCCCTATCGTGCCCATGTTATTTCTCTTAAAACATATTCTAGCAAAAAATATCTCACTGATTAACGATTTAAGAAAGTGCGTTATACTTTAAACAAGATTTTTTCTTAGATCTATGTTAGTGTGCCATTTAGAAGTTGGTTCATATACAATTTTGTTTTAAATCGTATTTAGAGTCTACCCACTCATTCATATAACTGGTTTGAAACTGATGAACTGACGCAATCGACGAGTGAGCGATAACTAACCAAAGATCGATATTTTTAATAGGAAATATATAGCAATCAGTTGTATGGACAGTGCGAACACCCGCGGACCAACGCCAGAATCAACGAGGCCGATTCAGAACAACTTTGAATTTGTTATGTGCCTCGTTGCTAGGACGGCTCTAAAGTCACCGTTTACTAATTCCTAAGACCAGAACTGATGGACTTAAGTAAAAAAAAAATCAGAAGTTTTAAAAACTTCTGACTATCTTCTGACAAGACCAACGAGCCACACAGAAAATACACATAAACTCAAAGAACTGTGAAAACAGCCATTTTGTAAAAATCGGCATAAAAGGGTACGCTGAGCTTGGCCAAACTCAAATGCGCGCAAACATGTGTTGATGATTTCTGCTGAACGGTTGGTAATATCATTACCAAATTTTGCATGGATGTTAATAAAGTACTTTTATATTGATATCCGTAATTGGTTGCACAAAATAAGCCTTTAAGACCCATTGCGAGACATAAGTCCAAAACGTGAAAAAATGGGAAATCCAAAACATGGATTACAATTCTAGAAATACTCACCAAAACGTTTATCTTACGATAAAACCAAATTAACCTGCGCGTTCACATTGATTTAAACGTTGATATCCACTATGCAAATTTGAGTTAAAAAAATCTGTACACTTGGAATAAATTCCCGAAGTTGACCAAAATTGAGTAAAATTTGGTGATTTCACTAATTTTTAATTCAAAATCAATTAATTAATTTAGGAATACGCATTATGGATAACATAGATTTATTCTTTATTACGTTAGTGTGAAATTTGATAATGGTGCTATAAACCGTTTGCCCGAAAAAAAACAGAAAGCTGAGCGCCTATACTCGTCTCCTCGCCAGCCTCAGTGAATAATTATATATATAATAATACTTTTAATGCATTTTTGTTGTAATGTTACTATTTCAAATATTTTCTAAACTGTAGTTCATTGTTGGTCTGCATCTATGTAATCAGATTTATTTTGTTGTCCTCCTTTGTAAATCAGTTTAAAACTGAATAGGATAGACGTTAAATAAATAAATAAAATAGCATACTAGCATAGATGTAGCTTTCCTTTACAATCCAGTGTTTAAACGAGTCTTGTGGCTCCATTACTTTGGTAATAAGCAATGTTTTTTGCCCGATTCTGGCCGGGAAAAGCCCTCTTAAGAGACGAAGATAATTTTCACGAACCTAATTCTCGACCGTTTATATAAATAACCACTCAAGGTCGCACGCTTTAGCATGTCAGAAGTTTAGGAGAGTTTTAAGTTGTTTTATGTTGGCCGCACTGAATCGCTACTCGGATCAACAGTTTCTGTTGGTGAGTGATAATTAATTACACCTAAGCTCTTTCAGTTTTCAAGGTCGCCTCATGGTACAGCCCGCTCGAAAATCGAAAATCGTTATTTACACCTCATAACAAGTTAACAACCCTGTTTAACAATTTTCTTAAATTAATAACGGGATAAAAATAAACTGATTTTAATTGAAAATCACCATAAGAACATCGAATATTTTTTTTTTAATTTTGTGATCGGGCACAAGGCAAATATTGCATCTTCAATATATTTTCAAACTTAAATTTTACCTACCACAGTGTTCAACGTATATAGTTATTTTTCTGTGAGATTAATGTTCAACTGTTTTTCTTCAGTCACTTTAGAGAAAAAATTGCATTTTTCAATATTGTGGTTGCTTCGAATTTTTCCGCCCGGCATCATCAATTGATATGACGCGAGAAAGAAGAATTAATATATATATATCGATTTAAAATAGTCGAAATGTGATTGAATTAAAAATGTAACCAACCGTCAAATAAAATTTTAAAAATCGAAAAAAAATACTGCTCTAACATCGAAAAGCTATTATGGTGGATATTGTTGACGACCGACACAAATGCATTATCGCTTGTTATTTTCTCGTTGTTTGACGGTTCGTTGTTTGCTATATGATTGACGTCTTGTTCTGGGTAGCTGCTAATGCACTTAATAAAAGTTTTTTGTTGTCGGAAGCTGTTAATGGTTAAACATTTCAGCTCGGGAAAGCTTCAGAAAGTGTTTTTGATTTTCGTGAGAACAACGGTGCATGTCACGTTTTTGCACTCACTTTTGTCATTGCTCATTGTTTAACGGAAGAAAATGTGAATGTTTCAGGTCGAACACAGACTTTGTAAAACTAAATTATTACGACTTGTTTTTGTTAGTTTTTTAATGACAAAATATTTAACTGGAAAGTTGCCCAGACCGGGAATTGTTACATTTAAGAGGATCAGGGTTCTATTCCCGTTCAGGTTATCTTATTGGAATTTGACAACACAATAAGAGATCAAACTTATGGTTTACATTTAAAAAAAAAAAAATGATTTTACCCTTCTTGCTTGAAAACAAAATCTCCAAATTATTAATACGAATTCTATCAAAGAAGAGGTATCAAAATCAAAATCATTACGATTTTCTCTTTTACGTATAATTAACCATTTCTGTTCTTGTTGAGCGAGCGAAGCGAGCGTCTCCACTTGACTCTTATGGCTCGAATGTCTGTTTTTTTTTTCTGTTACTGCTTCGATACAGGTCGCACCGTTTCTCTGATCGACCTGAAATTTTGCACACATGTACATACCACCTAGGCGGGTTGCTGTATAGTTTTGTGGCAAAATCGTTCAAAAAGTTAAAAAGTTACATTAAAGTTAATCGAAAGTTTTTTTTTTAAAACTAAACGGCGACAAATCTGAGGGGGCCAAATCATTTAGAATGTCTTTCCGATCACGAATATGTTATTTTTATTTTGATCCGATAAGTAGTGTAGTCGGAAATTACATTATACCAAAGTCCCCTTACCATGGCAACGGAAAGTCGCTCAGCTTTTTGGCTCATGATAGCGGTCGAACGGAGGCTCGGATCGAGTTGAAATTTTGACCATCCGCAAGTTTCGTTCCCGATTGAATGCTATTAGTTTTGTGGCAAATCGTTAAAAAAGTTATAAAGTTACATTAAAGTTAATCTAAAGTTTTTTTTAAAAACTAAACGGCGACAAAATCTGAGGTAGCCAAATCATTTAGAATGTCCGTCCGGTCACGAATATGTTAATTTTATTTTGATCCGATAAGTAGTGTAGATAGAAATTACATTTTAACAAAAGTAACGTTACCATGGCAACGAAAATTCGCACAAGAATTCTGGTCACTATGTACTGCCACCTAGAAGTAATCAAGAGTTAAAATAGTTTTCCCAAAGAAATGATGTCAAGGTCCTCTAGATGGCGGTGGATTTTATCCATTCTCTCCTATTTTACAAATATTCAGGTAAATCGGTCCGGGTCGTGTTGCACGTACCGGTGCTCGCTCAACAACGCGTCCAACTGAGCGTTTTCCTAGTTTATAATTACATACCACTGCTTCTCCGCCAACAATGGTGGCTCATGCGTATCGCTTGACACTCTAATTCGGTAGGTCACGGGTTCGAATCCCTCCACTGGAAATCCTAACTGAAAGTTTCCAGAAGTTTCCTTCAGTCAAGACTAACTCTAGGATTTAGTCTTATTAAACAGTCCTCGGGCATTCCTTTCTAAAAGTTTTAAATTTGTTTTTTCTACGAAAAGTTTCATATATCAGGTTGTTTATACAAAGGTGTATGATTAAAATGCGTTATCCTACAACTCCTCAGAAATCTGCTCTGCCTTTTCCTTCTCTTCAATCACTGCACTTGACAACCAGCCCTCTCCCCCCCTAATTAAACGGGGGAGGGGGGATAAAGTCAACAAGAGTTTGGTTTTCAATCAGTAGCGCGTCAATCTCACTGCCCTCTATTCTCAAGGTTCCCACGCACTTTGCTTCACTTAGGAGGGAACTAATAACGCCGTCTTTTCACTCCTCGTTTTGAAGGGAATATTTTTCGATTTAGATCAATATAATTATGCGCTGTGCGTGGAGCGTGGGGTTTTATATAGGAGGATTACCACAGATATGGAAAGCAGCTTGGAGAAATTATAGAATTTTGTCGAGTCGTAAGCTTCATTTTGAACTGTTTAAAGTTGTGCTAACTCTACATTTGAGAAGATGTTAAACCGCGACTGAGGTACCTCATGCGTAACGCGTGAGACTATGATTCGGGAGGTTATGTGTTTGAATCCCACTACTGGTGAACCTAATAACATAATTGTTAGTTACCTGAAGTCTTTTACACCGGGCAAAGCTAATGTGTACCCTACAAAGGGCAGTTTATACGGATGAATGCAATATTACAGAAAAAGTAATAATTAAACCTTACATGCATTGAAATAAAGTGAAGTGAACTAAAAAATGTGAGCTTTTGATTTTTGTCTTGTGTTAAAACAATGCAATTTTTATAGTTATTAGCAGTCTTGGGGAAGAACGCGTTCCATTTCTTAGATCAGGAACTTGTAACGTCAAAGTTACTATTTCGTGGAAACTTGGAACGAATTTAACGTTCCTTTATAAGTTTCTGTCGCCGTCTTAATCCCGTCGAATTCCAGTGCCTGATATCGTAAACTGCAGTATGAAAATATCTCGTGACATCTTGTGTTTTCGAAAATGGCGCCACCCTCTTTAGATGGCCTGGGACTCACTTTAATAAATAAAACTAACAATAAGTTAACTCCCTATCTCATTTTTTATTATTTCAATCAGTGATTGTGTAAGGAACGTGAAAGAAACCAAGTTCCTTCTGAGAAACGAGGAACGTCTCAGTTCCTTTTTAGGTAGAAGTAACTTAATTTATCAAAGTTCCTTTTTCTGGGGAACGTACCCAAGACTGGTTATTTGTTCTTTTAAAAATGAAGCTTTAATATTCGTGAAATAACATTATTAAATTAATTAATTTATTTATTTTACCTTTGAATAGAATATTGTTGAGTTGTACTTATTAAAGACTTGTTATAGTTGCAATAAAGTTTCAAACTAGAAATACAGCTGTATTTCATAAACAAAATAAAAATTTGAAATTGTTTTTTGATATGAAGTTATAATATTGTTTTGAATGGCAATCCAGCAATCAAAGTGCACTGTAAATTAAATTAAACTGTAAGCTTAATTGAATTGGTCGTCCTCTAAGACAAAGGCAGAGTTTCTGAATGATTTAACAATGTCAGATCGCTTGTTCATATCTAACATGGCGCCCCATAGACAAACGATCGTCAACGGTATTCCCGAAAGTCAATAGTTTGACACTGTATGTAGATTGTATCTTTGTAGGATAATGGTTGGGTGGTTTGAGAATAGTTTCGGTTTGTTGAATGGGCGAATTGATATCTTCGTTAATAGGGGGTGAATGTTTTGATAAGGGCTAAGTACATAACGTTTGCTCAATGCGCATTGGTCCCTGACTTGTCTGATACATTGTTGAATTTGCCTTGGAGTGGATTCTGTCTATGCTTATATAATGTTAACTGGTATCCTAATCCTCTTGTAGACCAATAGGCACAGATAAACATAGTTTGACCGGTAAAAAATAGTGCAAAGATGAAAAAAATTTCATTGTGTCAAATAATAAATCACAAATGCTAAGTTGGTATTGTTTGTGACATTTCTTTACACAATGTAATTTATTTCAACTTATGTAGGCCTATTATTTTTTCCGGGTTTGTTCATTTTTCACCGTATATATAACCCACACATAACAGAATCTTGTAAAAATATAGCCAAACGTTACACACTCAAAAGATATGATATCTAAAAAAGGGATAAGCTCATCTTCCCTTCCGCATTTGCGCATTCTTAATGAATAAACGTACAGTGTCCCGTAACAACTTCCTAGAAAATCTTGGCAAAATAGAATTTGCATGACTATTACGTTTAAATTAATACTAGTTTAAAATTCAATTTTGCCAAGCTTTTCTAGGATGTTGTTACGGGACACTGTACGTTTATGAATTAAGAATGCGCAAATGTGGAAGGGTAGATGAGCTTGGCCCTTTTTTTATATCTATTTCTTTTGAGTGTGTAAGGTTTGGTTGTATTTTTAAAGATTTTGTTATGTGTGGGATGTCATTACTTTTTCAAGTTCCTTTGCAAAATTATTTGTTAAAATATAATTATTTTATCCAAGTTGATTTAATTTCTATGGTATTGCCAATCAACAATAGGATGTAAAATATGTAGTGGTCCAAAGACTTGCTTTTTGTAATGTAGGCAATCATTGTCAAGTAACTATAGTTACTTGTTGATTGTATGCCTGTATAAGGCTTAAATTAAAACCTTTAATTGGAAGCCTTCCTGCAAACTTTTTCAAGTTTTTCTTCCAAAAGGAGCTACATCGCTATTACCTTAATGTCCATGTTAAATATGAACGTTGTAGCCCCACCCGTTTGGTCAGAATCGCTTACCAAGAAGGAATGTTCGTACCCCAACCAAATTTGGCATGTGTTGTCGGGTACCTAAATCCCCTCGATTTTGATAGTTTTCAAGTTCACATCATGTTTTATGACGGCTGGGTAACACCTCGAACACCTCGAACTTTGCTTCCTGTATAATGTGCCAGAGTGTGTAGCGCACCGCGGCTTGACTGTGGCGCCCTAACGGGCACCTAGATGTGTCTACAAGGATATTCAAGAGTTTTCCCCAAACAAATTTTGGGGAAGTGCTAAGTGTGGCCGAATATTACTTTTTATAAAATCGGTCCACATTCCTTCAAAAAATATTTAAATTGCCAATAAAAGCTAATTTTTCATCTGTTGGCCTACAATCTGTTTTAAAACCGATAAGAACTTTGTTTTTTACACGATTTTTAAATATTAATTTTATTTTGAAATTTGTTCATCTTGAAATATGAAAATACAAATTTTCAATGTTGTGTTTGTTCAGTTGATTTAAATTGTTTTATCTTGCAATGATGTGGCTATTTAAATAAATAATAACATTATGCTATTTATTTCATATATGCTTAAATATTATAAATATTTTATTGTAGTATAATGGTTTAAAACAACATTTTTAGGAAGAAATAAGTTGTTAAACCATGGTTAAACAACTCGTCCAGTCCCGTTTGCATCTCGAGAAAACTCAAGAATAATCCTCAGGCAGAGGATTTAAGAGTTTTCAGGGGTTAGCTTCAACAACCCCTCAGGCCCTGACAAATTATATCACCGTAGAAAAATAAACTATAATCTAGCTATATTACACAGATAAGATATTAATGCTAGACTGCCAGATGTCATCATGTAACATTATGTTTTCCCATCTTCTCCGCGCCTTTATTCTACAGTATTTCATATTACAATGTTGCCACGTTACATATTATATTATAGAGCATGGTTGCAGACGTGATAAAGATAATATGCGAAACGGTGAGCCTCGTGCAGTTTTGCGATTTTACGAGACTAAACTAATCCCATCATTTATGGTATAGTTTATTTCACAAGGCTTCGTAAAAGCGAGGTTGGATTATAGGAGCTCGCATTGTGTGAAAGTTTATTTAATATAACAGTTCGATTAGTTTATAGTTTATTGTGACCAAATTACAACAGGCTACATGCTCAACCAGCATTCACATTAACAAAACAATATATAACAATTATAACATATAATACATCTTATAACATAATTACATAAATACAAGTATAAACATAATATAAACATTTATTTGTGTAGTATTGTTCGTATCTTTGATTGATGATTTGTGTAAAGTTTGAATGTAAATTTTATGTTTGTATGAGTGGCTGAAGAAATAAGTGAAGTTTATTTTCAGTTATTTATTTTTCTTAATTTATTTTATATTTCAAAATTGTGTGATGAAAATGAAAATGTATAGTTCTTTGTACTGTGTGGATACTTGGTTTTATTAAAAATTAAAATATAATGTAAAGAAAAGGTTTAATGTATTTCTGTTTTGTAAGATAATTTTATTTATTTGGTCAAGAAGACAATTGCCTGAAGAATTGGTAAATAAACACGCTCTTTTAAGAAAACAGTAATTGTTTTAAGCTATAAACTTAAAACACAAGCGAGTTTAAGGTGGTTTAGTGTTACATCCTAGCTCACGGCTCAGTGTTCACGATATCAAGATACGCTAACAAAGTTCACTCGTAAAACTACGGTGATGCGCTGATAACACGTTCTTTGTAATTAAAATCAGGAAGGCGTTCCATATCGCAAGGACGCCAGACGGCTCCATCCGTTACTGCATATTCGTATACTGCCTACAACCTTTCAATTCTTATACCGCGGCCATGTTTTACAAAATGGCGGATGTAAAAAAATTGACGAACATCTGCATTCTATAAGCAAACACACGATGAGTGCAGGTGTTTTGTGAACTAGCTCGTGCGACAGTAGTCGATAGAAAGCGACAACTTTATAAATACAATAACGCATGTGACTACTAGTCGATAGAAAGCAACAACTTTATAAATACAACAACGCATGTGACTACTAGTCGATACAAGAGACAACTTTATAAACACAATAACGCATGTGACTACTAGTCGATACAAGCGACACTTTATAAACACAATAACGCATGTGACTACTAGTCGATACAAGCGACGAACTTTATAAACACAAAACCATGTGACTATAGTCGATAACCACTTATAAACAAAGCATATACCGATAACACACATAACAATAAAGGCACTAACAAGAACTATACAAAGCAGATATACATAAGGGACTTAACAAGATATAACATACAGGACACTTATAAACACCTTACATCGACATATAAAACAACTTACACACATACACACAACTATAACATAGTGACTACGATAAGGACACTTAAAACACAAGCATGTACTATAAAGGACACTTAAACACAAACGCATTGATACTACGATAAACGACATATAACAATACAGACTTCGATAAGAACTTAAAACAAAACCTGTGACAAGTCGATACAAGACTTAAAAAAACATGATTATCGATAAGCAATTATAAACAAAACGCATGTGACATAGCGAACAACAAACAAACAACGGACATATAACACAAAGATACTACTAGTATACAGGACACTTATAAAACAACATGAAAGAGCGACATAAACAATAACGAGTGACACATGAAGAAACTTTAAAAACAGGCTCTGATAACAACTATAAACACAATAAGGTGATACAGTCGACAAGACAACTTATAAAACACAACGCATGACTACTAGTCGATACAGAACAACTTTAAACAAAAACGCATGTGAATCATAAGACAACTTTAACAAAACAGCTGTACAGCATAAAAACTATAATACTGTCGAAGACAAATAAATACGCATGTGATATACAAAACTATAACACAACGAGGACTAGTCATAAGAAACTATAACAACGCATGTGACTACTAGTCGATACAAGAACAACTTTATAAAGACAACAACGCATTGATACAAGTCGATACAAGGACAACTTTATAAACACAATAACGCATGTGACTACTAGTCGATAGAAAGCAACACTTTATAAACACAATAACGCATGTGACTACTAGTCGATACAAGAGACAACTTTATAAACACAACAACGCATGTGACTACTAGTCGATACAAGAGACAACTTTATAAATACAATAACGCATGTGACTACTAGTCGATAGAAAGAGACAACTTTATAAATACAACAACGCATGTGACTACTAGTCGATACAAGAGACAACTTTATAAATACAATAACGCATGTGACTACTAGTCGATACAAGAGACAACTTTATAAACACAATAACGCATGTGACTACTAGTCGATACAAGAGACAACTTTATAAATACAACAACGCATGTGACTACTAGTCGATAGATAGTGACAACTTTATAAATACAACAACGCATGTGACTACTTGTCGAACGATAGTGACAACTTTATAAATACAACAACGCATGTGACTACTTGTCGATAGAAAGAGACAACTTTATAAATACAACAACGCATGTGACTACTTGTCGATCGACTGAGACATTTATTTAAATAGGACCCCAGCAGTGCGATTCTGTAAAATAGTCGCTATGATAGCGATAGCGATCACGGTTGATATGAAATATCAATCGTTATAAATTATCGTTATCGACCTGATTCTGTAAGGAAGTCGCTACGGCCGCCATAGGGGGCAGTGGATAGCATAGCGACACCTTTTTCATTCTCGTTATCATAGCGATCGCTACCGTAACGATCGTTATATCATTTTTACAGAATCAGTCGACACGCAAAATTGTCGCTAAAGTGCCGGATAACGATCGTTATCTTCCATAACGATCTTACAGAATCAGACCGAGCATGTCGAGAGTACCAGTATGGGCGTGACTTATTTTACTTACGAGGCACCGACAATGTTGGCTCGGGCGCTAAGCGCGCGACTCTGATTCGGGAGGTCCCTGATTCGAATCCCGTCGATCCTGACTAAAGGTTTTTTCCGAGGTTTTCTTAGGTCGTTAATGCGAATGCAAGGGCTGGAGTCCTCTTGAATAGCTCTCTGACATCCCTTCACAATTGTCCTATCCGCAACGTTCCTAGTTAGTTACCTGAAGAGGGTCACATTGGTTAAATCTGATATGTAGGCCTACCCTACAAGGGCACCCTTATTTTTTTGAAAGTTGTCGCCGTCGATCGACAAGTATGTAGTAGCTTGAAATATTAAAAATATTTCCTGGTTTGGTGTTGTTGTCAACCTCCATATTTAATTATATTTTAAGAAAACATTTATGACTACTTATCGTAAAAAATCTAAAATCTTGTATTTAACTGAGCCACGGATGGAATAATTACAACATAGGCAGTGTACGGATAGGCAGTACTGCGGCAATCAACCTTCCATACAGTTCCACTTAAGTGCACGCGATTTGAGAAAGGTTAGTTTGTCTGTCAGTCTGTAAATCTCTTTATTGATTTCAACGAGGTTTATAGAAACAAGTGATTGCTGCTCCACACGGAGAGCTAAATTCAGACACCAAATATAGATAGGATATTCGCTTTAAAAATATTCTATGATGATAGATAAGAGTGAAAGACGATTATAAAAGACATGCCTGTGCGGGATTAGAACCCACGCCCTCGTAGATTTATACGCTTTGGACCATCGACCTAATCGTACGTGCCATCATGGACGACTAAAAACATTCTATGCATCACTTACTTATTTTTAATATGTTCTTGCAAACCCACAAATTAAATTATAAAGATTTATTTTGTAATTAGTTTCTTTTTATCTGGAATCATGGTCCCGTGATTAGCTCTTGAGACAACACTGTAAGTATATACATACTAGGCCGCTTAGTGAACACTTTTTCAGTCACGTTATGGATGAGCTTTTATGGTTGATTTTTCTGTCCAATGATAAGTGTTTCATGTCGTCATTGTTGTCATCATTATCAAGACAATAGTAGTGAACCATGTCTGCCTTCAACAATGCGAGGCGACCGACTACGAATCTGAAAGAGACCGAGAACCGACACTTGCCTCGCTGTGCCAGCCGCGACAAGGTGCGGGGCGGCGAGGCCATTTTGACCAATCGTTGACCCTAAAATACAATTTTTAGGAGAATTTTTTTTTTAGATTGTCTACAAAATCAAAACATATACAATTTCAGTGATTTTGAACGTTCTCAAAAAGTTTCATAAAGATCGGAATACCCGTTTTCCCGGTTGAGGGCCAAATATCACGAAAATATCGCATTATTTTTTTTTTTTAATGTAAAAGTACGATATTCATGAGACTTATTTCTTCGATTGTACCCAAAACTTGGCAGATCAAAGTTCGAAGATTTCAAAGGTCCCTTCAAAATTTCATCAAGATCGCATATGCCGTTTGCCCGGTAGCGTGCGAACAAACAGACCAAAAAAAGCTATTTGTGGAAAGTGAAATTGATGCCTTCGCTGGGTTCATACAAATATTCCACGGAGGAAAACATTTTGATGAAAATTATTTTCGAACATTGATGTGAAATTTAACTCACTTTCATAAAATTTAATTTAAATTACGCCAATATCAAATTGTCAACGAAATGGAGAAACGAGTTCGGAACCGAATTTGTGGTGATTTCGGTCGGAAGGGGTTGAACGTCGTGCGTATGATTCGATTTAATATTTCCACGGGGGCGTTGGATTACATCGAGCCCAAGGCTGCTCGTGCAGTCGAATGCTAGCTACACTGTCTCCAAAAACTGGAGATTAATATTATTTTAATTGTACATAACACAAATGATTACTGTTGTGTATTATCATGAATAGTTGAAATAAAAAATAAAACTCCACTTACTGTTTCATAATGTATGTATTTTATATAATAATTTGGACAATTTTGTGATTGATATTTTGTATTGTTTTTATTAGGCGTATATCCTGTGTGTACCATATACATGCCATTGTATTGTTAGTAAAAAAAAAATAAAAGAGGAGGAATAAACACAAATGACAGAATTAGTTAACCACATCCATCACATAATTAATTGTTTTGCTCTTTTGCCTTTAATTGGTTTACAAAATTGCACAATGAAATATTGTTTCCTTGCATTAAAATGGTAAACACAACAATATGTCAACCTCTCGTAGCCAATAGTTAGCTGGAAATGTTATATTGTTCTTGACTCAAGATTATGTATGATTTATGCCGTATCAATAATATTTCGCGGGAAGCCTGCCCAGGGTACAATTCATGTGTCTAACAAGTTTATTGGAGTTAGGACAATTGTGAAGGGATGTCTGAGAACTGTTTGAAAGGACTCAATCCCTTGAATTCGCATTGAAAACTGAGTCAAACCTTAAAAATACTTTAGTCAGGTCTGCCGATCGATGGGATTTGAACCCGGGACCTCCCGAATCAGAGTCGCACGCTTAACGCTCGAGCCAACACTGTCGGTTTGTTGTCGTATTGTCATTTGCACGGTTTACATTGAGAATAAATTGCTCGTCGATATACAAAGTAGGTCATTTAATATTTTGTTTGACGCCAAATGAGGTTGTTGTAACTGAGAATAACAAATAAGGTCTTCAAATGGGGGCGGCGAATGTAATAATCACATGATAACGTGTCTGCATTGCGAGAGGTGACTAACTAATCCTAAAGGTAAAACCTGCGCTATCTCCCTAATGTTTGTGATAACTTTATCGTGCTTAATTAAAGTTGGTAAACATAACTTGGCTCTACGCGTACGATGTAATAGACGCGTTGATGGATGAGCGTTTTTGTCTTATCTTCTTGGCCTTACATTTTTACTTTACTTAAGTTTTTCCTTTGTTAACCTTGTCTCGTTGTTTTGTTAGTTAAAGTAAAAGCGACTGTTCCAATCCCTGTGAAATTTTTATTATATATTCGAAAACTTAAATATAATAATATGTGTCTGCATCTATGTGATTAGATTTATTTTTTGTCCTCCTTTGTAAATCATTAACTGAATATGATAGACGTTAAATAAATATTTATTTACTTAATATATATTTATTTTTATTATATATTTAATAATCTTTACTTAACTATAGTTCATTGTTGTGTCTGCATCTTTGCAATTAGTTTTATTTAGTTGTCCTCCTTTGTAATTCACTTTTTATAAATGAATATGATATACGTTAAATAAATAAGTAAATAAATAAATAAATAAAAGTAATGTAATGGTCAACAAAGTTTCCTTATAGAGACATATTCATAGTTGGGGCACTTTTATTACGTGTTTCACATTCACAACCTCAATTAAACATTTGTAAAATATTTACAAACATTTTAATGGATAGTTAAAATTCTGGTATAAAAGTCATGTTGCTCCGGGAATAAGCGCGCTTGACGTTTATCTGTGTTCAACGGTTGTTTAATAATTACCAGTTGGGGACTGTTACACGTGTCTGTACGGAAGCCGGTTAACGAACCCGTGAAATATTAATGTACAGGATAAATACTTAGTTACATACAGCTTTACAGATTTTGCTCTAGGGAAATGCAACAAAGCTCCGTTGTTTCGTTGGGCGATTAAGACTGAGTTGCCTGTTGGACGAGCTGTGGCAAATAGGATTTTAATAAGGAATGCAATGGTTTATTTTGAGACGCTTTTGGAGAGCTAATTTTCATCCAATTATAGATATATTTTAATATATGGTTGTCTCTATTAAAGTACATTTTCATAATTTTACTTATTTTAAGCTTTCATTACATACCATGGTTGCTCGATTTCAAAATTCATTTATCTCACACTCTATAGGGATTCTTGGTAATTATTTCCCGTGGGTTGTAATGTTTTTTCTTCTTCTGAATTCATTGATACCCATTTGGCTTCCGTTGCATTTTGTCGTTAGTATCAGTCGTCCACTGAAAATCAGTTATGTGACTGAGTGGGTAGAATCTAAATACCCTTTCATTTTTTTATTTTATTATTTATGTATTTTTTTATGACATAAATTTGGCAACTAAATACGATTTTGTACGCCTATTCGTTCTGACTCATATACGGTTTTGCTTTTCCTCTTTCAAATCGATGAAATAATAATACAATGTAGAGCTTAAATTTACAATTACCGCAATAAATATTTATTTTGACCTCTTTATATCTAAATTGAGGTGTTTCCTTCACAATTTAAAAATAAAATCCACTTGACTTCAACGCTATTTTACATAATTGAGAAGGAAACTGTAAGTCGTTCCCTGTAGTGCCTTAAGACGATTCCGTAGTGTTTTCTTTACCTATTTTAAACTCGGACGTCAAGCTGTCTTCCCTGGTTGATCGATCACTGCTTATACAGACCTAGATATACAAAGGGGGGGGGGTGTATAAATGTAATACACAACACGGGTAGGAAAATTTTGGTCTGAATCGAAATATAAAACAAGTGGATCTGCTGTCATTTGTTTTGATGGATTGAAAGCTTCTGCACTTTCTAGCTTTGTTTCTATTCTTGTGGTGGAATATTTTAGTAAAACACATTTTTAGTTCAAAGTAACTGCCCTAACTGTCTATTTTTCGTTTTATGTATGTAACAAGTCAATAACTATATGAACAAGTTCGTTTATTGGATGAGCGAAGCGAAGACTTCAATTTCACCGACCCCCCAAAAAATTTAGCTCGGGTGTTTTTTTGTTTGTTTATATTTATTTTTTTTATTTTTTTTTCTGTCTGTCTGTTTGTTCGCTCTCTACCGGGAAAACGGCAAATGCGGTATTGATGTAAATTGGAAGGGAACCTTCGAAATCTCTGAACTTAGACCTGTCACGTTTTTGGGTACAATTGAATAAATATTTCTCGTGAATATCGTACTTTTACGATTTTTTTCGATTTTTAGTGCGATATTTTCGTGACATTTGGGCGGATTCTGACTAAACGGGTGGGGCTACAACGTTCATATTTTGTATGGACATTAAAGTTATGGTGATATAGTACCTTTTGAAAGAAAAAGTTGAAAAAGTTAGCCAGAATCCATAGAAATAAAGGTTGTAATATAAGTTTTTGATGTAATAAAATAACAATTAACAAGTAACAACAGAAACTTGACAACAATCACCTACAATGCGTTCAAAAAGAACTTGGAAAATTAAAGAGATACCACGCAGACAAAAACTTATTATAAAAGCTCATCCATCAACGCGACTAAAAAAAGCGTTCGTGAAGCGGCCTAGTTATTATAATTGTGGTAGTATTTATAAATGGATTGTTTATTTTTGGTGACACTGGAAGTTAGCGAGGAGGAGTAATTATGATATTGAAGGCATGTTACATCTCTATGTAAACTCTTCACGGCTTCATATAGCTCTGCTCCCAGTCCGAGCTAAATTAATTCCATCTAAAAACCAACCCATGTCTCTTTGGCGGAACCTGAATAATTTCTTTTACCAAGGGACGCAAAGTCGCATCCTACACAGTAATTAGATTTGCGATCCGTGGCTCACTCAAAGGAGGAATTAAAATACGCCAAAATAACGTCAGCGAGAAGAGAATTATTACTAGTAAGTCACTGACATGTATTCTACGCTTTCCGCTATGTTTAATTAATATTTTGCAAAAATCTGTTCTGATAAGGTTTCATTCAGACATCAGAAAATCATTTAAACTCTACAGATGTATACAAAAATATATGTACGTATAAACATTAATTGGGTATGCTCCAGTTCTAAACTAAAAAAACCGTTAACTATTAATTTATCAACTCAACTTTGTACCAACAATTTATGTTAAACTATGATTGTTTATGGGTTAGAATTACCGATGATACGTTACACGAAAATTACTGTCTCGTTTCCCTTTTTAAAATTTTCAATTTTCTCATTTTATATTTTATTTCACTTTTATAATTGTTTCTGTTCTATTATTTGTTGCTTTCCATTTCCCCAATATTTCCGCTACTATTGAGTTTCACTTTTTTACCCTTAACAGCCTTTTTTATTCAATTTTATTCACGTTCATTATTTAATTTATACATTTTATTTCATTTATTTCTATCGAGCAATTTCTAATCGTTGTTAAATATTATTAAATATTTTTATTATTATTATATTATATTTATTATTATTATTATTATTATTATTATTATTATTATTATTGCATCATTATTAGCATCATTCGATCGCTAGATGCGGACGGGAGAGGTTGTACTACGAGTGAGCTCCGCGCAGTGCAAGTCTTTGAGTCATGTCGCCAATAGGAACGTGTAGTCAGTGTTCTAAAAACCTACCGCAGGACGGTGAATTTGTGCATTGTGCAGGGTGTGATTCTCATGTTCATTACGAGTGCTCAGGTTCCAAAAAATCGACACACAAGGGAAAATCGCAGGTATTGAAGTTGCAGTGGCGTTGCCCTAAGTGTAGGGCGGACGGGAAGCTTGCTGATAGTGGCCCCCCCACGCCCACTGGATCGGACGTTGTTGGTGCCCTAGGAGGTGGAGAATCTAGTGAGACGACACAGGCATCAATCGAGAAGGTACTTAGTGTGGTGTACGAGCTTCGTGACGAGCTTAGAATAGTGAAGAAAGAGCTGGAGTCATTGCAGGTGATAAAAGACGAACTAAATGAAAGTAGGAAAGTAAACGCAGCCCTTACGCAGAGAATATCAAACAGGATGAAATAATTGAAGAGTAACTGACCATCTCACGAGCTAGACCAGTACGGCAGAAATAAAAACATTGAAATATCGAATGTGTTAGAAGAAGACGGTGAAAACCTAGAAGAGATCGTGGTCAAGCTAAGTGAGATTGTAGGTGTTAATATTACGTCACGCGATATCGATGTGGTCCACCGTGTAAAATCAAACAGTAAGTACCCGCCAAAAGTAATTGTTCAGTTCGCTTCTAGAAAGAAGAGGGACGAAATCCTCGCCTGTCGTCGCAAGGTGTCGGTGAGGAATAAGGACCTGTTTCAGGAAGAAGAGGAGGACGGAAACCTTCCATATATATAAACGAACATTTATCACCTCACTATAAGCATTTATTCTGGCAAGTGAAAAGCAAAAGCAAAGGTGACAGGTTTTAAATTTGTCTGGTTTAATCGCGGGTCTATCTGCGTCCGAAAGGACGAAAAATCTAAAGAAGTACTTAAGGTAAAAACCCAACGTGATATTGATAAATTAAATTAGGTATATAGGATAAATGGATTTGTGGAGTCCACCGTCTCCTGAAACGGAAGTGATTGATAGTATTGACAACTGGATTCAGGTGTGTCAAGGGCTAACAATAGTTCATTTAAATATAAGATCGATTAAAAAACATTGGGATGAACTGAGAGTACTTCTGGAGAAACAGTTAGATAAAATTCATGTGTTAGCACTAAGTGAGGTTAATGTGAAAGAAAATATGTAGTCAATTTGGGTTGGTCGGGTATGAAATGTTTTTTAATTTAAGAAACGAAAGACGAGGTGGTGGTTTAATTCTGTACGTTAAGAACTCGATTGTATTTGAGAGGAGTAATGTGTTATTTAGTTATTTTGAAGGCATAGCAGGTAACATAATAGTTAACAATAATGTCGTGTCACTATTGTTTGTTTACCGAACCTCCCAGTAATAACACAAAGAAAGAATTCATTCAGGAGATGATAAATATTGGAAAGAGGTTAAAGACACAACAGCAATATTCATTGGTGATGTCAACATTGATATACTAAGCGACTGTGATTCATTTGTACAAACATTATGAAACAAGTCTAGCCGCTAACGGATTTACTAGGTATATCTCGGGGCAACACGTGAGGAGATGGTACAGGGCAGACTCAGAAGGTCGTGCATAGATCACGTTTATGTACGAGCGGTAATATTCAGATTAGGTCAGCTATCTTTACCTCAAAGGTATCGGATCATTATATAATAATGACATCATTGAATTTATCTCAAATGAAACTAAATCTGAGGGTAAGAATTATGCCACAATTATGAATGAAAATAACTTCTTCATATTCTTAAAAGTATAAATTGGGATATCTTGCTTTCTGCTAACAGCTGTGAAACATTGTATAATTCGTTGTATTTAAATTTCAAAAGGGCGTATGAACGGGCTACGTGTATTAAAGAGCAACGTTATAACAAAAGGGGTAATAAATCGTGGATGACATCAGAGTTATGGATATGATATCAAAAAGAGACCGTTTTTCCATCAATGGAAAAAGTGTAAAAATATAAACCTTGCGAAAGGTTTTACAGGGCTGAGTACAACAACATTCGTAATATATTGAATAAGAAGATAAAAATAGCAAAACAGAATTACTACCGTAAGCTTTTGGAAAAAAATAAAGGAAATATAAAAGATACTTGGCAAACTATAAATACAATTATAGGAAAGAAAAATAAAGAGTCAGTAGATGCAGTTATTAAAAAGTATTTAGGCAAAAATGAGAGTCCCATTAATATAGTAACAAAATTTGCAAATGTTTTTGTAGAAGAGGTTGAGCATATCATTCATAATTGTGACGTGACTTGTGTTAAAGATGATACAGGAGAAAATAGTTTAATTAACCAGCAGAAGCAATCGGTATACATTCCTCCTATTGATGCGGCAACAGTGCAAGAAATACATCGTAGCAATGAATCCGGAAAAAAAAGTGCCGGTTATGATGGAATAAGGGTTAAAGACTTGCAAAAATATAAAGAATCAGATCAGTCCAGTAATTGCTTGTTAATAAATTTATCAATTAAAGAGGGTGTGGTGCCAGATATGCTCAAGATATCAATTGTAAGGCCTGTCTATAAAAAAGGAAGCCATTATGATTATTCCAATTATCGCCCAATTGCCTTGTTGTCTGTGATCAATAAGATTATGGAAAAATATGTGTCTGGCTGTATAAGTGATTACTTTACGAAATTTAATATTATTAACAAAAACCAATTTGGTTTTCAGAAGGGCAAAAGTACATCTGACCTCTTATTAAAATTTTCAAATCTAGTAAATTCTAAATAAGTGATAATTTGCATTGGTATGCATGTTTATTGATTTCACGAAAGCGTTTGACACGCTCAACCACAAGAAATTATTATTGGCATTAGAAAATGTCGGTGTGAGGGGTCCAATTTTGCGATGGTTTCAGAATATCTAGAAAATAGAAAAATAGTTGTAAAAATAGGTGAAGTGTTTCAGCACCGCTAAAATAATAAATCAGGGGTGCCGCAAGGGTCAATCCTAGGGCCATTGTTATACTTGGTATATGTTAATGCGATTACGCGATTCTTAAAGAAGTGTTTTGCATATTTTTTTGCCGATGACTCAGCATAGTTGCGATTCATAGGAGGATTTCAATTGCTGAAATGTATTTGCAAGAGGATTTAATAATTTACTGAGATGGATCATGATGACGGTTTGATTGTTAATGCTAAAAAAACCAAAATAGTTCACATTTCTACTCCTTTAAATCTTGAAACACAATGTTGTGTTAAAGTCATATCACACTCGGTACAGTGTTTGCATAATAACGTTAATCAAAACTCACGTGACATAATATGCAACTGTGATCAAGTGATTGAGTCGGTGTACAGTCACGTGTATTTGGGAATCGAAGTTGATCAGTGCTTTTCTTGGGGACAAACATATTAGTAGATTATGCAACAGGATTCGTACCGTGCGCAGCACAACGTACCATTAAAAAAATTCTCCCATATAGTTTACTTCGTATGGTTTATATCGCAATGGTTGAGTCAATCATCTCGTATGCACTGTTGGCCTGGGGAAATGCCTCTCATATGTATATTAATCAAATAGAAAGTTACAGAAATATATATAAAAACAATTCTACCCAGTCGTATAACAGATCATTGTTCGTCAAACGAGTTATTCAAAATATCTGATTTGCTTCCGTAAATGTTATGTATGTATATAAGTTAATAACTAAATTTATTATAATGATGAACACCAAAATTAAAATTGACCATACCATATATACAAGAGCGCAAGCCGCAAATGACTACAGAGTTCCTTTGACAGCAAATAAATATGGTGAGCGATCTCTGCAGGTTAGTGTGCCGCAGAGTTTTAATCTCTTGCCGCCGAAATTAAAAGAATTGGATAGGTTGAGCCAAGTCAAGATAAGAGTTAAAGAGTTTCTTTTGTCCAATTTAATGTAGAATTGTTACATTATTTTTCGTTTCCTTTTTTTTCCAGAGCTCTTTTGTTATGAGTAACTGTTCATTTATTTTTGTTGTTTGTTATTCAAATTGAATTGTTTAATAAGTTTTATAATTTATATTGTTAAACATTATGTAGGAATTAGCCATGGAATCTGCATTCCGTATCTAGCATGTAACTTAATATATGTAATAATTATTTTCATAAGAATATAACCCACAGACAAGCTTATCAAAGCTTTGTGGGCAATCGAATAAAATTGTAATTATTAATTCTGTAAGAAAACTTTATTGCTAATAAAAAAAAAAAAAAAAAAAAATTAATATTATTATTATTATTATTATTATTATTATTATTATTATTATTATTATTATTATTATTATTATTATTATTATTATTATTATTAGTATTAAATACCCAACTGTGCACTAATAACAACATTTTATCATGTTAATCACAATTTTATGCTGAATAAATTTTTATCGGCGGTCGTTAAAGCCACCAGTTCGTTTAGCTACTTGAAAATACTTCTTACAGCGAAGTGCTCAACGCATTCTAGCGAGTCTTGGGTAGTTTAACGAACCCGTATGTAGAAGTGTGACATTGCCTTCCGCTTCATGGCCACGTGGCTTTTATGGAGGTGGACGAAAACCTTTAGCGTCAACCCATTTGTTTTTATATCCAAGTCTTAAGTATACCATCACCTCTGGCGTTATGTTGTATTTTCTGTTACTTAATTTCAAAGACGACTGATCATATATATTAACTTAACTAGCAAAACTTTAGATATATTTTAGTATATAACATAGAAACTATGGACTAAACAGTGTTCTTAAATGTATTGAATTGTAATTTAAAAATTGCTAAAAATGTTATATGCAAATTTCTGATATAACTATCAAAAAACTTGGTAATACAGACGTCATTTCTGACAGACGCTACTTTCTGACCAAATTTCTTTTTATGCCACACAATATTGAGCGGATTGGTGCGTTTGGATTGTTCTTTGCCGTTGAACGTTAGGCTCAGAAGAAAGTGGTTTGTTGCTCCCTAGACCGGATACACCACAGCCATATCAGTAATTGGACACAAAACGAGGAAGCAATTAGTTGTCCTTTTCAATATTTGTGAAATAAGTGCATTCAAATTAAAAATTTCAAAAAAATAAAAAAAATAAGTGGGCTTATGTTGGCATCACTCATTTGAATGCTAGACAATGCTAATTTTGATATTATATGAACAAAAATTGTAATTTTGAATAATTTTAATTTTAGTTTAATTCATTTTATTTATTTTCAAGTGGTAAAAATGGCTTTCTAATTATAACTTAATCATGCTTTTCTCACACAATTTGTTGATTGTTATTAATTTTTGTTGAAAAAAAAAAGGAAACAAACTCACTGCCATGTGAATGTAGACGCCTACATTAACGTGTTGACTGGGTCTAAAATGAAGTATTTTTGACGAATTTAAGCATAATAGCGGTTTAGCCGAGGTCTTTTAACCGGTTTCCACTCAAACACCGAAGTTAAGCAGCCTTCGAGCGTGGTCAGGGGTAGAGTGAGTGATCGCTCTGCCCTGAAACTCACGTATACCGCTGGTTAGAGCAGATGGAGGGTTCGAGAGCTAGTGTAACGGCTTCGTTCTCCTCGACGTTTGCTCGGCAGTCCGGGTTAGTGGAGGAGCCTATATGACTGTCAAGGTTACACCGTCCTTTTGGATGGGACGTTAAGCCGTTGGTCCCCTTGGTACTTTTCGAAAGGAGAAGGCTACGTGCCGGTACCGGGTTTCCCCTCCTCCATTCTGTTCATACTTGATCCTCATCTATCACCACTCATCGTCTCGAATAGCCAAAATGCATATTAATATGAGACGTTAAGCAATATCCAATCAAGCAAGCAAGCATAATAAATTTAAATAATCGGACCTACACATTTGTGTAGCAAGGGTCTGAAAGGACTAAGGGAAGACCGGGGTGAAGATGGACTTTGTAATTTCTGGATTTATTTCCATATAATCAACACCTACGGGAGTATTTCCCGTCTAATTTAATCGAGAAACAAATCAAATAATTTATTTTGCTTTCTCCACACTTCGTTTTAACTTCGTAAACCCATGCTCACAAGTTAAATCCGACATTTCGCAACTCGATCTAACTATAGATTCCCTCTTCTGGCCTAATCCCCTCGTTACAACGGTGTTTATGAAACTACCGCGAGTGTACCCCTTACAACACTCCACCGCGCAAAGCTCGGCCACTTCAAGCTAATGGAACAGAACTAATCAGTGTTCGTTGTTAGTGCACGCGTGGCCCTAGGGTATCAGTTTAATGCACTTATCTACACGGGTGCAGCCTCACTTGGACGTATACGGAAATGTGTATGTGTTTCCCCACTGGAGTTAAACTATCTTCAGTCAGTTACATATCAGAGCTAACCGATGTGACTAACTATATATTGAAGTTATCGAAATTTGTCAAGGGATTATGAGGAATAACTTGGAATAACATGCAGTATTAAGGATGGCGGTCTCGGCGGGATTCGAACCGGGGACCTCCGAATCACTGTCGGTTTAAATCCACTAAACTTGTATTGGATCGTCGTCGTCGTTTTAACCATACACGAATTCCGTAAATTAAAATAAAAAGTTCATTGGATGAGCGAAGCGAAGACTTCAAATTAGCTCAGGAGTTTTTTTTGTTTGTTGGGCAAACGGCAAATGCGATCTTGATGAAAATTAGAGGGGACCTTTGAAATTTCTGAAACTTAGACCTGCTACGTTTTGGGTATAATCGAAGAAATATTTCTCATGAATATCGTAGTTACAAGATTTTTTCGATTTGTAATGCGATATTTTCGTGATATTTTGGCCGATTCTGACCAAACGGGTGGGGCTACAACGTTCATATTTCACATGGGCATAAAGGTAATAGTGATGTATTGCCTTTTGAAAGAAAATGTTGAAAAAGTTAGCCAGAATCCATAGAAATAAAGGTTTTAAGATGAGTTTTTTGAGATGTATAATAATTAACATGTAACTATAGAAACTTGACAACAATCACCTACAATGCGTTCAAGAAGCAAATCTGGTATAAATATGGTATCTTGGTATAAGTAAAGAGATCCCACGCATACTAAAAACTTACAAAAAAGCTCATCTATCAACGCGACTAAAAAAAGCGTTCGCGAAGCGGCCTAGATGATAAAAATTTTGATTCTACCGTTCAATGACCCATTCATTCATATTTTTCAAAACCATAATCTGCCATAAATCAAAGCCATCTAAGATTGATTTTTTTTTTAGCCTGAGCATTGTTTCAATAATCTAGTCTATAGTGTCTTGTTAAAAGTTTTACTTTAATATAAAGGTTTTAAAAAATAACAAAATAATTCAAGATTATCTAGGTTGCGAATTTCAATATTAACGATAATAAATGGCTTCTTGCAGTATGCTGCTCTGGAAATGAAAAACTGATGAAAAAATCTGTAGTTTCTCGTCTGAAGTTTTTAAAGTTAGGAAAGCATGGAAGGGTAAATCATTGGATATGTTGAGGACCAGGAATCTCTGGGCCAGTCGCGGCGTAGCTAGTTCACCGTTTTTATTTTAGCACACCGAGCAGAAAACTATAGACTTTCCTTGATATACTTACAGAGATCATGCGATTAGTATTGTACGAATAATATTATTTCACAGAACTCCCGTTCCTCTGCGT
This sequence comes from Sweltsa coloradensis, assembly GCA_024449915.1. Taxonomy (NCBI): domain Eukaryota; kingdom Metazoa; phylum Arthropoda; class Insecta; order Plecoptera; family Chloroperlidae; genus Sweltsa; species Sweltsa coloradensis. The sequence goes on along the minus strand of JAMZAV010000677.1, from coordinate 881,783 downwards.
TACAAGCTCGACAAGTAGATATACATTGCAATTAATTTAATTAAAATCATTGGACTATTCACTGTTAACACACATTTTAAAAAGCAATAATAAATAATAATAAAACTAAAAAGTTGTATTTCGACTACTTTCCAGCAGTTAAAAAATATTACAGGTAAAAAGTAAAAACCACAACTGACAAAACAAAACATGCAATTAAGTTAACTTTCTGGTATATGTTGTTTTAGTAAAATGTGTGATTAACAGTGAATAATTAAATTATTTGTATTTAAATATTTTACCAGTTATATTTAAGTAGTTTCAGTTCTCGTCATAACTTCTTAATTCTTGCACAAAGTGATTAATTATATTAATTATATTTTATACAACTTCAATAAATGTAAGGATTGCGATGACAGAGAAGGGTTTTATACAAGGAGAGAACACTACGACTCAGGATTTTCAGAGCGCATCTGATTGCCTTGATCAGAACAAAGACAGGTTTATGAAAAATCCCAGTGTCAGAGAAGTTCTCTTGTGTTAAGGACATTTAATCTAGAGACTTTACAGCAATATCAGGACATCACTTTCACCCCCTAACACCCTTATGACTCCCAATAGAAAACCCGAGTGCTTCGCTTTCACTTTATTATTACATTCTTTAAACGTGAAAGGAATGAAGTACTGAGACTTTCTATGTGTGCAGTAAACCGTTGGATGCGTAAAATACAATTACATCTATATTGAAATTCAAAGCTTTGTGTGTTTCCAGTCACTGAACATTTTGGATTAAAGTTTAAAGCAATATTTAAAATTCATAAAGTTTCATCAAATTATTTGAAATTGTATGAATTATTTCCTTGAGTCGCAATGGGAAATGTGCTTGAAGCAGGAGTGGTTTCATTTTGAACTCGTGTTTTGACGAACATAAGATACAATAAATGCTCATTAAAAATTAAACGCAGCTTACGTTTGATTGTTGTTTTGTACAATACCAATAAATAATAATTTTTTGAGTTAAACTGCGTTTATACTAATGATATATTATTACCGACGAATTTCTATGATTTCACATAGCCGTTTTAGTAATAAAATATTTTTTATAATTAAATCATACGCAGTTTTACCTTTAAACATAACTGTATGTATAATGTACTGCGAAAGCAGCAAACTTTACATATGTCAATGTATGTGTACATGTTGCCTTACAAAACAAAAATTCACGATATAAATTTTAAAATTTCTTTTCGGAAGATAATTAGGTATTTTGAAGGAATGTTATCGTGAAGGGAGTGTCCAATGGCTGTATTCTCTCTTCACATACACGTATAGAAAACTTCAATTGTTAATCAGATTTCTTACCTCACATTGGGGCTAGGCCTAAGCTTTAGTTTCTAAGTTAAAAAACCTTTGTAAGTAATAGCCTCTGTAATGGAAAAAAGGAGTTCTTCCCATTTTCACTCTTTTGTAAATCACCTAAAAGAATACCTACATCACTAAGATATTCACACCTGATACTATATTCTCGAAAAACCGGTTTAATCAGGTAAGCTTCCAAAATATGCCAGGTACTAAATTTAAACCGTCGAAATTTCCCCATTAAACCCCCGACATTGATGAAACTGCTCCAGGCTCGTCGTCCATACTTTCTGTGCGCAGTTTAAAGAGATCTATTGGCAGAACGCTGTGTTTCTCTCACATAAAGAAGCGTCGTGGTTACACCGGGCGTCGGTCGGATAATTCACGGTTCCCATGTACGAGCGTCCGTACAGCCGCGTGGAACTTACTTTGCATACATTAGGACCACGTAGAATAACGCGTTGCCTGCTGGGATCTTGTTTCGTTTCTCTCCTTACCAGAAAAAATAAAACTTTAATCAATCAATCAATCAATCAATCTCATCTCTCTTCTCGATCCAAAATGTGTATCAGATATTATATTAAACTTTTGCTGTGTTCAGAGCTAGAAACTAATTTTTTTAAGTTGTTATTTAGGTACCTAACTTCTCCTATTCAGTTAAAAAGCTGATTTACAAAGAAATACAACTAAATAAATCTAATTACATACATGCAGAACAACAATGACAGCGTTGCAAGTAAATGCGTTCAATACAATATACGTAATATATTATAGCATACGTCATTGCATCACCAATCATTTAAGGTAACCGTCTTGGTAGCTTAAGGATAAAGCACCCAACCGACAATCATGAGACCGGGGTTCAATATCCGGCTGAGATGTATTTTGTTGTAATTTCTAGATTGAGCTCCACAACATAGGCTACTAATTAGTTTTGTGTTACGATATTACATCTTAAAAGGGTATTCACCCGCTAAACTAAAAACAAATACGTTTCATTCAGGCTTACTAATTATGAATTTAGAAATTAACAGAAAAATTATTGTGTCCACCATTACCAGGAAAAAAAATGTCTAACATGCTATTTTTGAGCTAGGTCTCATCGGCAAGAATCTCCCATAATAAATAACATGGGGACGATCTTTAAGCCCCGTGACCTTGGAGAATTTTGATCAAAAAAAATATTGGCCATTATTGACGTACTCGCATTGATTAAAAAAGGCTATCGTACTCGGTTGCCTTTTCTGTAAATCTTCTATATTTTGTTTTGTAATTTGGGCAAGTGGTTCGGTCAAAATATGCTGATTATCAAGCAGAGGCATCATTTTGGAATGCATATTTTTGCGTGTTTGAGAGCATGTTTTATGCACAGTTTTAAGACACGATGTTTTAAAGGGCAATTATTGATTGGTCTGATGTTCTAGTATCTATGTGGAACAAAAAAGAAGCAAGTTTAAGCCGATTTAAGAAATTTACCAAAACGCCAATTTTCTCAAATTTCTGGATGAAAAAAATTTAAAAAATTGTATTAAATCACAGTTACAAGATGTAATTTTTTTAACTGTCACTTTAGTGCAGTATTATGTTATAGATTATGTGGTAAATTTTTTTTTTGGGGTTTATAACCCCTTTATGCCCTTTCGCTGCATTTATTTGTCTCTGTAGCTAAGTGTTCGCTCCAATTACCTGCTTTCGTTCTGTAGTAAGTTATTTCCCCACCCCTCACCCCCCTTGCCTGCTCCTAATCGCCGCTAATCGCAAACCAAGGCTAGTTGTGTCATTCCCGAACTTTGTACAGTTGAGACCGATTCAACCCGACTGTCTGTATTGAACAGCATTTTCGTTGGGTTCTCGTGCTAGCCTCGCGCGTATACCTTCGTAGTAACGCCGTGTTTGAGACTATATTTTCTTTGTTGTGTTAAAACCAAGTGATATAATATTATTTATAAGTGTTTTTACGTAATTTCATACTAGTTTTCCGTGTGTAACAATCTCATAAAGCCCTCACATCCCACACCCCTATTGTAGTCTCTGCCTCGTTCACACCATCATCAGCGTTATATCAACTCTTGCAAGTCTCGACATCGTCGTCGCTTCACACTGCCAAGGAGCCGCGTGACGTCTATGGTAAGCGATATGTAGACGTGTGTATAAATGGTTTTATTTTTTCCTAAATTTCGTTTTTGGTAATTGTAAGTGGTGTTATATGTTTTATTATATTTTCGCAAGTCTCACAGTGCAAAACAGTGATATAATCAATTATATTCCAGGGGAAATTGCAATACGTGCATAGGCCTAAGTCGCCACAGTTTTTATCTCACATATACCACCTAGTTATTGCTCCTGCAGCCGCAAAAGAAAAACAAAACCACAATAGTGCTATTTAATCAAAAGAAAATGTTTTTTTTTATTTGGAAGTATTGTTTTGTTTCAGCTTGTTTTTTTTGGGAAGTTTGTAGTGAAAAGTTACTTAAGAATAGAAATAACTGTATTAGGCCTATTTGTTAAGCAAATGGCATAATATGGTTTTATTTAACAAATTAGGTTCAATTTGGTGTTATTTCCATTTGGTGGTATTATTTCGGTTTTATATTTTAATACTAGGAAGCTTCGCAAGCGCTTTTTCAGGCGCGTTGTTGGATGAGCGTATGTTTTTTAAAACGAAAAAGCGTAAAATTGCGATTTACATGAGAAATTATTTTTCGATCGCGCTCAAATTTCACACAAATATATAAATTCATAAAATTAAGGTTATGTGAAAAAATCATTGCAATCGGATAAAGCATGTAGGTGTTGTAAGTGGAAGAAATTAAAAAAATCAAAACAAAATCGTAAAATGTCGATTATCACAAGAAATAATTTTTCGATTGCGCTCAAATTTCACACGAATAGGCCTTAATAAATTCATAAAATTAAGGTTCTGTGAAATAATCATTACAATCGGATAAAGCATGTAGGTGTTATAAGCCAAAGACATTTAAAAAATCGAAACAAAATCGTAAAATTGCGATTTTCGTAAAAAATAGTTTTTTGATAACGCTCCAATTTCACATGAATATATCAATTTATAAAATTCAGGTTCTGTGAAAAAATCATTACAATCGAAAAAATATTTCTCATAAAAACCGCAATTTTACGACTTTTTTTTCGATTTTTATAATTTCTTCGGCTTATAACTCCTACATGCTTTATCCGATTGTAATGATTTTTCCACAGAACCTTGATTTCATAAATTTATATTTTCGTGTGAAATTTGAGCGCAATCGAATAATTATTTCTTATGAAAATTTCAATACATATTACGATTTTTTCCTTTTTTAAGATTACGATTAATTAAAAAAAATTAAAATTTAAGTTTTTTCACAGAACAACAGAAAATCCGCATAACACATGGCAGCTCAATGCACCAATTACACTCATCCAACAACGCGGCAGGACTTAAGCGTTTTCTGTATCGTAATGGGTCAAGTTGGCCAGTGTTTACAACGTTGCTCAGTCAGCGATGTCTCGAGAGTTAAGCGCGCGACTCTTAGTCGGGAGGCTACGGGTTCACATCTCGCAGAGACCGGCAATTCTGACTGAAGTTTTTTGGAGGTTTTCCTCAGTCGTTAATAATAATGCAATGGATTGAGTTTTGTTAAACAGCCCTCGGACATCCCTTCAAAATTTTCCTCATTCCAATATACCTATAGTTGAGACACCTGAAGAGGGGCATACATTTACATAGCACCCTATGACAGGTTTCTCACAAAAATTGTTTTTATTACGATGACTATGACTGTGACGACGACGACGACGACGACGACGACGACGACGACGACGACGACGACGACGACGACGACGACGACGACGATGACGATGACTTTTGTTGCTTAACGTCTCTATAAGTGCACTTAGGCTTTTCAAGTCGATGAGTGATGATAAATGAAGATGAAGGAGGACTACTAGAAAACTTGTCTTATGCGGGATTTGAACCCACGTCCTCGTAAAGCCATACGCTTTGAATCACCGCTCTAATCGTATATGTGCCACCGCGGACGGCAATAAATTTCAAATAAGTGATCATTTCAAATAGGTAATTATGTTTAAGCAAATATCATGATGTGACATTTGGAATTCTTCAAAAACGACACAGGATTATTAACGACTCGGCCGTATGAGACATGTCAATCGGCTGACATCGCGATAGTGACGATGTCAGTCGTGTCAGAGTACGGCTACGATGTGGAGAGAAGAGAGCGTATTCTGCATGATGCATGAGATGATATTTTTGCATATCTCACTCCATAAGACCTGCACATAATCAATTTTGTAAATGAATATGGAAATCTAAAACCCAAAGAAAATATAGAAAGATGAACGTTGCGGAAGTATTAAGAAAAATTCTCATTCAATTTTTGTATATCATTAAGATGTATTCCTTTAATGTTTGATAAATGACAAAATAATTCTAAGGGTTTGGTGTAGTTTTGAAGAATATTTTTCCAAGTCTAATTAAAATTATATTGAATAGAGAGATAATAATGATATATTCGTTATCAACAAACTCTCCGTCTTCTCAGTTAAAAGTAAAGTCACATCGAAATATAACACTGTGACTTCATTTACATTTTTGTTAGTGTTGGATCTTTTGTATGATTTATAATAGCCACGAAAGTTTGCATTAAAATGAAATTAAAATTAAATTTTTAGCACCTTGAACATTGTGAAAAGTTATTGAGCGAGCGAAGCGAGCGTCTCCACTTGACTCTTATGGCTCGAATGTCTGTTTTTTTTTCTGTTACTGCTTCGATACAGGTCGCACCGTTTCTCTGATCGACCTGAAATTTTGCACACATGTACATATATTAACTATGCGGGTTGCTGTATAGTTTTGTGGCAAAATCGTTCAAAAAGTTAAAAAGTTACATTCAAGTTAATCGAAAGTTTTTTTTTCAAACTAAACGGCGACAAAATCTGAGGTGGCCAAATCATTAAGAATGTCCGTCCGGTCACGAATATGTTAATTTTATTTTGATCCGATAAGTAGTGTAGATGGAAATTACATTATAACAAAGTACCGTTACCATGGCAACGGAAAGTCGCGCAGCTTTTTTGGCTCATGATAGCGGTCGAACGGAGGCTCGGATCGAGTTGAAATTTTGACCATCCGCAAGCTTAGTTCCCGATTGAATGCCATTAGTTTTGTGGCAAAATCGTTCAAAAAGTAATAAAGTTACATTAAAGTTAATCTAAAGTTTAAAAAAAAAAAAACTGAACGGCGACAAAATCTGAGGTAGCCAAATCATTTAGAATGTCCGTCCGGTCACGAATATGTAAATTTTATTTTGATCCGATAAGTAGTGTAGATAGAAATTACATTTTAACAAAAGTAACGTTACCATGGCAACGAAAAGTAGCACGAGAATTCTGGTCACTATGCACTGCCACCTAGAAGTAATCAAGAGTTAAAATAGTTTTCCCAAAGAAATGATGTCAAGGTCCTCTAGATGGCGGTGGATTTTATCCATTCTCTCCTATTTTACAAATTTTCAACTAAATCGGTCAAGACCTTAAAGACTTATTGGTATGTAACATTATGGAAATGTCGTACTCGGGTCGTGTTGCACGTACCGGTGCTCGCTCAACAACGCGACGGGACTTTAGCGTTTTCCTAGTATATTTTTCTAATTGAGCGAGCGTAGCGAGCGTCTCCACTTGACTCTTATGGCTCGAATGTCTGTTTTTTTTCTGTTACTGCTTCGATACAGGTCGCACCGTTTCTCTGATCGACCTGAAATTTTTTACACATGTACATACGACCTAGGCGGGTTGCTGTATAGTTTTTGAACAAAATCCGATCGTTGGTTATAAAAAAAAAAAAAAAAAAAAAAAAAAATGTTCCGATCGTTATGAAATTTTGCAGGGTCAATAAGTACAACATTCTCTCCTATTTTTCAAATTTTCAGCTAAATCAGTCAAGACCTTAAAGACTTATTGGTAATCAAAATTCGAAAAATGATGTTAAAAAATAGTGAAGATACAAAGATACACTTTAGAAGGCATGACGTGAATTAGTACAATGCAAAGATGTTGGAATAGTATATAGTGTACAATGTCAATATCCAGTTAGGCCTACACTGTGTGGTGGGTCTTATGGGAATGTCGTACTCGGGTCATGTTGCACGTACCGGTGCTCGCTCAACAACGCGTCCAACTGAGCGTTTTCCTAGTTTTAATGAACGAACGCCATGTTTTGCGAGAAAAATTAAATGTATTGAGATAAAATTTCCATTGCTTACATAATTTTAAGACAAGTCATTTCCAAAAAATATTATCGCCAGTTTAATTCTGAGTGTATTTAGGTTTGATCAGTTGACGAAAAAGTTTATCGAGTCTTATTTTATTGCTTAACGTCTCTATTATTGCAATATTGCTATTTGAGATGTGTGTGGTGATAGATGAAAGTGAAGGACAATTTCTAGAACCTATATTCGCGGGAATCGAACCCGCGTCATCTTTAGTGGCATCCCCAATTATATGAGCCACCACTGGTGTTTTGAAATAGGATCAAAAATGTTTTTTACTTATATATTTACTAATTGAAGATCACCAGCAACCGAGCAAGATCTAGAAGTGCGGTGTAGTGTGTAGGGATTGAACTACTAAAACTAATAAAATTCTACTGGCCTAAATTTAAAAAAAATATAATAAAACGAACAATCGTATTTCTAGTCAACTCACTCAGTCACACTACTGTTTTTCAGTGGAGGACATTAATATTAAAGTAGACCAAGTCCATTGGCCCTGTAAGCGTTTGATACAATATCAAAAAACATAAAAAAAAATATAAATAGGTGTACTAATGTGTACAAAAGAACATAATACTATACATTATAAAATGAAAATAAAAACATCTCTTTAATTCTACTAAAGTGCACACCAAAACTACTAAGTACAAATAAAAAACTATGTTACTTAATGTTATACAATGCCAATAACATTAGAAGAAAACTTTTTAAAACTTTTAATATTTATATGGTTTATGTCAAGATTTGGATGGTTTTTTGATTTTTATTTTGATTTATTCAACAATTGGTTATAAAAAGAAAAAAAACAATTTCGATCGATACAACAAAATTCAAATCAAAAACAGTTATAAATTAAAAGAATTAACGACATGTTAAATTTTAACCTACAAAACAGAATAAATCATAAAGCTGATAAAGAAGTATCGTTACTTTGTTAAGAGTGGAGTTGACCTAATTGTAAAGTTTCAGACATTTGGATAAATGATGACTTATCGGTTTTAAGTAAGTTGGAGCCGATAATAGGAGAATAAGTAACATTTTCAACTTTGTTATTTTAAGATGAAAAGTTTGTAGTTTTTCTGGAACTTAAAAAAAAGATATAACAAAAACTAAAGTGTTTGGAGAATTATTAACTAAAAAGGTGATTGTTTTGCAACCTGCGGCCATTCACGAATTGTTTTGAGACAATCTCTGGATTAACGATTTAACTCCGAGCTTTAAGTTTTAAGTGTTTACAGGTTTGTTTGCCTTAAGAACTTAACTCAGCTTTCTTAGATTACACTTCCATCGAATACTTAGTGGGTAAATATGTTTTTGTGAAGCAGGTTGAACATATATATTTAAATTAATTTAAGATGCAAAACAGGGAAGGAGTTGGAAATTGAAATTCGTTATTTAATTATTGAAATAGACTTCATTAATTCGAAAATAGTTTTAAAGGGAAATATTCAACGACCATAAATAATTGTTCTACATGTTTGTATTTGAAATTGTTCGAATATAAGAATATCATTCCTATAAGTTATTTAAAATAAGTAATAGTTCTATTTATATCAGAATGTACTGAAATTTATAATCTTCAAGGTTCACTTTCACTTTCACTTAATTTTTCAAAATATTAAAGTACAATACATTTTAAATCCAATTATATTTGTATACCCCTGTAAGACTGAATCTTGAGGTGGGGCATACCAAACTAATTTAGAAGTTATTTATTTTTATCATTAGTTTAGATGAAATTTTAGAAAAATTTAGTAAAGAAAAAAAAATAAGCTGTTTTAACAGTACATAGCCAGTACTTCAAATATAACATGATCATATACTAAGTAAAAATTGTACTTGTCAAAATTGGTTTAAATAGAATTCTTACATTCCGCATTAAAACACGTTTTTCTAGAGCTCATCTAACAGTTACAAACTACGTCTGTTTAATATAATTTACTTGACTCTCAGCAAGAAACCGAATGTATTCTTTCCTCTGCCGTCACCAGTGCAGACCAAGGCCATAGTGGTTTTCCAACTTCTAAAGCAACATCTAATTTTCTCGAATCATTTTACCTTAGAAGACTTACGCTCCCTTCAATTTACATTGTATTTAGTCACGGTCAGAGAACAATTTAATTTACATCTGGTTAGTTATTAAGTGCAAGCATTTTATATTCATAGGTTGCAGATAGTATAAATAATTGAGTTATGAATTTCAAAGTTTACCTTTCGACCTAGTTGACTCCACAAGACAATAGGGTCAACGCGTGGCTTAGAAACAAGGTTGTTTGTTAGATGGATGTTCACAGGGGCTTAATTTAATTAATTAAGGATGTTGTTGTTGTTGTTAATCAACTTTGAGAGAAGCCAGAGAAGATATTGGAGGAAGATTTGTTGTATGGTGATGATGGTAATGAGATTAGGAAAAGTCTCTTACCTTAATGTAGCGTACTCGTGTGGAAGTAGGCCTGCTTAGAAGTCTAATGGAGCGGAGTAGACTGGGGGCTTCTGAAACTTTAAGTGAACCCCTCTCCCCCTCCAACCCTCCCGCCACCACTAAAAAGTTTTGCTACCTTTATATATCTTTGAAACTAACCAGTAGTTTCCAATTTCACTTAGATTTTACAGCAAGAAAAAAATGTATACAAAGCAAATAAGGTATAATTATTTTAAAATAATTTAGTTTAAACATTTAGGTAGGCACTAATTTGTCAAGATACATAGATTTTTTTAAATTTTACTTTTCCCAGAATAGGCCTTAATTTTGCATTTAATCTTGTGCCTTCTTGGGGAAACTAATCCAACACTGCTGCCAAGCAATGATAAATGAACAGCCCTCAAGTCGTTTAATATCAACAATAATATTCATCATCATTTCGCATCATCATTTTTACAACAATGTTTATAACCACTTATTTAATCCTATTGATAATAGGCTCTATTACATTTGTTATTTGATTTATTTGTCTTAGCATGTTCTTTATACTAATTAGTACACTATATCCCTGTGTTTACCCAATGCCAAATAGGGTACTGGCTATCAAAATTTATTTAGTATGAGAAGCTTTGTGTAGTTGTGTTAAGTTTTAGATGTGTATAAAAATCCCATTTTACGAATTAGTTCACAATTTTGTACAAGTAAATCGTGTATGTATTTTCTTTCGGATTCAAAAGCCATTTTGTCTTCAACTCTTCAAACGTATATATCTGCTCTGTGAAACGGAAGATTGAGCACATTAATGAATTTCTATTAAAAACCTTAAGATTTTGCAATACCAGTGATTTTTTCTGGAACTCTTCCTTAAGCAAGTTTTCATTAGATTGTAACCACACATAAACAGACAACACGTATACACGTATACAGACTTCTAAAGAGGCACATTTTTTTAAACAATCACAAATAATCTACATAATTAAATCGATTTTTAGAATTTTTGATTCTGTAAAATCATCAAAATTTGTAAATTTCAGTATTTATTTGTTCGCGATGCGCAATAATGTTTAGTAATTTTTGACTAATAAGAGTGGCCATATCCTTGCTTGACAATTACCCTAAATTTCATATCAATCGGTTGACAACTGGAAACGGTAAAAGTTCCCCAAAAAGTTTCAAATAGGTAAAGTTGTTTAATATTAATATTAAACCTTTCTGTCAATCTGGGCTGGGCTCTGTGGTGGGGGTAGAAGTTAGTTTTTACCTGTGACTTATCTTTGCCTGGCCTCCAGTTTACGCCTTGTAAGTTTTTATAATTTCCAAATATTGATTTATGAGTTCTCCCTCGGTAGCAAGAATCATGAGGTACGGCGTCAGAGGTTAAGGCATCAGGCATCACTCGTCCATTATCTAGTCCGTTTGATTAATAGTATTGAGGTGATCGCTGTGACCCGGGTACGATCGTTAAGTTTCCTCAGTGAGTTCACTTCGCAAGCTTTGATTTTTATTGACAACGTTAGAAAATCATCGGACATTATCGAGACTTTTGATTTACTTTAGGTAAACAAGGAGAAATCTAAAAGGAGGTTTTTTGTATTAAATCATTTATACACTAGTGGAACGTGTGTCATATTAATTACAATGTTGATTCTAGGAACCATTTCAAAATTTCGTAGCGAAAACGCATTTAAGACTGTTAAACAAGTTATAACTTACTCTTTACCACCGAATGTTAATTCATTTGTATTGTTATTTTATAATGTGGTTTTAAGAGGCATATAACTTAGCATAAGAAGTTAGACGCTTTTGTACTGGCCCTTTTCTAACTTGCCATGGAGTTGTGCATATTAATTTTTATTTAATTGTACAATTTCATAAATAAAATAGAGGTACAATAATAATATTGAAATTTGATGTATATTTGACATTGAAATTAAGGACGCTAACAACAGCAAGTGCTTATGTGGATTCGAACCCACATTTTTGTGCAGTCTTTACTGCTGTAATTCTGATTCATATATAAATATAACAAATTTAGTATTAACCGCAATCGTAATGACGTCAGCCTTTCTATTGTTAAAAGGAAAGCAGCATAGCATGATAACATCTATTTGTTTACAAATAAAATTTACAATAAATTACGACGTAAGACTCTCTTTGTTGTATGTTAAAGGACTTTTTTTTAAACAAAGTTAACATAATAAAATGAACAATCTTATTTCATTTCGATTTATTTTATGTGAAAACATGATGAGGAATTGATGACCTGTTAAAATAACGCTGATATTAAAATATCCATTTCGAATTGGATTTTTAAATTTGAAGATTGTATTAAAAACAAAAAAATATTTCGTGTTGTATTCTCTATTAAAAGTATTTTTCTCCCTTCATTTATAGTTGATGCCATATCTTATACGACAAGTGTTCCATAGAAAGTTGTCTTTGCCTAAAGATAAGATTTTGCATGGAAACCGTTTCTTGTTCTGGCTCAGAGCCAAGCAATAAAACTCAATCACGGCCAGGCTATGTCGTGTGAAAATTTGGTTGGTGGCCGGTGTGGCTTTGGGGGTTGGTGGGTAATAATAAATGAACCCAATAGTCTGTAAATAAAGGTCAAAATTGTTCAGCGAAATTAGTCCCAGCTACGCTTTAGGAAAAGCAGGTTTCCATTCTGGATTTCATTTGACCCAAATGTCTAATTTAATCTCTTTTAGACAAATCTGTGAAATCACGGGTTAGAACTGCGGACAATTCAAATAGGAATAAAACTGCTCTGCATTCTTCCCTTTGTTTGAATGGGGAGCAATGCCGAAAGGAGGACGAATGAAACCTTGATTAATTTCAATCTCATTCAAATTAATTCAGGAGATAACCAAATAACGTCGGGATTTTGTAAAAGAATCTTGACATTTTCACCAATTGTAGGTAAAAATTAGACTGGCAAAAACTAGCCACGGAGGACAAGTGATTCTGTAACGGTTTAAACACTCGACAAGGTCAAATAAAGGTCACAGGTCAATGTGGTATGTCGGAGTTTAATTTAATTGTTTTGTGTTTCATCTCAGTTTTCAACAGAATGGTCTCATTACTAGTGTGAAAAACTTTGCTATTTGTCTTTAAGTTTGCTTGTTTAGTATGAAAAAAAAAAATCATGCCAAATATTGTTAAATAAAATATAAAATAAAATCAATATTATGACCAACTGCACCAGCATAGTTTATATTAATGCATTTTATAATTATATTATAGTAATTCTAAAATATTAATCAAAGAGAAAAATAAATAGGACTGTTGGCAACCCATTGCTACCCTACCCATTTCCAAACCGATACAAACTCGGCCCTCCTGGGACACTATAATTTTTCACATAGTTTAATGTGTGGTCAACATTTTACTTTTCTTTCACCGAACCCCGACATTTTATATTTAGTCTCATATATACTTGACTAAATAATAAAAAAGAAGTAGACTTTGACTACACGACTGTTGGAATTTGTTAATTTCTACCCTTGTTTTTTATAATTTGTCATTTTTTCTTTCTGTAAACATTTCCTTATACTGATTAGTACGCTGGATCTCCGTGGCAATTCAATGTTAATTGGCCAGCTGTCAAATGAAGATTGAGTTAAAAATATGCGAAAAAGTCTACGTTTTTATTGGTTATGTGGCTATATTTCGTAAATGTCCCGCTCTATATGGTATACTTCTTTCTTGTCGGTGTTACCCTCTTCAGATGACATACTACTTGTTTTAACAATACCCACATAATGTTTTATTGAGCCTGTTAATACTTGACGGTAATTCGTAAAGAGTAATACAAATAGAGCTCGAAAAATGTAAGACATTTTATTAAATATCAATAAACGGAGATTAATAATTGGCTGGCTAATCTGTAAAGGGTGATTGAATCTTATATATTTTAATGACTTTTCTTGTGGGTTCCTAATCGTTTTTATAATTTCTGACGTCACCGGACGAGAATTGCTTCCGTTCTTTGCAACCTCGAGTTTTACTTGGGGGGGGGGGGGGGGGGGGGTGATTATATTATCAGGGGGGCTCAAACTGGATCACACCAAACTTTGACTTTTAAAGGATTATTTTGTCAGAAGGTGCGAAAGTCACAGATGTCAGAGTTAAAAAAACATATTTGCAAACTGATTAATTAATTCATCATCAATATTCAAGCAGTTTAACCGATTCAATCCCTTCATAAGCAATTCCCTTAATCGTACGATGCTCCGGAGAAGTTTCAGATTTGAAACAAAACCCTCTAAAAACCGATTTTGCTAAAATTTTGAGTAGAAAATCAACTGCAACATCTGCCTTGACTAATACTAACATTCCAAAATTATTGCGATTTTTTTTTTTTTTACTTTATCTCAACCATATGTTCACTTTTTCCAATCTCCAATCTCTGTTTGGACATTGTTCGCTCGTTAATGGCGTCGGCGCCAACAGGGCTGGCTAGTTATGCTTTTGTTAATTCCCCACTAAAATCAGTCTTATCAGACTCTAAATAAGGATGTATTTATTTCCAGCTTTTACCTTGTTACACACCTAAACCTAGTCAGCTGAATCAGAATCTAGGCTGGTTTCTTAGGACTGGGGCAGTACCTACCATTTTCAAGTACCATTTTAAGGCATTCTGAAGCAAACATTGTTTCCCACCTTCAAAACTTGTAGTTATGACATTCTTCTAGTTTTATTTTAAAATTATCATCAAGTTTGAATTGATATTAACTGCATTGCATTGTTAATAATCATATTTTAAATACTTTGTGAAATAAATATGACAGGACAAACCTTAGTCTTAGCGAAAAATAGCGCTTTGTAGCACAAACGCTATCTTTACGTATCTCTTATGATAAATTATTTATTATTATGTTCCCAAATATCGTCCTTGTGTATTGTTGTTCATCTTAGAAAGAGTTCCATAAAGTTTATGTATTTACAAACCGTAGAAAGGAACGTTCGTGATTAGGAAACGAGTTGGCTTCGATCCAGACGAGCCCCCGAGGATTTAGATGCAACGCAATACTAGGAACACAGAAGCAAAACAATACCCTCACTCTTGACGTTATTACATTAGGAATACAGAGAGAGACAAGTCGCCTTTCCTTAGTTCAGACTGAACCATACTCTGCGTTCAATCCTTAAGACATGAATTGAATGAATAAGGGATTACATTCTATAAAGTCTGTGGAGGAGAATCAAATCCTTGCTAGAGGGAGGGGTGGGGAAGAGGTGGAGGGAGAGAGAGATTTGATATTTTATTTTGATTTTTATTGGTTTAAAGGCGTGCTACATACAACTATAAAGCTACTTTATGTATAGCCGACCTCTACAGTTACATTATCGGGATTAATATATAATAACATTATTAATTATTCGTATGGACTAAAATATGTTAAGACAAACTCTTGTTTGTATACAAATATCTATGCCTATGTTTTCAATACAAAATACTGATATAACTAATATTAGCCAAACCTATAAGATATGATAGTTGTTAGTCGCGGAACTAGGCGCCCGCAGGGCCCGCAACTGCGGGTGGGCCCATGCCCGTTCAGGGGCCCCGTTAAAAAAATGAGGAAAATAAAAACAGTATTTCACACTGTTTGGAAAATATTGTATTTGTTTTCGTTGCTAAAATGACTGTTTTGTGAATCTAGCGGTTTGAAGGTGAAATCTTGCGGATATTTAGGAACTTTTAGCGTCCACAACACAACACACAGAAACTACATTATTTTGGTATTTGCATTCAGCCACAACTTTTTTCAAAAGCATCAAACGCACTTAAACACGTGATTTTCAAAATTTTCGTCTGCGGCGCTATTGTTGGGGGTTTTTTCCCAACCCCGTACTTGGTCCTATTATAATACCAAGATATTTATATTAGCACACACACTCCCCCCCCGGATGAAAAGCTGAATACAACACTGAACCTATTACCTATGTGTAATGTAAGTGGGCCCCATGAATTTGAGGCGGGCTCGTGAAACGAAGTTCGCCACGATAGTTGTAGTAGAGAAGAGAAGAGAAAGAAAGAGAAAGAGAAAACGTCTTTATTCTAGGCTAAGATTAAGAGCAAGCTATACTTACTTCTACTAACCTATAATGCTATTATTTAGTCTTTATGAGAGAGGAGTCATGACGATCGTTACAAAGTACTAATTGGATGTCGAACAACAAATTCTTGCAGGGTTTGCTAGGTCTGACCTTAATTTCGATCACATAATAAAAGTTATACATGAACGTATATAGGCGATAAAATGAAAAATATACATAAAGGAAGTGCTCTGGATAAATATATTGTGGGTGTTACTGGAAGAAAGAATGCTTGTATAATTATTATAACAAAGTCAATGATTTCATTGCTGTGACAAAGTTTTGGTTTGTTGATTTTTGTTGTTGACATTCCCGGAAACGTCAAAAGATAGGTACTGTTAATAGCATTGTTTAAACAACCCCTTTCTAAATAACGCATTTAAATTCAGTATTCGCTCGCTCAGCAGTTCGATTAAAATATATAATACTTTGATGTAGTTGTCGTTATAACCGAATGTGTATCGCAGGCGCGTGAACAGAGACTCTTATATTAATAATGAATTTACATAATGTCGTATCCTTTTATTAACATATTGTTAGCGGTACGTGAAAATAGCGTGTTTTCAATAGAGCGTGTTTTCAATAGATGCTACAAAGCGCAAGTCCTATTTTGTTTTATTTTCCTTAGCATCTATAATTTGTGTATATACACATCTTTATTCAGTTGATATTAATTCAACCTTGATGACCAAATTTCAAATTAAAAATCTGAAAAAAGTTCATACCCAAGGTTTTGAATTTAACCAAAAAATAGATGCTACAAAACGCTATAGAAAACGCACTTGAAAATGCTACATACACGCACCTCTGAACTAAGATTTGATACATATTATGTTACACCGGTTGTCATATTTTGCAACGTTTTGGGAGTATATCCGGCGTTTAGTTAGTATCTGATTGATATGCAGTTTTGCGTATAATTATTTTATAGTCAAAGATAACAATCAGTAATTTTCGGATAGTTACAATTTTTTAAGGTAATTTTAATGGTTTAACAAAAATCGAAAATAGAAATAATCAAATTATTTTTGGATGAGCGAAGCGAAGACTTCAATTTCACCGACCCCCCAAAAAATTTAGCTCGGGTGTTTTTTGTTTTTTTTTTTTTTCCGTCTGTTTGTTCGCTCTCTACCGGGCAAACGGCATATCCGATCTTGATGAAAATTGTAGGGGACCTTCGAAATCTCTAAACTTAGAGGTTGGTGGTTTTTGGGTACAATCAAAGAAATATTTCTCATGAATATCGTACTTTTACGATTTTTTTTCGATTTTTAGTGCGATATTTTCGTGACATTTGGGCCGATTCTGACCAAACGGGTGGGGCTACAACGTTCATATTTCACATGGACATTAAGGTAATGATGATGTATTGCTTTCTGAAAGAAAAAGTTGAAAAAGTTAGCCAGAATCTATAGAAATAAAGCTTTTAATATAAGTTTTTTGTTTTTTTGTACCATATTTTTCTTTCCATTTGGGTGAATTCTGACCAAACGGGTGGGGCATTGAGGTTATGGTGATGTAGTACCTTTTGAAAGAAAAAGTTGAAAAAGCTAGCCAGAATTGATAGAAATAAAGCTTTTAATATAAGTTTTTTACGGTAAATAATACCAATTGACAAGAAACAATAGAAACTTGACAACAATCACCTACAATGCGTAGGCAGCAAAACAAAGTACTTGCAAAAGTAAAGATATCCCACGCAAACTAAAAACTTTAAAAAAGCTCATCCATCAACGCGGCGGGACTTGAGCGTTTTCCTAGTATTTACAATTTTGATTTTGTGTGACTGTATTTTAATGCATTGATAGAAGGCTTGAAAATATACAATACCATAACTTTTGTGCAAAGTTTAATATCAATCTTATAACACCAACCTTTTTTGTGGATTTCAACAATAAAAAGGAACATTCCATTTAAAAATAACTTTATCACCAAATCACTTTACGGCCTAAGAAATAATGTTTGCTAATACAAACAACGAGCATTGATTATTTGAACACCACTCTCTGGGTTACAATACTAATTATGTCGTATCTTCAATCGATGTCAGTTATTGACCGAACGTGCTATGTAATTCACACTTTCAATTAAAATCTATGTCTGCAAACAGTCGTTGTAAATATTTGAAGGCATGATAAGAGCTTTAATTAAAACTGAAACTGAATCTCGATATTTTAAAGTACATAGGCTAGAGTCATACGTAATTGATATTTCGTAATTATGATTTTTCGTTCATCCTTGAAACTTGGATATTTCCTAAATTATTTAAGCTAATTTTATTTTATCTATTGTTTCCCGGATAACCAAATCGGAAAGACACACTCTTCAGATTGTGGTATATTTTTATTTGCTTTCCTACTTCATAAATAAGTTTTAAAACTGATTCAGATATTATACAATAAATAAATAAATACATTGTATATTTTGACCATATAAAATTCCAAACATTGTCACTTGTCACTGTTTCTGTACATTTGGTAACAGTTTTAAAATCTCACAAATTCATTTAACGTTGAACATTTTAAGCTAGTTAAACGCAAACCACATCATGTTTACTCTCGTTACAATTAGTAGGTCTACGAAATGTTTTACCTAAATCATGTTGACAGGCTGTCAAAACTTCTTAATCAACTTTTTACATCTGTGCAAAGCTTAATTATGAAGGCTGGCTGAGCTCGGACGCGACAAGGGAGAAACATTGCCTTCACGCAAGTTCTAACCGCTAAACATGTAGCCGCTGCTTTCGTTTTCCGCCTAAAGGCTAGGTGGAGTTTTTTTAAGCGTTATAATGAGCTACACTGAAAAACATTTGCTGAGTAACGAGATCGTCTGTAGAATTTACAGTAAATCTAGATTAAAAAACACAATTTTTGGACGTTAATGACCAACGTTTAAAATGTTCTTGTTTTACAGCACTGCAAGAAGTTTTAAATATTCTTCTTCGCAAATCTAAATGGTAGTGTTCCATTAAATCCAACCTTTACACTTTAAATCAAAAGTTGGTTGTACAGTTATTTTATTTATTGTTGTGTAAGTTCGATGTTGAAGCTTTTTTGACGTTGAACATGCAAATTAAAAAAGCAAATTTTCAGAGCACAACTCACGTCGTGTGTGCGCGTGTCACATTTCACGACACAAACCGAACATGACCTCTGATTGACAAGCATGTTTGTTAACGTGGCTCTTTACCATGGATGATACGGAATAATTAAATAAATAAATTAATAATTAATAAATAAATAAATAAATAAATAAATAAATAAATAAATAAATAAATAAATAAAAAAATAAATAAAAAAAAATAAATATAAATAAAAAATTAAAAAAAATAAATTAAATATAAATAAATAATAAATAATAAATAAATAATAAATAAAATAAATAAATAATAAATAAATAAATAAATATAAATAAATAAATAAATAAATAATAATAATAATAATTAAATTGTATTTAAGAGTCTATCCACTCAGTTATATAACTGATTTTCAGTGGAGGACTTTAAATCAAAGCGACCAAGCCAACCCTGTAGGCCCCAACGCAATCGACTTGCAATGTCTCTGGGGTCACTTGGGTCAGGGGGCGGGAGGGGAAGTGGGGGGAGGGGCTAGACACATCAAACGTGGATATCTTTTTAGACCCGGCACCTCCACCAAAAATTTGCATCTTTTGAATTAAGTTCGTAAAATAATGTTACCCTTTCTCTCCCTATATTTTCAGTCGGCTAATCAGTAAATAAAACATATGTATGAATTAATAATAAATTAATACAATTCGGTACTTTCGAAGAGCTGTTCAAACGCGTTGAAATGTTTTAAGTAAAAAGTCAAAGTATATGTATTAAAGTATGTGTTAAATGTATTGTAGAATGCAGAAAGTTTAGAGGGAGGGGTTACTAAGGAAAAGGGAAGGGGGAGCTAGTCCCAGCGAAAGTGGGGATATCTAATCACAGCCGGCACCTCCACCAAAAAACCCGCAATGTTTGAATAAGTTCGTACAATCATGTAAAGTTTCGCTCTCTGTTTTCAGCCGGTTAATCAGAAAATCTTTGTAGGTTCGACGATTTAATCAAGACGCGTTGAAATGTTTTTAAGTGAAAAGTCAAAGTATATGTATACAAGTATGTGTTATGTATTGTAGAATGCAGAAAGTTTAGAGGGAGGGGTTTAGTGGGTATTATTTTTGGATGAGCGAAGCGAAGACTTCAATTTCACCGACCCCCCAAAAAATTTAGCTCGTTTTTTTTTTTGTTTTTTTTTGTTTTTTTTTTTGGTTTGTTTTTCCGTCTGTTTGTTCGCTTTCTACCGGGAAAACGGCATATCCGATCTTGATGAAAATTTGAGGGGACCTTCGAAATCTCTGAACTTAGACTTGCTACGTTTTTGGGTACAATCGAAGAAATATTTCTCATGAATATCGTACTTTTACGATTTTTTTCGATTTTAAGTGCGATATTTTCGTGACATTTGGGCCGATTCTGACCAAACGGGTGGGGCTACAACGTTCATATTTCACATGGACATTAAGGTAATGGTGATGTATTGCTTTCTGAAAGAAAAAGTTGAAAAAAATAGCCAGAATTTATAGAAATAAAGCTTTTAATATAAGTTTTTTACGGTAAATAATACCAATTAACAAGAAACAATAGAAACTTGACAACAATCACCTACAATGCGTAGGCAGCAAAACAAAGCACTTGCAAAAGTAAAGATATCCCACGCATACTAAAAACTTTAAAAAGCTCATCCATCAACGCGGCGGGACTTTAGCGTTTTCCTAGTATTACACTAAGAGAGTGTTAGAACAAAAACATACGCAATGCTTTGTGTTTACAAAATCCTACGAGAAACTTTCTTAATGCACAGAACGAAGTTAAACACGAGTTTACGACGTCGCGATCAAAAAAGCTTCGTCTACGAGTGTTCAATAGTTGTTTACGGAAGGTAAAACATTTAATTCTCATGGGGGTTTTCTTCCATCAAGTCATTTATGGCCTCTGTTGTCTAGTTATAATTAGATAACGAACCGTCAATTTAATTATGTCATTGCAGAATTGTGTGCATGTTTGAGGTCATATTCTCGATTTTTGTTATTTGTTACACTACATTTTAATTAAAAACAACGTTTCAGAAATTAAAAGCCATTTCCTTCTCCGTGGTAAAAGAAATACAAATTATAATTTTAAAGAAACATTTCAATACCAACAATGGAAATATCCAAGGCAGACATTATATTTATATTATTTAAATCCTATTCTGTTAAGAAAAACTGATTTTCAATGAGGGACTACTTCCTACAAGAACTGGTATGGTAAAGGGAGCAAAGCTTGACGTTGTTTCATTCTTATTTTATCTTCACCAGTTGTGGAGGTGCCACGTACATGAACATTTCAACTTTTTTGGAGATGACCCCACCCTTTGACACCAAGAGTCAACAAATGCATTGTGTATGATCCTTAATGAAGGATACTGTTAAAACACTCATGTCAAACGGATAGCATGTTTAGTTTTTCTCGTGAGACATGACACGTACACGCGATGGACGAACGATACAAAAGTTATGTATGCATGTGAACTTCGCTCTTCTATAGCAACGAGTGTAGACATAATTTCGAGTCTGTTCTTCCACTGGCTGAATTGATGTCATATCATTCTTTAACTCGTTTGACATTAAAACTGTATTAAAGTTGTATCCATTCTCGTACTTCAACAAACAATACACTTTGGGAGCGAGGTTCGTTCAAAACTTTACACGTAATTAGTTTATTACAGTTTTCTTTGACTCAATAGAAATTTTCTTTAGAAACTTGTTAATAAATTCAAATGTTCTTGCGTACAGCAGCCAATTTATCGATCATAAAAAGACTATATTTATGAATAGAATAATATTCATGCTACCATCTGTTGAGGGCGTAATGCACAGGGAAATGAAGTTTTTTAATTAATTCTGGTTATAGAATAGTAAGAGTAATAAAGTTATTCATCGTATATAAGAAGTTAATTACCCTAGAAGTAGCTGTCCATTCTTTAAGGCTTTTGTATCCAGCTCTGGTCGATAATTTGAAAGTCGAAGAAACGTGAATGAAAAGTTTTATGAATAAAATAGGGCCTGCTATATAACAGAAAAAAGTGTGAATTTTTTTGTCGGGACATAACCTCACTGTCGGCCATTACATGTCACACGATTTGAGAATCGGTTTTCTGGATATTGTTTATAAACCCATTTGGCTTCCAATTTAGTGTAAGGAAAAATAGATTCCTAAAATCGGTTTTCTGGATATAGTTTCTAAACATCTTTTAGCTGCCACAAAAGTATAAGAAAAAATAGATTATTGAAATAACAGTTGGTGCTCGATTTGTTTTTGTCAGACGGTAAACAACTACAAAAAACTCGTATTTGTACAGTCTGTAAAAAAATTCGTTCACTAACTGTTATTGGATGAGCGAAGCGAAGACTTCAATTTCACCGACCCCCCAAAAAATTTAGCTCGGGTGTTTTTTTGTTTTTTTGTTTTTGTTTTTTTTTTTTTTTTCGTTTTTCCGTCTGTTTGTTCGCTCTCTACCGGGAAAACGGTATATGCGATCTTGATGAAAATTTGACACGACCTTCGTTTTCTCTGAACTTAGACTTGCTACATTTTTGGGTACAATCGAAGAAATATTTCTCATGAATATCGTACTTTTACGATTTTTTTCGATTTTTAGTGCGATATTTTCGTGCCATTTGGGCCAATTCTGACCAAACGGGTGGGGCTTCAACGTTCATATTTCACATGGACATTAAGGTAATGGTGATGTATTGCTTTCTGAAAGAAAAAGTTGAAAAAGTAGCCAGAATCGAGAGAAATAAAGCTTTTAATATACGTTTTTTGACTTTTTGTGCGATATTTTCGTGCCATTTGGGCCAATTCTGACCAAACGGGTGGGGCTACAACGTTCATATTATACATGGACATTAAGGTTATGGTTATGTAGTACCTTTTGAAAGAAAAAGTGGAAAAATTTAGCCAGAATCCATAGAAATAAAGCTTTTAATACAAGTTTTTTACGGTACATAAAACCAATTGACAAGAAACAAAAGAAACTTGACAACATTCACCTACAATGCGTAGGCAGCAAAACAAAGCACTTGCAAAAGTAAAGATATCCCACGCAAACTAAAACCTTTAAAAAGCTCATCCATCAACGCGGCGGGACTTTAGCGTTTTCCTAGTTTTAGAAATCTATTTTTTCTTACACTTTTGTGGCAACTAAAGACGTTTAGAAACTATATCCAGAAAACCGAATCCAAAATTTATTTTGCACTATATGTGCAGGTACACAATTGTAAAAAAATGACATGTAATGATTGATAGTGAGGTTATTTCTAAAAATTAAATTTTTAAAAATGCAATTTTTTTATTATAGGTACGATTTTATTCAGCCAACTTTCATGGACTTTAAAGGTTTTGACCCTAGGATGATTACAATATCCTTAACGACCAAGGTATAGGGCCTGTAAAGACAGTTTGGAGGGAATTGTAAAACGGCTTTTTCGTAGGACTAATACAACATTCTGTAACATTTCTTGAGTAAAAACTCCTTTTCAAAATGTTCTGTCGTGAAGCAATTTTAATGATTTATGATAATAAGCACCCTTACATTGATTTACTTTTGAATAAAAAATAAAATAATTTTGAGAAAAATATGTTATTTCTAGGTCATGTTTCTAACAACTCAGCCAGACATTAGTATAGACCAATTTCCAATCGTAGACTCTGTAATTCTTTGCTATCTCATGAGCAGACGATTTTCAAAATTACCAGCGCCATCTATATCGCGCGCGCAAAGCATACGGGAGAAAGGGCATTTACACGCTAAATGCCATAAATGCTCGGGTCGAGTGTGTGGCGTATTGCGTTTCCAACACAGTCGCCACGCGCCCAAGCTAAATGGCTTTTAGCGTGTAAATGCCCTTTCTCCCAAAATGCTAAGCAACGCAGCGCGCATGCGCAGTTAATTCTGATAATGGTCTTAGTTGAATTTGAAGAACCCATTCCAATTGATATTACTTATTTGCTGTCCCCTATGAATTTATTTTATTAATTTAATTATTTAACGTCTATCCTGTACAGTTAACAAACTGATTTACAGAGGATATAAATTAACACGACATTGTTTTTCTGTGTCAATCGAATTATATAATATATTTAATTAACACGTTATTTACGACATGAGCGTAGCGAGCGTAGCGAGCGAAGCGAAGATTTCATTCTACTACATTGGAGAAAAAAATCCGGAATGTTTTTTTCTTTCTTTCTTTCTTTTCTGATTGTATTTTTGTGTGTTTGTTAACACGATTCCGGCTAAACTGATACTCCAATTGCGATGAAATTTTTTGGAGGCCTTCTAAATCTCTGAACTTAGAACTGCCACGTTTTTGAGCGCAATCGGAAAATTATTTCTCATTAAAATCGCAATTTTTCGATTTTTTCGATTTTTAAAAAATTTCTTCGACTTAATAACACCTACATGCTTTATTCGATTTTAATGATTGTTCACAGAACCTAAATTTTATGAATTTATATATTCGTGTAAAATTTGATCACAATCAAATAATTATTTCTTATGAAAATCTTCAGCTAAGCAATGATTTTTTCACAGAACAGAAAATCCGCATAACACATGGCAGCTCAATGCACCAATTACGCTCATCCAACAACGCCGCGGGACTTAAGCGTTTTCCTAGTAGTAAAAAAACTTTGAAACACTTACAAAGAAAATTGGAACATCGAGTTAATAGCCTATTAATAATGTAAGACTAAATGTAGGCCATTTCTTTCAGCGAGTATACGCATTTGACAGAGATGTATGAACAAGACAAAAGAAGTATTGCTAAGGCTTTGTTTCAATTTACGCCTTGATCAAATTATATACTGAGAAAGAAAGCCTTTTCTGTGTATTTTACGTCGACTTTTCCAGGAGGCTGAATTACATTCTCCGACTATTTAGCATTGTATTTGAAATTGTAAACGTTATTAGCATACGACGACAAAGTGGAATGCCCTTCGAGAAAGAATATATATTCATTCTGTTGTTTATAATCTTCATATTAAAGTCTGCTATTGAAAATCTGCTCTGTAACTCAATGAGCAATACATTGATTGATTTATTCCACATAACTTACCATTTACAACAAAACTAATATATTTTCTCTCCTAGATTGAAAGATTTTTCCGAAATTTTATTCATACGTTATTTCGAATGAAAAAACCATTATAAAAAGCTCTCGTTTATCGCTTCACAAATCTAAAATACCTCATTAGAGAGGTGAATGCGTTGTTACTTCAAGGACAGGTTTCCGACGAAAAATGTTTCATAAGAGAGACAGATTTTTTTTTCATTATGATCATTGTACACAAAATATATTATTTGGAAGAAGAATCTATATACACAAAGAAGAATCTAACGTTGTTTAAAATTGCCAATAATTTTGCTAATCAATATTTCGATTGGATCGCATTCAGCATGATTAGAATTGGAATTAAATCACCCACCGAACTAATTCTTTTCGCATTTCCAATTTCGCCGTCGACTGTGGTCTACTGAGGGCGTGTCCTAACTCCTAACCAAGGCGATCGACACAGAGATTGGAATTAAGTGGGGGGGGGGGGGGCAGATGACGTGGGCGATGTAATGCTCTGTTTGATACCTATCTCGCTACTAGCGAGTGCATGGTACCACATGCATCCTAGCTAGACCGAGCACTTTATTTGCATCCACTGGACGGGAATGTTTGAAGGGTATTGTTCAGCTGTTCGAGTGCGATTGACTTATTGATTGATTAAAGGGGCGAAATCCTGAACATTCTATGGCATTATTCTTAACTTTAATGACCATTAAAAATATAATACGATTGTGAATAACAACACTTCTTTTTTATGTTTGATCCCAAATTTGTTTAAATCGGTTTTAACTGATCATATTTTAATTCTCATAGATACTAGAGCATAGTTCCAATCTGAAATGCCCCTTAAAAAATTATGTCTGGAAGATGTACATGCATATTTTATAAAGATGCAAAAATATGAGTCTCAAAATGACACGCCTTCTTGGGAATAAGTTTGTTTTTGGATGAGCGTAGCGAAGATTCCATTTTACTACACTGGAGAAAAAAATCCTGAATGTTTTTTTTCTTTTTTTCTTTCTTTCTTTCTTTCTTTTTTTTTGTAATTTTGTGTGTTTGTTAACACGATTCCGGCTAAACCAATACATACTCCAATTGCCATGAAATTTTATGGAGACCTTTGAAATCTCTGAACTTAGAACTGCCACGTTTTTGAGCGCAATCGGAAAATTATTTCTCATGAAAATTACAATTTTACGATTTTTTTCGATTTAAAAAAAATTTCTTCGACTTATAACACCTACATGCTTTATCCTATTGCAATGATTTTTTTAAGAACCTTAATTTTATGAATTTTTATATTCGTGTGAAATTTGAGCGCAATCGAATTATTATTTCTTATAAAAATCGAAATTTTTCGATTTTTTTCGTTTTTTTTAAATTATGATTAATTAAAAAAAATATTAATCGTAAGTTTATTTTTAATTTAATTTAATTTAATATAAAAAAATTTGAGCTAAGTAATAATTTTTTTACAGAACAACAGAAAATCCGCATAACACATGGCAGCTCAATGCACCAATTACGCTCATCCAACAACGCGGCGGGACTTAAGCGTTTTCCTAGTGATATAATCATTTGTTCATAATCCATAGGGTCTTCTTTGGTTTTACATCCAAAGTTTTTCAATTCCTCCCACAATAACATCTCTTTCACATCCTCCCAACACTCGCCTCTTGTCTCCTGCTATGGTCTCCTTCCATTACTTCCTTGACCTCCTTCTTCTTCTTCTTCTTCTTCTTCTTCTTCTTCTTCTTCTTCTTCTTCTATCAAATATATATATTCTTTTGTTATTCAATTTTTTCTGTTTGTATTTTTTGTAAAATTTTAATTTTATAGTACTTGTTCATGTTTTTAATGATTGTATAGGTAACGTATTTTGTATTGTTTTAAATTGTTTAGTTTGAGTTATACCTAACACTTGTGGATTAATACCTGTTGTAAGAGACAAATAAAATAAAATCGTTCTTTCATACATTCTCTAGGATGTCCTCTTCTCCAATATTCTTCTAATATATCCATACCATCTCAACCCTTAACTTCTCCACACCCAGCATTTCTCTTATATCCGCGTTTCTTAATCTGTCCCTTCTCATCTTTCCCACTGTGCTCTTCAAGAATCTCTTCTCTGCCGTCTTTGTCTCTCTTCCTTCTCTAACTCGCATAGTCCAGGTTTCCGCCGCATAAGTTATGTAAAGTGTCCCCTTACACTGAATAGATATTTCCTTATTCTACACCAGGCTTTTCACGCACTGGTAGAAGTTACTGACCTTTGCATTCTGTTGTTTATCTCCATTTTATTCTTCCCACTTGACAATAATTCACTTTCTATGTAGCTAAAACTCTTTACTACTTTCAGTTTTTTTTTCTCCATCTCTATAGTTTTAAGCGCCTCTAGCTATGAGTAATATAACCACCATTAAACCCTTATCCTCCATCGTTAACGTGCTGATGCATATTCATATTCTAATAATTTAGACAAACATATCTACATGTTCTGACATGTGTCGTTCAAAGGGTGACGAACGACCAACATATAACTCGAGCTATGCGCTATCAGTGTTTGCTAGCCAATCCCCACACACTCTGCGCTGATACGCTATAATAATTTAGATGGTAATGATAATAATCTAAAACTCATTTCCGATGCTGTCGGGTTGAGTGGTGTTCTGCACACCGATATCTAGGGCACTGAACTGTTTTGTGCTGAGATTGCCGGGCTCAGCGTTCCTTCATCTTCATCCTGCATCTGCTTTTCCACTTTATCTACCCTCCTCTTTTCTGTCTTCCCACAGCTTCACTTCCATCACCGGTTTCATCGCTCTTCAACGTCTCCTTTGATCAATCTTCCCCACTTTTCTCATGGTACTTCTTTTTTTTTTTACCATCCTCCTCCGTTTCAAAATCTTGTTTGGGTATCCTATATCTTTCCCATTCTCTTTGTGTGCACAAATCAAATTTGAATGTTTTCGTAATTTTGTTCCCGCCGATTTGCAACAAATTTATTTAATTTACAAATTGTATGATTGTCCATTTTACACATCGAAACGATTAGCTAGTGTTGTCAAGTGCCTTATGTGCCCCATTCGCTCTTCAGACATTCTGATTGGTTCAAGCTATCGATGACTCTAACCGTTACGGTTATTCTGATGTCACTTACCCTAACCTCCACAACATAGTGCACTCTTAGTCCTGATTCCTGTTGCTATTTCTGAATAAGAAAGGGACAACATAACGACAAGTTTTAACCTTGCTAGACCTTTTGAGCATATAGGACATACGTTTCAGGCAAATCCATGATCGCTCAGCTGACTGACAACACGGTTGTTTGAAATTTTGAACAGTTTTCACACCAAGTTGAAATGAAGGGCTCTACAGTCATACTTTTTTAAAAGTATTTTTTAATAATTGTTAAAAACGTAAATTGACTTCTACGATTATGGATTCTGTTACAAAGTCCAAAATTTACCATATTTGTGGCTTATTTTTTGCTGATTTCCACAAAATATTGAAAATCTATGACTGTAGCGCTGTCCATGTATGCTTTATTGACAGCTTAGCAAAGTTTCATGTAGTACGTCAGATGCTTCCTTGCAGAACATAGCCTAGAGCTATTTTCAAACTGCCAAATGAGTCGAATTCTCTCTTTAAAATTTACAACTAGGAAACGCTTAAGTCCCGTCGCGTTGATGGATGAGCTTTTTTGTAAGTTTGTAGTTTGCGTGGGATCTATTTACTTATCAAGTGCCTTTGGAACGTATTGTTAATGATTGTTGTCAAGTTTCTATTGTTACTGTAAATTGTTATTATAAACTAAAGAACTCATATTAAAACCTTTATTCTGTGGATTCTGCCTAACTTTTTTAACTTTATCTTTCGAATGCAATACATCACCATTACCTTAATGTCCATGTGAAATATGAACGTTGTAGCCCCACCCGTTTGGTCAGAATCGGCCCAAATGTCACGAAAATATCGCACTAAAAATCGAAAAAAAAATCGTAAAAGTACGATATTCATGAGAAATATTTCTTCGATTGTACCTAAAAACAATACACCTCTAAGTTTAGAGATTTCGAAGGTCCTCTCCAATTTTCATCAAGATCGGATACGCCGTTTGCCTGGTAGAGAGTTAACAAACAGACAAAAACAAAAAAAAAAACAAACAAAAAAAACACCCGAGCTAAATTTTTTGGGAGTCAGTGAAATGAAGTCTTCACTTCGCTCATACAATAATAGTCATCAAATGAGTGTCTCAGAAACCAAAGTTGGTTAAGAGTCAAATTCCCCGTTGCCATTGCGACCAGTTGCTGTGACGTTATGTGTCTATAGCAACGCTGTCGTTTATTGCGGGAGAGTGGCCACATGGGAGAGTAATTGAGGATAATAATTACCACCTTGAAGAAAACAAATTGCGCTACCTCTTTTCTTCGGAGTGAGTCGTATTAAAAGAGTCGTTGAACATTCTCTTTGAACCTTCCTTCACGAATACCTAGCTGAAAAAAGGTAAAACGTATAAAAGAAAAGTCAGTTAAAAGAGTGTGTTATCCCTTGGTAGTCTTCCACTGAGTTTTTAATTATACTGATGTTTCTTTACGAATAAAAAGTAATACCTGTCTGCGCCCGGGGCAGAATGCTTGTCTCTGCTGATGTAAATGGCAATAAGAGAGTCACAGTCCGTCTCGTTTACATCAGTAAGAAGTAATGAATATGTATCACCGAGAAGCTTCAAACAAACCTTCAGTTAGTAGTTCTTTGTTTACAGACCGATACAAAATACAGGTAAACACTGATTCACATAGAGTAGAGGGAGTGAATATTTAAAACATGACAAAGCGATATTGAATGGCACTGAAAATAATAAAAATTATTTTTTTTAATTTTAAAAAATATATGTTTGAGCAATCGGCTAAAAAAAATTGTAGGATGCCCGCTGTAGGGTATACACACCAGATTTTAACCGGTGTGACCCTCTTCCTAACTATAGGTATATTGCGGTTAGGGCAATTGAGAAGGGATGTCCGAGGGCTGTTTAAGAGGATTCAAACCCTTGCATTCGCATTAATGACTGAGGAAAACCTCGGAAAAAACCTTCAGTCAGGATTGCCGGTATCGACGGGATTCGAACCCAAAACCTCCCGAATCAAAGTCGCGCGCTTAGCGCTCGAGCCAACACTGTCAGTGCCCTTGGATAGGAGCTCATGGAGAAACATCTGTTACTTTGTAGGAAGAAATCGAGTCTCTACATTTGAAAGTATTAACAGATAAGTAATTAGCTACTAAGTAAGCTGAGTGTGAACTACACGAAAAGCGGCGATCGTCGGGGACACTTCCCCTTCCGCCCAATGACATCCTCGTCGTGAGAACCCTTCTTCTATCCCTGCCCGTGGCTGGTTCTGACCAGTACTGGTCTCCCTTTCTTGTGTTTCCTAGAGTGGTGCATTATGACCTAGCGGCTAACTCGACTTTTAAATCAAATAAACCAATCCAAAATCTTTTCTAAGAGCACGTCAACCGTTAGGTCATAATTCGCCACTCTAGCCTAGGGGACATAGGGAGGAGAGGCTTATGCTGGTCAGAGCAAGCCACGGGTAGGGGAGTAAAGAGGGTTCTCACGTCGCCGTTGTCATCGTCTTTGTCATCATTCGTAGTGCCATTGTCATCGTCAAGGGAAGGGGGAGGATTCCCCGTCGACGACTGCCAAAGCTCGCCTCTAGCTTCGGGGAGTGAAAACTACCCTTCTTACTAACTGATGTTTGCGAGATGGACATTTTCTCTTGAATCGCATTTACGATTAGCAGAGCCATGCTCTGGGCTAATTTTACCCCGGGTGCAGACGGGGGCCAAAAGCTAGGTATTCCCAGATGATTGTCGACTAAAAAAACTACGAACAATATTTAAAAATAGTAACTCTCTTTTGTTGATAATGAACTTTGGTATTAAAGTGTATAGTATGAAATGTGTGTGTGGTTGAGTGAAATAACAATGTGGAAAGTATAGAAAACTTCCCTCTAGACGGAAAAGGAGTAGAAAGTTTTCTACAAATCCTCCGCGTCCTATAAACAACGCTTACTTCTCAGTTAACAAAAAGTTATCTTGTTTCTCTCTTCTTTCTGGTTTCTAGAAACAATCTCACTTTCTTAACTGATATTTTTTCATGTAACGTTTTTCTATGCATTTAATTATATTGTTATTATATTTTACGTGTTTAGGAAAATATCGTATTTTTGTGACGTCTCAGCTTAAAATATCACGTGCAACACATAAAATTCCAATATATATAATATTAGATAACGAAATATGAATTATTACATATGTAAATAATGGTTCATCAGTATATTTTATCCATATTATTTATTCGTGAATGATGACACAGCTTTTAATGCTTTCCTATTTACCGTTACTATTTTTATTTACTCATATCATACATAATAAATGGTAATTATTATGTTGTAGGCAAATGCCATATAATCATCTCCAGTTTCGCATTTGTCAATGTAGTTAAATAATATAGCTGCCTTTCATCTCGTCGGCACTAATTTCCGCCTCTTTCATATCTTTAATTCACACTGTGGGCCTCTCATCACGCTCAATTCAGATCAGTTAAAAAGCTTTCACATGATCAATTATCCGTCTAAATAAAAAGCCAAGGCCTAATGGGAATGCAAATGTGGTATGCTCGCAGTACACAAAAATAACGGATAGGAGAGAAAATATATTTACATTGAGGCCGGGCAAAGATTT
Organism: Sweltsa coloradensis; assembly: GCA_024449915.1. NCBI lineage: Eukaryota > Metazoa > Arthropoda > Insecta > Plecoptera > Chloroperlidae > Sweltsa > Sweltsa coloradensis. The sequence continues at coordinate 849,719 of JAMZAV010000677.1, read as the reverse complement.
TGTTACGATATCGACGTGTGGGAATGTTTTCGATATCGGTATTTGGACTCCATATTGAAATATCGAAATTTAAAAGATTTACTATAAATATATATATTTAAAATCAGAAATACTAAAACGAAGATATGAATTCTGAGCAATGTTAATATGTAGAGGGGTGTTAATGATGTAAGCGACTAAGAAAAATAGATTTATATTGACCTTCAAATTGGCTTGACGTGCGTATAATAATTACTATGGTGGAGGTGCCGGGTCATTTAACGCGAGTGTGAGAACTTAAAAATCGTTTCGCATTTTTGCGACACATCAAATAAATTGTTTTCAAACTCACATTGTTAATAGTAGTCCAACTCGTTTGATACAACTTTGTTTTTTACACTAATAATAAAATGTCGATATCAAGATTTTCTTTCGTTTGATTAACTATATATTGTCCAATTACTATGAATTAAGGTGCTCCATTCTTTTGGTGTTAGAATATGGTCAACAATATAAAGTAAAAAATATAAAATACTTATAAAGACTTCAATTTGAGTATACCCAGAAAAAAATTGCACTGGTGTTTCAGACTATGTAAAAAAAAAATGCCTAATTTTGGTAATTCCTTTCCCACTCCCCCTTTCACCCCTATTCCTATTGCTTTTAAAAAATAATAAATGATTGAAAACTGTAATGTTAGTGCTATTTGTATTGATCCTTAATTATCTGTGTTATAAGTCATTATTCATTCTTATCCAGTTATTTTCCTAGTTATTATTTTGACGTCGATTTTGATTCAAACTTCCATCTAAGATAAGCAAGTATGTTCATAAATCGCAATTCAAGTATTTGTTGTTGAACTGTGTGCTCCCCAAAGTACATAAATTATTGTGATGCTCCTATTTATTTTGCTACATGGATGTTTTCGGTTCTATTTGTTTCCCTTTATAGAAGATGTATTTGATACAAACTTCTTCCTTCTCAATATTTTCTTGGTCTCCTTTGAGACGTGAAAACCGAAGTGGCTCGTTATCAATAAGTTACGTAAAAGTAAGTGGGTGTATAAGGAAAAGTCTCTGAATACTCGACTTTGAGAATAATTGTGTCGTAAACATGTTTTCAACTAATTTGCAACACGCGTCTTTTACGACAAAACGGCGCATGTAAGGAAAGAGAGCCTGAATTTTAATTGTTTCCCAACTTTGAAAATATAAACCCGTATGCGAGTTTTGGCGGCCATTTTGTTCTTAATTGCACAGAACAGGAACTTGGACATAGTGATGTCTTCTTCAATATAGATAAATCAAGGTAAATTGGTGCAATGTTAGGGGAATATACAACCATTTATGAAGAAGTCACGTCATACGTAGCATGGAGTCTTGAAGAGGAACTCATTCCTGTTAGGAAGCGTTTGTGACTTGAAAAGTTCCTCACGCTCTCGTAATCCCGCTGAAGTCAGTAGTAAACATTACAATACTTAATGAATTGCATATTTTCTTTAAGACTTAGCTGTCTGAAGTACAATATTTAAATGAGCCAGGTGTAAGCCAATTTATTGTTAAATATATTGTTTAATTAATATTGTTAAAATTAATTATAATACTAAATACATTTTTACTTAAAAAATAAAAAAAAAATATTTTTTACCAGATAACCTAGAGCAAACTACTTACACTAAAATGACAGTTAAAAAATTATATCTTGTAACTGTGATTTAAAACGAATTTTTTCATTTTTTAAAATCCAGAAATTTGCGAAAATTGGCTTTTTGGGAAATTTCTTAAATCGGCTTTAGCCTGCTTCTTTTTTGGTCCACATAGATACTAGAGCATAGTACCAATCTAAAATGCCCCTTTGTAACATCGTGTCTTGAAACTGTGCCCAAATATACCCTCAAACACGCAAAAATATGCATTCCAAAATCACACCTCATCTTGGTAATCAGCATATTTTGACCGCCCTACTTGCCCAAAACAAAATATAGAGAATTTACAAAAAAGGCTGAAGAGTACGTCAAAAATGGCCACATTTTTTTGGGTCAAAATCCTCCAAGGTCACGTGGGCATAAAGATTGTCCCCATGTTATTTCTTTATGGAGATTTTAACCGATGTGACCTAGCTTGAAAAATGTCATGTTTGACAATTTTTTAGGAGGTCATGGTGGCCCCAATAATTTTTCTGTTAATTGCTAAATTCATTACTAGTTAACCTTAATGAATATATTTTTTGAGTTTAGCGGTTAAATACCCCTTTAATCATTACATAAAAATATAGTTATTTTGATGTTTGGTACATTTAACTTAAAGTTTGGGCTTTTTATGTTTCAAACTTACTTTTTAGACATTTTAGTGTTCATAATTTCCTTGCAATAACTAATCTAATTCTGTGAGTTCAACAATGGTCAACTTTTGTTCTTAGTTGAATTACGTAAAACTAATATTTAAATCCCTTCACTGGTTTACCAATTCAGTGACAATCCATAACTTATTGCCATGCAAGACGCATTTTCAAGGTGTCTTGCATACGACAGGGCATGCGGCATTGGGTCATGTAGGTCTCGGCGCGGGCGCTAACTTAGCATGCGCTATACACGTCTTGGTATCAAGTGAAGACGATGTGTATATACTCAGATCTCCAGGGAGACTTAAGTCTGCTTGTGCCACTTTGCAAGTGATGTCACTCGAGAATTCTAACTCATACCGCTTGGAATTTAAATGTCATACAAGCACAACTGTGCTGATGCCTTGGATTTGATGATGAAAGACAAACGAAGAGGTTCAGCTTACCAAATAGAGGAAAGTATTATTATTGGATGCGCGAAGCGAAGACTTCAATTTCACTGACCCCCCAACAAATTTAGCTCGGGTGTTTTTTTTTCTTTTTTTCTGTTTGTTCGCTTTCTATTGGGAAAACGGCATATGCGATCTTGGTGAAAATTAGAGGGGACCTTCAAAATCCCTGAACTTAGACCTCCCACGTTTTTGGGTACAATCGAAGAAATATTTCTCATGATTATCGTACTTTTACGATTTTTTTCGATTTTTAGTGCGATATTTTCGTGACACTTGGGTCGATTCTGACCAAATAAGTGGGGCTACAACGTTCAAATTTTACATGGACATAAAGGTAATAGTGATGTATTGCTTTTTGAAAGAAAAAGATGAAAATGTTAGCCAGAATCCATAGAATAAAGGTTTTAATATGAGTTTTTTTAGGTTTATAATAACAATTAACATGTAACAATTGAAACTTGACAACGATCACCTACAATGCATTCAAAAAGCAGTTCCAAAGGAAAAGTGTTCCCACGCAAACTAAAAACTTACAAAAAAGCTCATCCATCAACGCGAATAAAAAAAGCGTTTGCGAAGCTTCCTAGTTATATTATGGAGTGAAACTCTCCTACACACATCACTCTTCAGTCCGTCTGTGCGTCTGTCACGTCTCACTATATAACCGAGCACGAAATACGACGTCTGAGAGGCACGCGTTTTTTTTTTTTTAATAATTGCCCTTCAACAATGATTGAATAAGCGAAGCGAAGACTTAAATTTCACTTATCTTGGGAAAAATAGCTCGGGTGTTTTTGTATTTTTGTCCATTTTGTCTGTTTGTTCGCTCTCTACCGGGCAAACGGCATATTATGCGGACTTCATACAAATTGGAGGGATTACAATTTAAAAACCTCTCAACTAAAATCTGCTAGTTTTTGGATACAATCGAAGAAATATTTCTCATGAATATCGTACTTTTACCATTTTTTAAAATTTAAATGCGATATTTTCTTAATATTAAGTCCGCGACCGGGCAAACGGCTACTCCGATCTTAATAAAACTTTATAAGAACGTTTGAAATCACTCAACTTAGATATGTTATGATTTTAGGGACAATCGAATAAATATTTCTCATAAATATTTCATAGATAGGCCCTATCGTACTTTTAGGGCAACGATGATCAAAAGCTTATCCATCAACGCGACTGGAAAAAGCGTTAGCGAAGCGGCCTAGTGATACATAATGTTTTTGTTGTTTTGTTTTTGTTGTTTGTGGGGAGGGAGTGATAACCTCCTCCACCCCCCACCCCCAGCAAGTTTGAATATTTATGACCAGGCACCTCCACCAATTATCAACGAATGTGAATTATTTCATTATTCTATTCTTCTTCGACGATCTGTTTGTTTTGGATACACCCGTACCCATGCGTATGTAAACCTTAGGTATCTGAGCTCCCATGCATCATATTTCTGTCCGTCCGTAGGTGCATATATCTTGTTTCACGATAAAAACGAACATGGCGCCTTTGACTGTTTTGTATTTTATTTTGGACATTATCAATAATTACATCAACAATCATACAAACTATTTCTAATAAGAAGAGTTTTTCCATGTTACATAGTAAAACATTAAAAACAACGCCCTTCAACAAGAGTAATACGGAATGTTTTTAGTGACTCTTGGGGCAAGGGAAGCACGTCGAACTTTTTTAAGGGGGAATTATTTTTGTGTGTTTTGCACCTCCCCCAATAGATGTTAATGCAAGGTTAAATGTACGAGTTTAATTCTTAAGAGATCTGTTGATTAAGTTGCTTCCCCCTCTTTACTCGCCATCTTTTATCGGCAGAGGAATAACCTGGGCAATATCTAACCAGTGCCAAAGTTAAAAATATCACATTGATTACACACATTTACATCATCGTGTGGTCAGGTGAAGAGTGGGTGACCGCTCTGCCCTGAAACACACGTATACCGCTGGTTAGAGCTGATGGACATCAGAGCTAGTGTAACGGCTTCGTTCTCCTCGACGTCTGCTCGGCAGTCCCGGTTAGTGGAGGAACCTATATGACTGTCAAGGTTACACTGTTCTTTCGGATGGGACGTAAAGCCGTTCCCCCGTTCCCTTGGTACTTTTCGAAATGAGTAGGCTACGTGCCGGTACCGGTTTTCCCCTCCACCCTTCTATTCATCCTTCATCCTTATCTATCAACTCACCATCTCGAATAGCCTAAGTGCATTTATATGAAACGTTAAACAATACTAATCAATCAATCAACCAATCAATCAACAAAATCAATTATCAATTCAATCGAATTTAACAATCACTTCGTATAGAAATTTAGTAAAGGTTTAATCTGTAGTCCCGGTAGATCTATTGGTTCGAGCTATGGCAAGTTAACCCGGAGGTTCTTGGCTCGAATCTCACTCGGGACAAATTTTACAATTGCTTTTAAATCAATACATAAAACATAGTTACTCTGTCAGAGAATCGCACATCTATACCGCTTGAAGCTCTGGTTCACTTACAAAGTTCAACATTGCAGGCGATAAAGTAGAGTTCTCTTTTTGGGTAATCTAGTCGCCGACGGCAGCAACTCCCAACTCAGAAAAACTGCCAACGTAAGTCAAAGGTTTCTGCTAGAGGCATCCTCCCTTGTTCTACTGTTTGTTATATGATGAACTATCGTAGACTCCAGAGAAGATTGAGTTACTATATACACGGAATATGTTGTTGACTTCCGAGGCTTGTTGCCACTGTGCGCTGTATGTATACAAAACCGTTTGTTTGTTTGTCTGCCTATGTGGTGGAATGATTGCCGTAGACAAATAACAATTTTAAAATAACTGTCTAACTCCTACATATAGGTATAGATAAACTATTTTTTTGCATTTAAATTTAGAATATATAGCATTTCGTAGCATTTTTTTGGTAAATGATGAATTATCATAAACGTTTCAATTCAATATAGGCCCTAGTCACTTAAAATAAGTTCTCAATAAGTTATTAATAACTATTATTTTTAGTATAGTCAGCATCTTGTAGCGTCAAAAATAGCATTTTGTAGCATCAAAAACCTATAACGATAAAAAACGTATCTCTACATACATAAATAAATAAAATAAATAAATAATAAATTGTATTTAGAGTCTACCCACTCAATCATATAACTGATTTTCAGTGAAAGTGATGTTATAAATTTTTGTTTTACATTTTGATATTATACATTTTCATCTTTCATCACAATTGTATATGCCTACCATATTAAAAAGATGTATACCGATAATTTTGTACTGTGTTCAATAAATAAAAAAATATTTCAAATCAAGGGTACGGGAATACCAAAAATATAGAGCGAAGCTGATTGATATGTAAGGAACTTGAACTTGAAGTGTGGCTCGTTGGTCTTGTGGTTAGCGTATCTGCTTCCAATGCAGAAGGTCAAGGGTTCGATTCCCGCCAAAGTCAGAAGTTTTTTAACTTCTGATTTGGACGTCCGATCAGTTCTTGTATAAGGAGTTTGTAAACGGTGACTTTGGAGCCGTCCTAGCAAGGAAGCACATAATAAATTCAGAGTTGTTCTGAATCGGCCTTGTTGATTCTGGCGTTGATCCACGGGTGTTCGCACTGTCCATACCACTGATTGCTATATTTCCTACTAAAAATATCGATCTTTGGTTGGATTATCGCTCACTCGTCGATTGCGTCGGGGCCTACAGGGTTGGCTTGGTCGCTTTGATTTACTGTCCCCCACTGAAAATCAGTTATATAACTGAGTGGGTAGACTCAAAATACAATTTATTTATTTATTTATTTATAACCAGCTTTCAGTAATGGTGGAGGTGGCGAGTAGGTCAATTAGTAGGGTCTGATGTGGGATTTCCGGAAAGATTTAATTTGGAAAATTTACGCCCCTAAAAATACATTTTGTATGATGTCCTACATACATACATACATCATTCGTGAAAAGAATGCAATTTACTCATTTCATGCATTTTGCGGCAGCTTAGGCCTAATAGAATGACAAACTTAGTAGGGCCTCTCTTGTATAGACTTCTACAAGCACTGACAAGTGACAACAGCTAACGCTTGGAAATTTATTTTTCAGCACAACTAGTTAACCAGCAAAATGTTACTATCTTAAAAAAAAATGTCTAATTATTGTTGTTGACATGTTACTATTAAAGAAAAAAAAGAAAAAATATCGTGGGAATTAAACTTGTTATAGGGTGCAATAGGCCCCTCTTCAGTTGAACTAGGTATGTTGCGGATATGACAATTGTGAATGAATGTCCGAGGGCTGTTTAAGCTAGAGGACTTAATCCCTTGCATTCGCATTAACTACTGGGAAAAAAACTCGGAAAAAAACTTCAGACAGGATTGCCGGTCTCGACGGGATTCGAACCCGGGACCTCCTGAATCAGAGTCGAGCACTTAACGCCCAAACCAACACTGTCGGTAATATTTAAGAAGATGGAAATTTTCCAAATTGGAAAATTTTCCGACCCACATTCTTAACGTCAATATTTATACTTTACGCCAAGGGCCACCAATCTCATTCTGTCTCCTTTGTCGAAGAGCAATTCCAACAAAAAACGTGAGTCATGTTCGGATTTTATCCTGGAGACGTGTCAAACGGACGGGCGGAAAAATGATGCATATCTTCTTTGCTGACAAGATGCAGTTAAAAATAATTAATGGTTACATTAACGTGTATATTAATTCAAACCGCAATTAAATGATAACCGTCGGCTCCGAATACATATTCTACACAAAATGAAGATAAAATCGTGATTTATGTTTATGGACAATTAAAATGGATATTAAACAATTTATTAATTTTTTAAAACAATAAAAAAGTATGATCGTCGTTTGATAATAAATTGGCCGGTTAAAAATAGTTAAATAATAAAATTATGGTGGTTTGCCCCCTCGTGCACATAGGCTTGCCGAAAGTCTGATTCGCGGGCGACCCGGGTTTAAAGCCCGGTCAAGATAAATTTTGTAACTTTTGACTTGTATTTAATATTATTTTCCTTAATTCTCGATTTGTGTAGTCGGGAAACACTATCATAGGTGAAATTGTTATTGGATGAGCGAAGCAAAGACTTCAATTTCACCGCCCGAAAAAAATTTATCTCCTATCTTTTTTTGTTTGTTTTTTTTTGTAATTTTGTCTGTTCGTTCGCTCTCTACCGGACAAACGGCTTGCGATCTAGATGAAAATTGTAGGGGACGTTCGAAATCTCTGAACTTAGGCCTGCCACGTTTTTAAATACAATCGAAGAAATATTTCTCATGAATATCGAACTTTTACGATTTTTTTTCGATTTTTAGTGCGATATTTTCGTGACATTTGGGCCGATTCTGACCAAACGGGTTCGGTTACAACGTTCATATTTTACAAGTACATTAAGGTAATGGTGATTCTATTGTATTGTGAAAAAGGAAGTTGAAAAAGTTAGCCAAAATCCATAGAATAAAGGTTTTAGTATGAGTTTTTTGTGGTATATAATAACAATTAACAAGTAACAATAGAACCTTGACAACAATCACCTACAATGCGTTCAAAAAGCACTTGCAAAATGTTAATTACCACGCAATCTAAAAACTTACAAAAAAAAGCTCATCCATCAACGCAACTAAAGAAAGCGTTCGCGAATTAAGTGGCCTAGTTTTAAAAAATTACAATTAAAATGTTACCGTCTCGGTAGTCTAGTTTTTTTTTTTTTTTTCAATTTCAATTTTAGCCACTGGCGCCGACCTGGAATGTGGGAGACCCGGGTTCTAGCCTTGGTCGGGATGGATTTTTTAATCGCTAGATTGTATCAAATATTAGTTTTCTTGTTTTCGTCAGTATCGACCTTGCATCAATAGCCGGGGGAGTATTTCAAGACGACACGATCCTATCATCGCACGAGATTACACAGCGCTTGTTTGGATCTAGCGGGCCGTGGAACTGCCCTCTAGACACCCAGCACACAATCTAGGCGGTTGTTTCATCTTGTGTGCTTTGTGCGTGGCACAGTTTTGTTCTTTTTCTCCAGCTAAGCTGAAATGAAGTTTCATTCTTCCGTGCAAGGGAAGTCCTTAAGAGGTTTCCGGTGGAATGGCTCAACCTGACGTTGGTTTTACGGTTATGTCCCGTCATGTCTTCTTCACTCACTCACACTATTGTTCTTTTGCATTCCGCTCCATGTAAAAGTACAAAACATTATTTAGCTTTTCCCCACGCATGACTTAGTATTCATAAGTTTAAGTAAAAAATCCCCAAAAACATCTAATTGAGCTACAATATATTTTTCCAATATATTTTTTCATTTCAGTCGATAAAAAATACTTATAAATGATACCACATGACAAATTTTGGCTCACTTTGTAATTTTGGGATTTCGGGATTAATTAACAAATTAATTTTCAATTAATTTCTTGTTAAATACTAAGAACTCGCAGCTTGTAGCCATTTTTTTCGACTTTTCATTAAAAACAATATGATTGCATAAATTTTTACGCTGGTATCACATTTTTCACTTTACCTCATTATCAGGGCATCATAATCTGCTCCAATCTTGTATTTAATTACTTGATTTTTGTTGCTTAACGTATCTATTATTACAATACTGTTATTCGAGATGATGAGTACTGATAGATGGCGATGAAGTACGATTACATAACTAGAAAAACATGCCTTAAGCGGGATTCGAACCCACGTTCTCGTAAAGCCATACGTTTAGGACTAGCGCCCTAATCGTATGAGCTACCGCGGACGGCTGACAATTTCTTATATAACGATGAATTATTAACAAATTAATATTTCAATTTAATTTTTGCGAAATAAATATTGAAAATTGAGTATTATATATTTTTTAAATCTCACGTTAGCGTTAAAAAGACTTATCTAAATAATTGTCTACTTAAGGAACAAGTTTCTCACCCATCACCGTAGTAAAATAAGATAATTGCTAGCCATAACAAATGTGTTAATTTCAAACCCTGCATATACACCTAAGTAACACATACAAACATGACTCATATACAAACTTAATCGTGTTTACTTTGTTATATCAAATCCAGCTTGAATCAATATTATATGTTTACAAAATATTTACTTGATATATTATGCCAATATATTACCCTGTGGTTTGCATATCCCCTCTTCAATACCGACAGAATAAACATACTCCGTCTCATCCTCATTGTTTGTTAATGGTTTCTTGTTCTAGTTTACACCAAAGCGAACTAGTCAAGTAGAGAAGCTCAGGACGCAACCGACAAGTACACAAATTATCAATTAAGGCCCACCCTACGTCTATACGTTCTATCATTATAGTTGGTTATCAGATTACACAGTATTCGCGTCGGGCCGCAAGCCAACGTGTAACCCGGTAATACATCCACTTTATACAGGAAATGAATTAAATTACAGGTCATCAATTAGGTTAATTTACCTGAAACAATATTGTTGGAGGTGTTGGTTGTTATAGACTGTGTGTGTCTACAGCTGACATGAATTCATTGCAGAGAGCAGTCAACTGGTTTTATTTGAAAATATATTAAGCACGAAATAATTCAAAATGGTTGAGGGCCTTGTGAAAAGAGTACGGATTTGATCCTAGGGCAGGTACATTTTTAAACAATATTGTTGAGTGACCTACTATTGTATGCATTTTCACTGTATGTATAGGATAATCTGAAAATGTCCCTATAATTTTCAATTTAAATTAACTGATAATAATTTATGTGTATTGCTGGTTTATGTGGATGAATAATCATATATTGAATGTATGCTTTGCCTCAAGTATTTTTTTGGTAAGAGCATATAAATATCTAAATTTAACGACCTTGAAGATCTTCAATATAGAAATGTAATATCAAAATAACATTAAAATGAATAAAATTTAACTTGGCCACTTTTGTTTCTGTTCAAATCTTTAATCTGACAGCAAAATAAAGAACTATACCACAACTATTGCGTGTAACATCATTTACGTAATTAGATGGATTTAGATGTCCCCATTTGAAAATCAGTTTTTTAACTGAATAGGATAGACGTTAAATAAATAAATAACACATAAAATAAAGAATAAATCAATTTGCAAAAATAGAAAATACAAATTTTACAAATTTTTTACAAATTCTGTTCGATTCGTTAAATTTATCACACACGTCTTCATGAATTTCTATTGTTAATTCAGAATCGTGACCAACCACCGCATATAATCCCTCTAAATAAAAAATAAAACGACGTTATCACACACCCTCCTCAAACACTCTAGATGCGTTGATAAATTTTTCCAACGTCACGTTTTCTCATCAAATACACGGAATCCAATTCTAAACCCCTTGCCAACTCCCCGAAATGCTTTCATATATTTCTTTCATTTCCCATTGAAATCCGTTACTACTTACAAATATTTTAATAAGTCCCTATCTTGTCTTCTGTTTGCAATTATCTGCTTCTTTTCCAACTCTCCTTTTTTTCTTTTTTTCAAATATATTTTTCTTTCAGTTATTATGACGTGATGACATGTTTCGAATTCTTATCTCTTCTGTATACCGCATCTTATCAAAATTTAAAATGCCAGATTATCTGATGAATCGTACTTTTGTAAATCAAGGGCTGGGTATTGTAGATACAACAATACCCCTTGATTTACTTCTGACGCCGGGTGTTCAATCTAATCAAATCCAATACCGATAACCTTTATCTGTAGTTAAAAAACAAATGGAATGTGTAATCACAAAACATCGTCAAAATTGTGAGGTTTAATATGACAAAAACATTCATCCTCATAACAAGGGGTATTCAATCTGCCTGCAAATGGTCACTACAATATATTTATAATACTAATTATCATTTTCTATTTTTACTTCCGCCAAAATTTTTACATTACTAATTCAAACCACTATTTAAATCGCTCTGTGAAGTCATCTATTTTCATTTAAAATAATTATCAATATATTTTAGATTATAAATTGAAAAGTTATAGTATAAATTGAACATTATGTGCACTGATAACACTACTGAGTGGCCTAAAACAACACTAACTTACTAACTGAATTATTGAATAAATCACAGGCTACAAATCATAATTTCCCAAATGCTACAAATTATGACATTTGTTTAATGTTATTAATTACTATTAATTTTGTCGTGTGATACGAACTTTTATAAATATTTTACGACTAGAATTAATCGTTGAAATCATAATTTATATATCAAAGTGATTATATATTCATGTCATGTCTTTTTTTTCATAATATTTTTACAAAAATATTCAAACTCTTCGTTCTCCTTCCCAAAGAAAAAAAAAACACAAGGTAAAACCTTATTCTGTAATAAAGTAATGTAATGAGATCACGTCGGTTTGGGCTCGCCCACCCGTCAGTCAAAAACAGCCACCTCTTTGCAATCATCTCTACCGTACAACAAAGTAACCGCATCACAGGCTGGGTCTGATGATATGGTAATATTATTCAGCCTCAATACGCAATACGTGTACCTAATACTCTCTCGTCCTGTCTGCGGCAGAGGTGGCTGCATGGTTACATGCTGAGGTGTGGGGTAATTTGTTTGCAATGTAATGAGTTTCGGGGATCTGATGTCTGACATCATTTCCTGTTTCCCCTGTGACTCGAACCCTTATTTCCATGGAGACCAAAGAAAAAGAGAGCGAACTATTACCATCAGTTTCGACGTATGTTAAAAGACAACGAAGAAGAGAAAATATACGAGGGAACGTGAGAAATTTACTCTACATTTTAACGTTTTGAATTTTGAAATTGCAATTTGACAAGTGGTATCGTTAATATTTCATTGGGTTCGTATTGTTGAAATGGATGTAATTTTGTTTTCAATTGGAATCAGTTTTTGTGCCGGTTGTACTTATATTTTATTTCGCTATTTTACGTTCCACGGCTCATTAACTTGCTTCAAATATGCACAATTTAAAACAAATGTAAACAGATTGCTTCATCGAGTGTTTCGTGCTCTAGGGAATGTTATTTCTATCAAATATTATCTAAGCCACTGGGAACGTAATATTTATTGTTCGCATTTTAGCTAAGTAATAATACAAAAGGAATTCTCTCGCTACTAGCAAGCCTTTAATTGTTATGAAATCTTGATTTCTATACAGTGAGAGATATATTCAGCCGCAGAGCCACATAATATGATCAACACCGCTTAAATAAAACACTTCAAACAGTTTTATTAAAATATATTTAAAAAAAGATTTCACTAAAATAGACAATATGCTGCACTTGACAACTCAAATTAGGTCAGAAATAAGAGTTTCACTTAGTATTTCAAACATTACATTGAACTTAAAGGGAAGTCATGATAATCACGAGGGTTTGACAGTTACTAGCTGCACATTACGTTGAAACAGAAGAGCTTTTCATGTCCCATTCGAGAGTGCTAGAAATAAAACAACCCGAGTGGGAGCGACGATATTGTTTTGTGCTTTTATGTGTCAACTCCATCAAACTCATTATCGTTTGGTTCGAAGCGTGGATTATTGTGAAGTACAGTGTTTGAAGTATTGAAAATCAAACATTGAATGTGAGAGAATGAATGCATGTGTGGAACATTTATTTTCTACATATATAAACCTTTTCCGTTTTGTGTCATCTTCAAATAATATGGAATTAACGAAATATATTTCATATGGTTTATTTAGTATACATGTAATACAATAAAATACTATTCAGCAATATTGGGTATAAAAAAGCACTAGAAACCAGTTGAATTGTTTGCATATATATTAATGACCGGTTTACATAGTCATCTTCACAACGGTTTAATAGTATCTGCATCAATCAATTGGTGTAATGTTGATTCTATTAAGCTTGATCGTTTTATCGTTCGCAAATATTTTTTTTATAAATATATTGAAGTGTTCATGACTACTTTTTCGGGTAGACCGAGTAAGTGTAGGCAAGTTATTAATAAATTACCTTGAAACACCAACGTTTCGTGGCCGCTGTGGACCACATTGTCAAGGTGACTGAAGATGTTATTGTTTGTCGTTTCCTTCCTCGTCGCATCTCGCCCCCTCCTCACGTGACCCTGGACCGCCCCCTCTACCTGCGATCTGACCTTGTTGCGTCTGGATGGCGCCAGGGGTTGTTTGATGTATCACAGATGTCCATGTCTTGCTGAGGGGGTAACTCTCGTCGCGATTGAAATTGTTGTGGTTTTTTCTTATTTCGATTGCTTCACGTATGGTTCGTGGCCAGTATGAGGATTCTATTTTCAAGAATTGGGTTGTTTTATGTGTTTTTTTCTTATTTCGATTGCTTCACGTATGGTTCGTGGCCAGTATGAGGATTCTATTTTCAAAAATTGAGTTGTTTTATGTGGTTTTTTCTTATTTCGATTGCTTCACGTATGGTTCGTGGCCAGTATGAGGATTCTATTTTCAAAAATTGAGTTGTTTTATGCAGTGCACGCTATTTGTGAGTTGTTACGTTCCCTTCATTAGTGTGTTACTTATCATTAAGTGATTGTAGTCCTTATAGGTAACGAAGCTCTCCTTTATTTATCCCTGCTGTCCGTCCGTCTGTGCGTGAGTCACGTCTACCGAACGTACCTCCGATCAATATGTGTTTTAGTTACATTGATCTTCATCAAAGATCTAAATCTTTGATGACCCAAGGGGTTAGAAACGCGGAGGGGGGGAGGGTTGACTTCATCAAAACCTTTAATATTATATATGCATTTTAAGTTATATCATATCATATCAATCATATTTTCACTAACAAGATCACTATCAATTGACATTAAAGCGAGCGCATGAGTTTTTTTATTCGTCCGTTTCTTCGACCCTAGGCTATGTAGGCCTAATGTGTGTCGCGTCTTACGATAAAGATTAATATGTTTCATATTAATTAATTAAGTTTTCTTTAGTTATTAATAATTTATTGATTAATTAATATGTTAAAAAAATTTGGACTATTGTATTCTTCTTGGAAAATTTGATGATTTTGAAGTTCCGCTCTTGATTTTGGGTACTCAAGTCCCAGCTCTAGTGGCAAGAAAGTGGCAACTCTCCAATCTATAGATAAGATTTAGTATAGTGCATGTAAGCTTTTAACATAGAGACCATCTTTTCTTGCAATATGTCTGCAGCAGATAAACGAAATGAGGACGAAAAAATTACAGAAGGGGGTATTATCTTCACAAATGGCGAAGTAAAAAGGGCGTCTTTCAGTCGATAAAGTTTCCTATGTGGGCGCGTTCCTTGGCATTCTTCCTAACTATTCTTTTACAAAGTTTAACTTGCAATGGTCTTGAAATAAATATGAGGTTAAGCCAGTTTAAAACAGCTGAATGGACAATAATGTTCTTAGGAAACACGACCAAGTCGAACTAGCCTAAAATGAAATGACGATTCCTCCTTTGATGTTGAGAAGACAGTTGAGAATGAAGGCGGTATGAGCTAAGCTTACTTTCTTGACAATCGCAAAACCCAACAAATTTAATATATTATTATGCTGTGTGCAATTTTTGTATATTTCATTTTACCCCTTATTTTAAACTTTGTGAGTTTGATAAGACATTTTTATCGTTAAAGTAAATAATTGAATCCAATAGTTGTAAAATTATACTTGCAGATTCTCTGTGTCATGATTATGTTTAAGGTAAGGTACCACAAAAAACGTTTTTATAAAAAATATCTCCAATACAGATTTTTTTTAAATATGGATTATTTAAAAGGTTGTTTCCATTCTTCCTCAAACGTTAATATTTTCCAATTTTGTAGGTAAAAATTAATTGTCAAAAAGTGCTGCAGACTAAACCTTTACATTTCGCAATAATTAACGTTAATGTTTTAGGACATTTTAAAGATTATTATACAACATTTTTTTAAACATATTTTACACCCTAATTAGCTAGCGATGATCTAATTCTCTCTATGCTGGCTAGTGCCGTGAAGACGAACAATAAAACACAAGAACATTAATATATTGTTCTAAATCGTTAACTTACCAAGAACGATTCTGGCAGTCAGATAACTAGGTTAAGTAACCCAACTTGAATACTCTTGCCAGGAGTACTCGAGTAAGTCACAAAAATAAAATAATATAATATAGATTGTTTTATTGTGGAGAAGTTCTGAGAACTAGCAAAGTAAACAAGATCGGTGAGAAATTTTATGAAAAGTAAACATAACCTGAATACACAAAACTGGGGCATTTATGGTTTATGAAAATAAATCATTTTTGTTAATGTTAAGGGTTGATATGGATGTTCGACGGTTATAGGCGCATGCGCATTAACCAAATATCGAAACAGTCAGATCGGTCGGATAGAAAATGTTCCATCTTCGTGGGTTTGACGAGCAAACTGACCAGGCACAATGCGAATATATATTACTGCAAGGCCGCTTCGGAAACGCTTTATTAGTCGCGTTGACAGATGAGCCTTTTTAAGTTTTTAGTATGCGTGGGATCTCTTTACTTCTTCAAGTTCTATTGCAAAATCATTTTTGTTGAATTAGGATAATTTTTTAGAGTAGTACAAATTGCTATGGTAATACCAATAAATACAATGTAAAATATCTGAGGCCCGAAGACTTGCTTTTTGTGCGCATTGTAGGTGATTGTTGTCAAGTTTCTATAGTTACTTTTTAATTATTTTACATTTCAAAAAACTTATATTAAAACATTTATTTCTATGGATTCTGGCTAACTTTTTCAACTTTTTCTTTCAAAAGGTACTACACCACCATTACCTCAATGTCCATGTAAAATATGAACGTTGTAGCCCCACCCGTTTGGTCTGAATCAGCCCAAATGTCACGAAAATATCGCATTAAAAATCGAGTGAAAACGTAAAAGTACGATATTCATGATAAATATTTTTCGATTATATCAAAAAACGTGGCAGGTCTAAGTTCAAAGATTTCGAAGGTCCACTCCAATTTTCATCAAGATCGCATTATGCCGTTTGCCCGATAGAGCGCGTACAGTCAGAAAAGAAAAGAAAAAATACACCCCAGCTATTTTTTTTTTTTTTTGGTGGGGAGGGGTGGGGGTTCAGTGAAATTAAGTCTTCATCCGAAAATTCAAAATAATGAGTTACAGATTTTTCATTTGCTCCATAAATTAAAACTATCCTAATAGTCCTTTGCATAATGGGAATGTGGGTATAAAATTTGGGGCAAAGGTTGACCTATATCAATAGAAAGGTCTTGAAGAGACGATTCCGAATATCTATGATAGACCAGCAGCAGCGGCAGCTTTCTACCCAAAATTCAAGGTCAAAGGTCAAATTATTACTATTTTGATAAATTAATTTCTCATTGTTGCGATTTTTTTCTTTTTTCTTTTAATAAATTTAAGAATCGATTAAATTGTAAATAATCATGAAATATAGTAAAATTTAATATTTTACCTTTAATGACCCAAAATTAGGTCACAATTGCCAATTTTGTACAATATAGCATTTTCTTCTACATTTTGGTGACGTTTCATGTTAACATCCATTTTTATCACATGCAATAGCATCACACACATGTATTTGGGTGTAAGATTTGATTTAAAGCATGGCCAAGGTCATTGGGTCAGTCGTGGAAAGGTCAAATATGCTTAAAAATGTCGAAAATATCGAGTGGGTACTCTAAAGAAAGGAATTTTCAGTTAGATTGCTACGACGAATGTGATATTGTTCAAAATAGTAATATATTAACGTTAACCTTCAAACTAGATAGTTTGAAACTTGACATTTGAACTTTTATGACGCAAAACTTTGTCACAAAATTAATAATTTAAAAAAATTTACATTTTCTCATACGTTTTGATTTACTACTTCACATTCATTTTTATGAAATACATAAGTATTTCACATATGTATTATTGTGTGTGCTCTGATTATAAATAAGCATTGGCAAGATTGTTTGGTCACTCGTGAAAATGTCAAATATGCTTGAAAAAGGTCGAAAATATCGAGTGGGTCACGAGTCATGATTCGATGTTATCACAACGGAGATCTATTTGTCCTTTTCGGTTATTTTATAGCATTTATATTACACCGGTGTCGATATTATTACGATGGATTTGCTGATCAAACCGAAATGTAATTCGACAATTGTAATGACAGCGAACAGAGTAGAAGAAATCGCATGATTCACTAACATTTTATGCATTGGCATTGAAACACTACATGATAGCGCTGCGTGATTAGATTGAAAATGCAATGCGTCATCAATAAATATTTGTGCGTACATCAATGTCCGGGGGCGGGGTAGCAACAAAGATCAGGTCAAGATCATTGTTACTGCATGTAACCAACTTGAGGTCCTCGTCAGTCTACTGGATTTAGTTGTGAAGCAATGTAGACAAAAAGTTAATAATTCGAAATTGGAATTCCTTTCCGAGTCCGTGGAGATTCAGCCATCACTATCCGAATCATCGAAACTTCCTTCACCGCTTTCCTCATTTGACTGAAAATTTGTGCTATCTTTTAATTTACAAGCGTTTGTGCAAGTAAGTTTGTTTGTTAGGCACTCACAGTTCGGCAGCACGCAGACTCTTGGGCAATTGCATGCCAACAGTTCCATCACTGCCAATGGTGCTGGACGTCCTTCCATCCACTTCACTGTAAGATCACCATTCTCATTCCTCCTCCATCATGGGACGTTGGATCGGGAACCGATGGACGTGGTTCGAAACATCTGTACCAAACTGCAGCTTGATAATTTGCCCTCGAAACGTGTGCAGACAAACAGTCTTGGCAAGGTGGTAAACGCTCAGAGTCAACTTCACCACACTTACTTCTGAACAGTTCGTAGCGGAGCTGATTCACGCTAGTTATGTAGTCGTTAACGCGTAAAGTTTGCAGACAAATGCTTCGATTTTGTTTAGGAGTTCACGTCTAAGTGTCCAATCATGGCCCAGTTGACTTAAATCTTCACTAAAGTCAATGTTCTTGCGAAGCGTTTTAAGCTGTCAAAGCATGGAGTCCCGGCAGAGCTCGCAATCTTGGAAACATCAGTATAATGTGTTCTGTTCTTTGTCCGTCTCTTTGAGAACATGGCGAAACGAAGCCCAGATACATAAAACTAGCACGTCTGTGTCAGAAGATGTAATGCTTGCTGACTTGTAGCCTTGTAGTGATGCATGCTTAGCATGTAGCAGCATTCGAGTGTCATGCAGCTTTTTCTTGTGAGGAATTCAGTTCAGGCTAAGTCTGCCAGCTGCCGGCGGCTCTGTTCACGCAAGACTCTTCACAGGTAACTATCGAAGACTCTTGGCACCAAGTTTCTGTCTCTTCTCCTCGGACTTCCAATCTTCAAAAACAAAATTGATCAGCTTAGTTTTATTATGAGAGTTTTGGAGAAATCCTCTCCAGTCACGAATGCAGTGCCCAGCCGTGACATCTTGAACTTTGAGAATTTGGGTGTACTCCTCCGAAGTCGTTCCAAGTTTTTTTTTATTGAAGACTTTCTATAAATCAAATACAATGTCGATGTGAACGCAACCCTCTGCTTCTCGAAACGCTGATGCCATGTTAGTGAATCGTGTGATTTCTTATCTGTTCGCTGTCATTACAACTATCGAATTGCATTTCGGTTTTCCATCAAAATAATATCAACACTGGTGTAATATACTATAAAATCACCGAAAAGGACAAAGAGATCTCCGTTGTTATAACATCGAATCATGATTCGTGACCCACTCGATATTTTCGACCTTTTTCAAGCATATTTGACATTTTCACGACTGACCAAATAATCTTTAATGTTTATTTACAATCGGAGCACACACCAAAAGACATGTGTGAGATACTTATGTATTTCATATAAATGAATGTGAAGTAGTAAATCAAAACGTATGAGAAAATGTATTTTTTTTTAAATTAACAATTTTGTGACAAAGTTTTGCGTCATAAAAGTTCAAATGTCAAGTTTCAAACTATCTAGTTTGAAGGTTAACGTTAATATATTACTATTTTGAACAATATCACATTCGTCGTAGCAATCTAACTGAAAATTCCTTTCTTTAGAGTACCCACTCGATATTTTCGACATTTTTAAGCATATTTGACCTTTCCACGACTGACCCAATGACCTTGGCCATGCTTTAAATCAAATCTTACACCCAAATACATGTTTGTGATGCTATTGCATGTGATAAAAATGGATGTTAACATGAAACGTCACCAAAATGTAGAAGAAAATGCTATATTGTACAAAATTGGCAATTGTGACCTAATTTTGGGTCATAAAAGGTAAAATATTAAATTTTACTATATTTCATGATTATTTACAATTTAATCGATTCTTAAATTTATTAAAAGAAAAAAGAAAAAAATCGCAACAATGAGAAATTAATTTATCAAAATAGTAATAATTTGACCTTTGACCTTGAATTTTGGGTAGAAAGCTGCCGCTGCTGCTGGTCTATCATGGATATTCGGAATCGTCTCTTCAAGACCTTTCTAGTGATATAGGTCAACCTTTGCCCCAAATTTTATACCCACATTCCCATTATGCAAAGGACTATAATCACACTGGGTTTAAACGTTTATTTTCCAACACTGTGCTCGTGGGATTATCCATTTAAATAAATAAATAAATCCGTATTAAGAGTATACCCACTCGCCAGAATCAACAAGGCCGATTCAGATCAACTTTAAATTTATTATTTGCCTTGTTGCTAGGACAGCTCCAAAGTCACCGTGTATAAGTTCCTAAGACAAGAACTGATGGATTTAAGTCCAAATAGAAGTGAAAAAAACTGAGTACTGACTTTAGGCGGGAATCGATCCCTGGACTTTCTGCATTGAATGCAGAGACGCTAACTACAAGACCTACGAGCCACACGTCAACAACGACAACAATTCAACGTATTTGTCTGTCTGTGTTTACATCTGAAGTGTGCATACGTACGTAGGCTACGCATGCATGCGAAACTTATCTCTCAGCCATGAACGAAACTTCATTGAACCAAACGTTACTATTTCTTCCATTTTACGTGTTTAAAAAAATGCTATTTCTGTCTGGAATAGAAGTTTGGAAATATTGCTTATTCAAGCAAACTTTTCGTATATTTTTTGAATATGCGCCAATAAGTTCTCGTTTATTTGTCTTCTTATCGTTCTAGCTTGGGACTGCGAATCAATAGACGATGACGTCACATACATGTTACACGTGTGGGGGGGGGGGGGGGGGTCTTCTCGGTAACCTCGTGGCTGCGATTTGTCTGTGATACGGTTAGAAGACGCGAGCAATAAACGAAGTCCAGTAAATGCGTCTAGAAGTTGGTTGTGGCTGGTCATCTCCTTTATCGCTCGCACGAAGTTTCAAGTATAAGCTAAGGAAATGGTACACAAAACTTGCCAACAACAAAACTCACACAAAACTTACCATTCTTCATTTATTTTTACTATTTCGCATATATTTTACATTTTGTGGCGTATATTTTTCTTTCAATCAGAATATTAATTGCAAGGGATTTGTACATCAATAGAATATTCATTCTTCAGCACTGAATCACCGTACCTTGACTAAAAGATTTGAATTCTGCATGCACTCATCAGTCAGTTTACATACAACATTAAACACACATTTTTTTAGTCGTTAATAATTCGTTTTTTATATTATTTAATAATAATTCTCCGAATGTTTTTTTAATCGATTTCTTTGACTTTTCATGCGTTTTTTTTCGTTTTTGTATTTGATGCTTAATTTAATTGATATGAAAATATGTGGATAGTTTTTAAGTTCGCCTTAGCTAATACTTTCTGTATTACTTTTTTGTATTTTATATTTTTTGTAATAAGAAGTATACACTCTTTCTACGTTTTTAATAAAGTGTTGTAGATTGATATGCAAGTTTATTCTTTTTTAAACAATGGAGAATGAATATAATACATTATAATATTATTTATTTTAGGCTATGCTCACTTTTTCCTTCCCAATCGTTAAATACATTGGCATTCTAATTAATAGTGAAACAATTTAAAAAAGTGAACTATAAAATATATATTTTTTTATAATTTTGGTTTCTATTCAAAACTTATTTCTATCTTTATAACAACGTCACTTGTCGAGCAAGGTACGTAATTCGTTGAAAGTTCATCATCATCATCATCATCATCATCATCATCATTTCTGCAACTAACAATAGACCGTTTCATTAAGTAACGCAAGGAGTTTTTAAACTTCCACCCTTGACATCATGTGAGGGTATGCCAAGGGTGTGGTGGTTCAACACTCAAAGTTAACAAATACCGAATGTCATTATTTTTAATGTGCGCTTTTACGAATACTCTTAACGATGGCCTATTATTCCAGACAACTCAGGTGGTAGGTAAAATATTGTGGATTGTGTTTGCCGCTTTTCGTTCACGTGAAATAAATTTAATGAGGTTGTTCTCATACCACATTGAAAAGACGCACAAAGTTTTTATGGTTTCACACCGAACGCGTGTGGCTTTTTAAATAGAAACTTTGTTATTGAAATGTGTGTGTTAATGAGCGCCTATGATGCTGATATTGCCACTTAGCGTAGAGGTTTTCGAAAAACATTATTTTCAAAATATAGCTTTGAGATATTACAAGTAAAAAAACATTTTTGGCTTGAAATATAAAGCTGCCCCCCCCCCCCCCCCACCCCTCTCCCACCACCCTCGCAACTGTGATCAGATAGCTACGTGCACTCTTTGGCTTTGGACGAGTGACAAAAGCCTTTTATAAAGACTGTCGTCAATGAATTTTATTTTCCTTTCCTGAATGTCATATAGTCGTCCGCGATGGCTTTTACGATTAGGACACTGGTCCGAAGCGTATGGCTCTACGAAGACGTGGGTTCGAGTCCCGCATAAGGCACTTTTTTTTTAGTGATCGACCTTTACTCTCATCTATCACTACTCATCGTCTCGAATATCAATAATGCAATAATAGAGAAGTTAAGCAACAAAATCAATCAATATTGCCCTCACGCTCATCAATCAACGCGACTATTAGAAAACTTGGCGAAGTGGCCAAGTATAAACCAATGTAACACTTTTAGGTTAAAGCTAGTTTGAGTTTTAGTGAAGAAGAATGGGTTAACGAGGTACACGGGGTTGATGTATGGAGAGCATTCGTCGGACGCCACATCACTCGAGCAGTAGTAGTCAAACCACAAGCTTTTCAACATCGCGCATTTTAATGAGTTCTCATGTCCACTTTTCACTGTGGTGAGGGGATCATTATTTCCTGGAAATATACGTTCATTTGGGTTTGAAAGTTTACGTGAGAAATTTGTCATTTTGCGAAATATGTTGAAATAAATTTGTTCTGCTATACAAAACAAAGGTAACGTGTTATATGATGAAAAGTTTGTGCTTAAAAGGGAGTAATACTGACTTTATGTTCATCGTGTTCGTTTTCCTGCATCAATAAATAATTTCACCAGAATACAAATTTGTATAATTGATAATAATTGACATTTTGTACCCATCATATCAGATTTTTAAAATTTTGAACGGTCAACAGGATTTTTAACAGAATTTTGTCTGAGGTTAAACATTTGAGCCCGGAAAGAAGGAGACCCGGGTTCTTTCCCCGGTCGAGTCTGGAAACTATTTCTGAATTGTTCATGATGATAAACATTTTGAAATAAAGAATATTAGAATAATTTTACAACCCCAATTAAATTGACCAATGTGAAATTGCAAAATTGAAGTCTTATTACACGATTACTAACCCCACCGCTCCCCCCCAAAAAAAATAATACCATCAATTGCAACCGCAATGTAGGCTTACTTTTGACTAAAAACCCTCGGATTACAGAATATACTGAAACCGCTTTCCAACACTCACGAAGAAAACTTTTTGTCAGAATTTTCCGCTGTTATACTTGGAAAGTCTGTATACGCCTATAAACGTGACTCGTTGCTTAATATTTTACTTCCACAATATTAATAACGGCCATGGAAGATGACAGCCGTTATAACGTCACGTTTTCTTGTTTAAAATTTACTCACAATCATGCTCAAACACGTGCTGATGTCTACAGCCTTGTCAGACACTTTAACTAATTAAGGACTAATTAATGTTTACGTAATGTTAAACTGGTGTCTTAACATTTTTCGCGCGTTGAATTTTAATTAATGATTTTTTGGCAGTAATAAAATGTCATATTTTGTCTGTCAGTTAATTAAATCAGATTGAAAAATATTTAATATACAGCATGCTTTTGTGAAATATGTTGGCTGTAACTAAGAACTAATGAGAGACTATGAGGTGATTAAGAATGATGAAACCTAATGAATATTTGAGAATTTCTTAAATAACTCATTGTAAGTTCTAAAACTCTTACCATCAGGGCACATGACACAAAACCCAAGCCACGATATCATTAATTGTATATTTTGGACATCTTAATAACAATAATAATAATAATAATAATAATAATAATAATAATAATAATAATGATAATAATAATAATAATAATAATAATAATAATAATAATAAAAATAATAATATTAATAATAGAATCATAATATGATATGATAATAACCTAATCATAGTCGGTATTTCTTAGTCATATTATGTGAATTCTCCCACCTTAACACTGTTTGTAAATTTCAAGTTTCTCATTCTCAAAGATTTACAACTTTTTTGGAGAGCAAATTGTAAGTTGAGCTCACAACTGCCATTAATCTTCTCTCAATGTCCACCACCTACTATAAAATCCTCCCCCGTCTGGGCCCGGGGTAGAATTTAATCCACAGCATGGCTCTGCTGATCTCAAAATACGAGGAAAGAGATAAAGTCCATCTTGCAAACATCAGAAAGTATGTATGGCAGTATTTTACTCTCCGAAACTACAGGCGAGCTCTGGCAATCGTCGACGACAACGTTGACGACCTTCCAGAAGACGACGACGACAATGACACCACGAACGATGACAAAGGCGATGACTACTGCAACGTGAGAACCCAGACTTTCCTCCTCATCCCCTAGGCTAGAGTAGCGCATTATGATTTTGACGCGCCCTTAATCCAAATAAACCTGTTAAAAAATCAACAGTCAGCTTCCAGTATAAACAGAATGTTTACTATAACACACAAACATCCATTTCAACAAACACATTCTACCCTAGAGTCACTGAAACCCTTTGTAACTGTATCAACAGTTAATCAAACCTGCAAAAACACACAAGACTTTGAAGTTCGCATACGAAGAAGTTGTGTTCACACAGATTGGAGAAATGCTAACTCAACTCTACTTTGGTTAAAATCGTGTGTTAATAATTTCACTTCTCTATTTGTCTGTCCTGTAGTTTAAACTTTTCCCCTCTTTGTTGTTAATGGTCTAGCGTTTTATTTAACTGATAGCTTCAGTAAAAGCCACGATACAAGCGTCAAAATGTAAATGCATTAGTAGGAATATAGTATGATTAATGGTTGTCATTGGACATTTTAATTCATAAAGCATGTTTGGTTGGGTTTCTGTGTTTAATTTTATGTGTTAATGTGAATTATTTAAGGAAAATAAACTGACGACCAAATATAAAATCAAGAATCCCCGAAAGTTCGCAAGGAGAGGGTAACGACACAACTATTCCCCTTAATTAACGTATACTTTTATTATTAATCAATGGACTGAAAAATAAATTTAATACATTTTTAGTTGGTTGAATAATTTGATTTTGTACTTACTATATTATGACTTAATGTTTTGCAAATGTATTATTTAAATACTTTGTTGGAATTTTTTTTCTCACAATGTGCAGGGCCTGGCACTCACCTTGTGTTTGGGGAATTCTGCCCGATTCTGTTAATCTTCCTATTCTTAATAAAAATAATAAAAATAATAATATTAATAATAATAATAATAATAATAATAATAATAATAATAATAATAATAATAAATTAGTCCTTATTTTTATTTTGGCGTAGCTTAAGGCCATGAGGCCTTTTCTTCTGCTTGACCAAACATTTTTGGATACAAGTGGTGGGGTTATGAATAATAATTGGATAAGCGAAGCGAAGACTTCAATTTCACTGACCCCTCAAAAAATTTAGCTCCAATGTTTTTCTGTTTTCTTTTTTCTTTTTTTCTGTCTGTTTGTTCGCGCTCTACCGGGCAAACGGTGTATGCGATCTTGATGTCAATTGGAGAGGACCTTCAAAATCTTTGATCTTAGATTTTCCACGTTTTTGGGTACAATCGAAGAAATATTTCTCTTTAATATCTTACTTTTACGATTTTTTTCGATTTTTAGTGCGGTATTTTAGTGACATTTGGGCCGATTCTGACGAAACGGTTGGGGCTACAACGTTCATATTTTACATGGGCATTAAGGTTATGGTGATGTAGTACCTTTTGAAAGAAAAAGTTAGAAGAGTTGGCCAGAATCCATAGAATAAAGGTTTTAATATGAGTTTTTTGTGGTGCATAATAACAAACAAACAAGTAACAATAGAAACTTGACAACAATCACCTACAATGCTTTCAAAATGCACTTGCAAAAGCAAAGAGATCCCACGCAAACTAAAAACTTACAAAAAAGCCCATCAACGCGACTAAAAAAAGCGTTCGCGAAGCGGCCTAGTAATAATAATGACTTACGAATGGCCATGGTACAAACGGTGTTAGAAGTAACTGTTGGGGTTAGTTGGAGTTAATTGTACCGGATTCCGGCCTGTGGAAGAGAGGAAATCTTCACAGCTTTATCTTAATAAAGTTATATCGAGCACGTTTGTACTTTGTATGATAGCATCGGTACGTCACGACAGAAAACCTTGGTTCTCTACCCAGTATTGTGTACTCAATGGTTCATCAACTAACTATTCCACTCCATTGTCTTGATTTAAGTCAACAACTTCGAGTATTGAGACCGAGAGATGTACTCGTCTCCGCTGATTGAGTTGCTTTCGAGTGTAAGGAATCCAGAAGAAGATTCAACTGAACGGATTTCTATTACTTAGATAAGGCAAAGAAGTTTGGAACACAGCCATCACGTGTTTTGCCAACTTGCATGCACGACGTTTCAGTAAAACTATTGTCAATCAAGTTTTATGAGTAAAAGCATAATATTTCGTAGACGTTCTCAAGAGTCTGCTCTAGTGGATTCTACCCTTGCTTATAATGTTAACTGGCATCGTAAATCTCCTCTTGTAGACCAAAGATATTTACGATTTTTTCCTAACAAACTTTGGGGCAACGCTTAGTGCGGCCCCGGTATTACTTTATAATTTACTCGCTCCTCATAATAAGACAACAATTTTGGTAACAAATTCAAATTGGTAAGTAATTGAAATATTGCAACTGTGTTAAATGTTGCACACCATGTTACATGTGACGTCGTCAATGATAACATCTGGGTTATACTTGCAATTACATTTACGAACACCGCGGTAAATATTAAGACGTTCAGTGAAGGATGGTTATATTAATGTGACAATGTTACGTATGTGTGATGTCTAAACTAAGACATCTGTTACTTGTTGAGATTGCGTCGTATGATCTTTAAAATAACTTCAAGGTTCTCATATTTACCAAAATTTAATTCGAGAATGTTAATAATCAATTTTGATATTGGACGAGCGAAGAAAAGACTTCAATTTTACTTACCTTGAGAAAAATAGCTCGGGTATTTTTTTTCTGTTTTTTTTTCGTGTTTGTTGTCTGTTTGTTCGCTCTCTACCGGGCAAACGGCATATGCGATCTTGATGAAAATTGGAGGGGACCTTCGAAATCTTTGAACTTAGATCTGCCAAGTTTTTGTGTACAATCGAATAAATATTTCTCATAAATATCGTACTTATCGATTTTATTCGATTTTGAATGCAATATTTTCGTGATATTTGACCCACGACCGGGCAAACGGATACACCAATCTTGATAAAACTGTATGAAAACTTTCAAAATCACTGAACTTAAATATGTTATGATTTAAGGTACAATCGAAGAAATATTCCTCATAGAAATCGTACCTGTACTTTTAGGGTAACAATATCCAACCGTAAAAGCTCATCCATCAACGCGACTGGTAAAAGCGTCAGCAAAGCGTCCTAGTTGTTAAAGTATGTTCTTTCCGCTGCGTTCTTGCCATATCTCGTCAATGTTATTCAGGAGCGAAGCACCCCTATATGCGTCCGTTTCCTGTCTTTCCGTGAAAGTGTAAGTTCTTTCGATAAAAACCGAACATTACCTTCGATTGACATGCGAGGTTTTGTTAACATTGACCTTCATTAAAAGTTATACAGAATGTTTTTGGAGACTGGCTAAGAGAATCGGGGACTTCAATTTCTCTACGTGTTTGCGGTGATAGCTAGCAAGGTAAAAATCAAGTGAAAATTGTAATTTTTGTTATTTTCTGTCTTCCATATAATCATCGTAGTCCACCATCATTACCTTTTATGAAACTAATGTTAATTATTTAAGAACATTAATTAATATTTTATTGATAACCAACGGAACCAACGTGGATTTAATATTTCCTTGTGGGCTAAGACGCGTTTAATTAAATTTGAGCATGAGGCCAAGTTGTAAACTTTCTAGGTCTTCCTGGTTTACCTAAGTGGCTGAAACTAAACTAATTGCTAATCTATCGTGCGCGATGATGTGAGCAGGATAATGCAACACACTTGAGACGAGTGGCATCTAGCTAGTACCACTGCCTCCTAGATGCTATCGTGACCAAGCAAGGTCTCCTAGATTTCCGCTAGGCTTCGCTACCGCTCACAGGCCGATGGCAAGGTCCCCTAGATTTCCGCTAGGCTTCGCTACCGCTCACAGGCCGATGGCAAGGTCCCCTAGATTTCCGCTAGGCTTCGCTACCGCTCACAGGCCGATGGCAAGGTCCCCTAGATTTCCGCTAGGCTTCGCTTTCGCGCTGGCCAACTTTGCAAGTTCGCAAGACCTCCGCTAGGAGTAGATACAGGGGCCTTGGTGACAAAGTCCTTCCTTCTTGCTCGTGGCTGAACGAGGAGCCACGAATAGCATCTAGGAGGCAGTGGCTAGTGCATCTGTTAAGAGGAGGCGGCATGCTCATTTTACACGCTTTCAAATTTTTCAGACAATTTCAGTCGCATCTATTTGTGATTTTATACAATTGTGTAAAAATTAATGAAGGCATCTATCATAGCACTTTTCCATTAATTGATTTTTGTTAATAAACGTTAACTCGATTTTGTGGAATTTTGAATTCGTCAAAATGGTCAAAAAACATTACTACGCATTTTCTGATTGATCTATGAAGAATCTAAGAATATCCTAGAAAAATAGCTCGGGTGTTTTTTTTGTCTGTTCGCTCTCTACCGGGTAAACAGCATATTATGCGAGCTTAATGAAAATTGGAAGGGACCTTCTAAATTTCTGAACTTAGATCTTCGGACACAATCGAAAAACATTTCTTATGACAATCGTACTTTTACGTTTTCCATTCGATTTTAAATGTGATATTTTCTTGATATTTGGCCCGCGACCAGGCAAACGGCTACTCCGATCTTGATGAAACTCTATGGGAACGTTTGAAATCACTAAATGAATGATATGATTGTGGTGGCAATGGAATACACCTCATAAAAATCGTGCTTTTAGGGCAACGATAATCAACCAGTGAAGCTCATCCATCAACGCGACTGGAAACAGCGTTAGCGATGCGGCCTATTTTATTGTTACAATTTCGTCTTCCTTGGCTTAAAGCGTTTTTTTAATCCACTAAATTATTTTAAATACAAACATCGTAAACCTTACAACTTTGTATACCCAACTTTTGTTTTTTTGTTTTGATCATTCATTTTGAAATGTTATTGGAGTAAGTAATACAGTTTGGAGGTGAAGAAGGTAATTTCGAACACCCTCTAAGAATGAACAGTCTTGTCTGAACAAAGTGTACGTCGAAAATAAATTATCTTTTAAACATTACTAATTAGATTTAAAAATAATTATGCTAGGCATGGGGGAAAACGAAAACATTTTCACACGACACGGGCGAACTCTGGTGGCGAAGAATGAAACTTCGTCTTAAGAGGAGTCGCTGAGGCTAGCGCGGAGAGTCCGGATAAATGGTTTCTTTCAGTATTTTGATTAGTATTTTATGATTATTGGTTCACATTATGATCATTAAGAATACCACAACGACCATAATCCTTTAAAAAACTAGATATTAACAGAGGTAATTAAAATGTTCAATAAGTGCTTATAACATCATTTTCATATTCCACATAAACGTTGATAAAGAATCAATATATTAGGTACAAGTAGCGCATCACGATATTAATAATTCGATTTCGAATTAAAAATTCATGAAATCTCCGTAATATACAAAATTTTGACGAACTTGGGTAATTTATTCCAACTGTCTAGATTGTTTAAGCACAATTTGTCATACTGGATCTAAACATTTAAATATGTGTGAATGCGCATGCCAGTGTTGTTAATGTTAATACATGACAGTATTTATATTATTACGAAAAAAAATGAATAAATTCGTATTAAGAGTTTAAACCACTCAATCACAGAAATGATTTTCAGTGGGGGATATATAACTCAAATAAATTCAAACCATAGTTTATTTAAATTCAAATACAGTGTCTAGTAATATTAGGGTAACACATTTCACGTTCATTTAATTCTATCGTAATTTGACCCAAAACACCACATATAATATAATATGATTTTAACGTAAAATTTGGATCTATTTACAGAACTTTGACGAAACGCGCTCTAGGAAACTTCAACAAGTTGCATGAAATGAATTAAGTACAACCGTACTTACTATTCTCTCTATATCTTATTCATAGTCTGCTGCACATCAAGGAAAACCCTCCATTAAACCTCAGTACTTCAAAGCACATTCCCGAGTTGCTTGATCTAAAATGTGGCAAAAACAAAAATAATCCAGTTTGTAATTACGAATTCAGTCGTGTTTCATTAATAATTTCACTCTAATTAACACACTATGTGCGTCGACTCATCTTTTTACCAACGAACAGCATGAATTCGTAATGTCTCCTTTAGATTAAGGTATTAAATACGAAGATGGGATAACTCAGCCCTTGTGAGGATATGAATATTTATGGTTGGCAGCAGTGTTTCGGATGGGAAATGAGTTGGTGGGGATTTGTTGTTTGTGCCGTAACGATGTTTGTATGGAAATGTGATAATTTGCAAGGAAATACTTGAGGATTATATACAACAGGGAATAATCATTGTTTTCGGTTTGTTGTAGAGGAATACACGGATAGGATCTCATCATGTACCAACTAAATTACGATTTGTTACTGAAATCTACGTCTCGTATGATCTATCAAAGTATAATTTTGTAAATTTTTGGATTGTCATCTGTACTTGTAAAATATAAAGAAAAAAATATAGTGAAAAAATATTTCGACGACTACTACCACAAGTTTATTGACATTACAACAGTTAAAATAATAAACTAATCTTATTAAAAACTTAATGAAAAGAAGACTTATAAACTATAATCTTATTGAAAACTTTATAAAAAGTAGAATAATAAAATAATCTTATTGAAAACTTATGCTTACTGTTGTTATGTCTATCTGCTAATAAACCTGCAGAAGGCGACTGATATGTCGTGGAAATAAAGTTTCATTGTATATATATATATTTCTACATTCAAAAGAGCAGAGGTCAGTCCAAAAATGCCTTACATTATTTACCCACCTGCTCTGTTTCATCACTATTATAACTATCAAATAGTACATAAGTAAGTAGTTAATATTTTTTGTAAATATGTATGGTTTAACAGATATGTATCTAGTTTTTAAAGTACCCCTTCTATGGTTTAACAGAAATGTATCTACTTTTTAAAGTACCCCTTGTATGGATTAACAGAAATGTATCTACTATTTTAAGGTACCCCTTGTATGGTTTAACATAAATTTATCTAATTTTTAAAGTACCCCGTGTGGCAAGTTAGTCGGATTTTTATTTTTGTAGTTGGTTTTTATAATGAATTTAAACTGTTTACTTTATTTTTGTTTTACTAAAATTTAAACTCAAATTATTTCCTACTTTGTTTTCCCTTTACTTTTACAAATACCAATGCAAGTATAATGATTAGCTACTAGCCTTGTTGATTCTGGCACCACTTGCGGGTGGAATTTATTTTTATTTATTTTATTTATTTATTTAACGTCTATCCTATTCAGTTATAAAAACTGATTTAAAATCGTGTCCAGCTCGATTGATCGGTGTTTTCTACTTAAACATGCCGGTCTATAGATGGTCATTGTTCTCTCATCGATGGTATTGGGGCCTACGGGGTTGGCTTGGTCGCTTTGGTTTAATGTCCAACTGAGTGGGTAGACTCTAAACAGGAATTTAATTTATTAATTCTATGACCGAACTGTTTGAGCACCCTTGAACGAAAAAAAACAAGTTTAATCTCTCTGCGAAGGAAGTTAATGCGTGGGAGTGTTTAAACCCACTGCCACCTAGATGCTACTCGTGTCGGAGGCACGACTAGCATCTAGGAGGCAGTGGTTTTAACGTCCCGAACAAGAATGTTCCTCCTTGATTCTATCTTGTCAGGGCGGTGAGAAAAACAAGTGAACGACGACAAGGGAACTGATTTACGAGCGGGATGTCCGTCCCTAATTCGCCGGGGAACCCACCTTAGTAAGGCTGGAGGGGGTAGGGGGTAGGGCGATCGGGAGAGCTGAGGGGTGAGATTACGGGACGTGATCTAAAATTCAACGTGGGATATTAAGTGTTGATAAACTAGGAAAACGCTAAAGTCCCGCCGCGTTGATGGATGAGCTTTTTTAAAGTTTTTAGTTTGCGTAGGATATCTTTACTTTTGCAAGTGCTTTGTTTTGCTGCCTACGCATTGTAGGTGATTGCTGTCACGTTTCTATTGTTTCTTGTCAATTGGTATTATTTACCATAAAAAACTTATATTAAAAGCTTTATTTCTATGGATTCTGGCTAACTTTTCAACTTTTTCTTTCAAAAGGTACTACATCACCATAACCTTAATGTCCATGTAAAATATGAACGTTGTAGCCCCACCCGTTTGGTCAGAATTGGCCCAAATGGCACGAAAATATCGCACAAAAAATCAAAAAACTTATATTAAAAGCTTTATTTCTATAGATTCTGGCTAACTTTTTCAACTTTTTCTTTCACAAGGTACTACATCACCATAACCTTAATGTCCATGTATAATATGAACGTTGTAGCCCAACCCGTTTGGTCAGAATTGGCCCAAATGGCACGAAAATATCGCACAAAAAATCGAAAAAAAATCGTAAAAGTACGATATTCATGAGAAATATTTCTTCGATTGTACCCAAAAACGTGGCAAGTCTAAGTTCAGAGATTTCGAAGGTCCTGTCAAATTTTCATCAAGATCGCATATGCCGTTTGCCCGGTAGAGAGCGAACAAACAGACAAAAATACAAACAAAAAAAAAAAAAAAAAAAAACACCCGAGCTAAATTTTTTGGGGGGTCAGTGAAATTGAAGTCTTCGCTTCGCTCATCCAATAAATACTTAAATTGTTATTGAGAGCCTACCCACTCATTCACAGTACTGATTTTCTGTGGGGGACATCTAGGTGCCCGTTAGGGCGCCGCAGCCAAGCCGCGGGGCGCTACACACTCAGGCACCTTATCAGCAATTTAATTTAAAGCTGACCAAGCCAACCCTGTACGCACCAACACCATCGACGAGCGAACAATGACCAGCTAGAGACAAGATATTTAAGTAGGAAACACCAATCAATCAAGCTGGAAACGATTTCACCCGCAGACAGCACCAGAATCAACAAGGCTGATTCGGAACAACCTTGGAATTGATTATGTGAATCGTTGCTAGGACGGCTTCAAACTCACCGTGTACAAATTCCTAAGCCATGAACTGATTGATTTAAGTCCTTATTTTTTATACTAATACATAATATTGTTAATATTAGGTACTTGCCTCATTTTACAAATCAAGGGCTGGGTATTGTAGATACATCTAGACAGGCACATTATGTCTGAATATATTGGGCTTTCAATTTCGGTATAGATTTCTATATAATCAATTTCACTAACGGGAGTGTTTTCCGATTAATGAAATTGAGAAATATTATACTATGTGAACAAGATAAAAATCTTCAACACATTTAAGATTCTTTTACGTTTCGTTTTTTCACTACAAGTTCTCGTGATTCTACGCATTGTCCAATCAGGATCAAGATTATTTTTGGTAGGTAACTTATAACTTTCTCCACACCTCCGTGAAAGCTTTCTGATATTTAAAGCTAGATTAAGGTACTAGACGAAGTTAAGATTGACGTACAACACTTTTAACTTTAACTTCACTAAATCCGACTTACACGATAAAACTAGCCATTTGTTTTTAAGTTGAAGAATACTTTGGACCCTTCAAGCCCATCACAATCTAGGTCAACATCTATCAAACTTTGCACAACGGAAAACTTTTAGTTTAGCACCTTAATTTTACTATAGTACACTGTATTATTATTTTTATCCAGCATAATTAATCTAATTAATTGCTCGTTTATTTGACGTAGTAAGTAATATTTATTTCCATAAATTCGAATAAAACGAATTTAAATTCTGGGAAACTAGTAAAACAGGTATTTAAAGTTTAAAATAGTAATTTTGGACAAGCCCCACATAAAATTGAAAAATGTTTATACATGGCACCTCCACCATTAGAGTAAATCACTGGATCAGTCGTGGTTATAAATAAGAGTTTTTGTCCATTTTTTGGTACTCTCGTACCCATTCTTACATGCAAATAACTATTATTGTAACTTAAAATTCTTTATCAACATACCAAAAATTTAAATGGAAAAACATTCCACTTTCGAAAAAAGTAAATGCTTTAACTGAACACTTCGCAGTATAGTCATTATTTTTATTTTTCCTGAGATATTTCTAAGAGTATATATTACCAAGACTGCAAACACAGGGGATTCGGTTAAGATGCTGTCTGGAAATTGTTTAAAACCATATTCAACAAATAAACTAGTTCTGATTCCGGTCATTCGTCCGGACAACAGTCTTGATGTTGTTATGTCGTTGGAACCAACCCAGGGGATGGTCGTCTTCGCTTGAACGAAATAATATCTTGTTACCGTCGTCTTTATTTGCATAAAATTGGTTCGCCGTTGAAGGAAGTTTAAGGAAGGTTTAAGGATTTGAGAGAGGAAACGAGTTTTATATTTTTCTGTTGTTGCC
Organism: Sweltsa coloradensis; assembly: GCA_024449915.1. NCBI lineage: Eukaryota > Metazoa > Arthropoda > Insecta > Plecoptera > Chloroperlidae > Sweltsa > Sweltsa coloradensis. The sequence goes on along the minus strand of JAMZAV010000677.1, from coordinate 814,794 downwards.
TATTGAAGTTTGTGGAGATACTTTATTTTTAAGGGGAGTGTTAGGCCTATGTTCGCTAACATCATTTGATTTTTCCCTTGACATCAAGATACGATTTACAAAACGAAGTTATCAGAATATTTTGTCAAATTCGAAATAAGAAAATCATACTTAGTTGTTTCTATCTTAAAGGTTAAGGTTCGTCTTGGTTCGAGTAAACATGAGCATACACATACAGTTTTGTTTTGTTGTCTCTGACAAACCAAGCTTTAATGTGGAATTCAAGAGTTTATTTCGGAACTCTTTTGGACAACATATTTTCACCCTCAAGTTTTGTAATTTTTGCAGGTTGTTTAAGAAAGATATACGATTGTTTATCAGAGATGTCATCGTTTTCAAAATAAATAACTGGGAGTAAATGTTTCACGGTTGGTTGTACCTTGCCAAGCTAATGTTTCAAACGTGTATTTGAAACGAGGAAATTCTGTCTTAAGAGATAAGCGCACATCCTTTCTGAATAATATCATAAAGTTTCAAATTCTTTAAGTGAAAATAATTAAATGTCAAAATAATGGTCCGGTTTGTATATTACGAAATTCTCTGAATTTGGCGATCAAACCGTTTTTAAATGGACATTTAACGTTGTAGAAAATTGTTTGGACCCTAGAAATCATGGTTTTGGAAATGTGACTTTTCCATGACAACAGCTGCCTTTTTTAATAACACGCTTTTATTAGGCTATACATACTTGACATTCAAAAAATCTAAATGACATTAACCCTCTCCCGTGCACATAACACAGGAGAGGAACAACATTACTTGACTATACGCTTTAGTACGCTATGCACGGGAGAGAGCTAATACCAGTGGTGGAAGGTGCAGTGAGAGCAGCACCTGTACTACAAGTTACACATTATGTAAGTGGGAGATAGGGACATTATTAATAAATTACTTTCTATTTATTTAACTAGGAAAACGCTTAAGTCCCGCCGCGTTGTTGGATGAGCGTAATTGGTGCATTGACCTGCCATGTGTTAGAAGTCGATTTTTTTAAAATTAAATTAAATTAAATAAAAAATTAACTTTATTCTTTTATTTTTTCTTAATCGTAATTTTAAAAAAAATAAAAAAAATCGTAAAATTGCTATTTTCATAACAAATAATTATTTGATTGCGCTCAAATTTTACACGAATATAATAATTTATAAAATTAAGGTTCTGTAAAAAAATCATTACAATAGGATAAAGCATGTAGGTGTTATAAGTGAAAGAATTGTTAAAAAAAGAAAAAAACCCGTAAAATTTCGATTTTCATGAGAAATTATTTTTTCGATTGTTCTAAAATTTCACACGAATATATTAATTCATAAAATTAAGGTTCTGTAAAAAAATCATCAAAATCGGATTAAGCATGTAGATGTTATAAGTCGAAGAAATTTTTTAAAAATCGAAAAATATCGTAAATTTGCGATTTTCATTAGAAATAATTTTTCGATTGCGCTCAAAAAACGTGGCAGTTCTAAGTTCAGAGATTTATAAGGCCTCCAGAAAATTTAATCGCAATTGGAGTATCGGATTAGCCGAAATCGTGTTAACAAACAGCCAAAAATACAAACAAAAAAAATATCCGGATTTTTTTCTCCTGTGTAGTGAAATGGAATCTTCGCTTCGCTCATCCATTTACATTTTTCCTTCAAGTTGAAAACAAAGAAATGTTAATTATTTCGCACAAATCTTTGTTTAAATGTGTAAATATTTATTTATTTATGTCTCTATTTGCAACAGGAAATGTAGCCCACTAGTGTAAATTTAATAGAGAAGGGAGGCGGGAAACCCGGTACCGGCACATAGCCTACTAACTAAACTAATACCTAGCGTATAATAACCTATCTTCTCTTCCGTTTGACTTAAACTAACACAGGATCACGAACACAACAAAATAAAAACTTTTATACTTCGAGAAACGAGATTAAATATTCAAGCGGGTTATATTCTCTTCTATTCCGCTGTAGAACTATAATATAATACCTCAAGATTAAAACTTTGTCTCTAGCGCAGAGAAGTCATATCTGATCAGTTGTGAGCGTGACGTGAATAATAATAATACACAAAAAGCAATATGTGGGTGATGTGCCTTCCTTCTAACGTGATTTAATTATGATTCAGCTTCAAAGAACTTGACAAGCGAGACTTCACGTGCCGTGCAAGAATTGTTTGTAGAGATAATTGCAATTAGGGCGAAGAAAATTAGATCGTAGACATTGCTGATTAGATTGTGGATTAAATATTTGTGCCTCCAAAATCAACACTTGTTGTATAATATGCATTTTATTTAAATATTAGTTATTATTTAACGAAAATAGCAAGTTCTGATTAAAATAACCGAGTGAAAGAGTTCAAGCTCGAAAAGTGTGAATTTCCTTGTTCTGTTGTCGATCAGTTGCTTTTAGTTAAGGGTTTTGCGTCTATGCGATGTGATGTGCTGTCTCTATCGTATCTACTAGGAAAACGCTAAAGTCCCGCCGCGTTGATGGATGAGCTTTTTAAAATTTTTAGTTTGCGAGGGATATCTTTACTTTTGCAAGTGCTTTGTTTTGCTGCCTTTGCTGATTGTTGTCAAGTTTCTTTTGTTACCTGTCAATTGGTATTATTTACCGTAAAAAACTTATATTAAAAGCTTTATTTCTATGAATTCTGGCTAACTTTTTCAACTTTTTCTTTAAAAAGGTACTACATCATCATAACCTTAATGTCCATGTATAATATGAACGTTGTAGCCCCACCCGTTTGGCCAGAATTGGCCCAAATGGCACGAAAATATCGCACAAAAAATCAAAAAACTTATATTAAAAGCTTTATTTCTATGGATTCTGGCTAACTTTTTCAACTTTTTCTTACAAAAGGTACTACATCACCATAACCTTAATGTCCATGTATAATATGAACAATGTAGCCCACCCGTTTGGTGAGAATTTGCCCAAATGTCACGAAAATATCGCACTAAAAATCGAAAAAAAATCGTAAAAGTACGATATTCATGAGAAATATTTCTTCGATTGTACCCAAAAGCAATACACCTCTAAGTTCAGAGATTTCGAAGGTCCTGTCAAATTTTCATCAAGATCGGATATGCCGTTTGCCTGGTAGAGAGTTAACAAACAGACAGAAAAACAAACAAAAAAAAAAAAACAAACAAACAAACAAAAAAAAAACACCCGAGCTAAATTTTTTGGGGGTCAGTGAAATTGAAGTCTTCGCTTCGCTCATCCAATGAAGTATGTTTGGTAAATTTTGGGATATTGGTTTTCGTAATTTCGTTTTGTTAGATTCAACTAGAATTTGTAGAAAAATACACAAATTAAATTTGTTGAAACGAACAAATTTAGAGTTTTGGTGGAGGTGCCGGGTAGAGGAAGAAATGGGAATTCTAGGATTTATTTAGATATAACGTAATTCTACTATAAAAATAGTAAATAAAGTGAATCTATCGGCCTAATTTGAATTTTATAAATATTAGTGTAACAAAAAAGGGCCCTTGTTTATGAATAACTATCATCTGATTATATGGAAATCAATCTAGAAATTAAAAAATGCATCTCAGCGGGTTATTTCTGGTTTTATCTCCATACAATCAATACCTACGGGAATGTTTCCCGTCTAATTAAATTGATAAATACGATCATCTCACATTGCTAAACATATATTTTATTAATTTTTGTGATAGATTAGTCCTTCCAAGATGAATTATCATAGTAAATTCACACATTCTTGCTTATACTTATTTTGTTTAAAAGCTTTTTTTCTTACATTCTCTTTTCTACATACTTTCATACTTTGGAAACTTTTTTCTCTTAGTATCTTGCATCGTAAGAATTTTTTATTCCGCATATACAAATATAGCATTTATTAATAAGAATTTTTACGGGCCACTTTAAAACGAACACTGAATATGTTTTGTCTCCGTTGATGTCATTCAGGTAACTTAGTAATAAACGGGATACACAATTTCGGTAGCAGGTCGTCTCAGTAAGAACACGCGCCTGTATATGAGACCTAAAACCTGCAGCAAACTCTGAAGAGGTCATACATTCATTATTACGTGTATTCCTTCGAGTAATTTAATTAAATTTATGTTAAAGTCTGACATAGTATTTCAAATTTCAACAAAGCCTGTAATTAAATAAATTACGAGAGTTTGATGTGACATATTACAAAATACTTGAAGCATGGTAGACATGGATGGGTACTCTTTACGAAACGAAACAAGTTTTACGTGTTAGGTTTGGATCGAAAAAAATAATACACTAAAAGTATTTTTCTTCTGAAACTGTCCTTGAAACACTAGCCTATTTTGTACACAACATTATTCCGCAGATAACTAATTAACCCAACAATTCAGTTGCAACCAATTCCAGTTATTTAAACTGACTTACAAAGCAAGACGAATCATATGACAATACAATTGACACGCAATTGAAATTTTATAGAATATCATCTAAAATAATTTTTTTCAATTTTGATAAACTTCTGATTGATAAAATATATTATGATAAAATTAGATACTTTTTTGTTGTATGTTTGTCTTAAACTTTTTCCCAAAAATGGTTAGTGGATGTAATGTTAATGCAAAATCTATTAATATTAAACTAGAATTTGTAGAAAAAGTAAAAGTGTAGAGTTTTGGTGGAAGTGCCGGGTACGCTAAATAGTAAATATAAAATGTATTTTTAAAGTACGGGCACTGTTTTAAAATAAAATATATGGGCCTAGTATAAATAAAATAATTTCATTATAAAAAAAAAGGAAATTTACCTCTTAATGTACAATGTATGAGGAAAATTACAATGATCTGGGTTTAAATTACAAAGATTGACAAGAGTAGGAACTGAGAGCTTCGATAGTTTTAACTAAGAGCTGGAAAGAGAAATACTGCAGTGGTTAATCACAAAATATATGCCGGAGGACATGATACCGTGGACACATTCAATGTGAATGTGATGAGGGGGTCAAGCAGAGAAAATAAGGGAGAGATAGAGTGATGTAGAAAGAGGTGATATAGATAAATGAGGAAAGACGAAAAGCAGCTTGGAAAAGTAAACCAGGAAAAGAGGCAGGAGAAAGAAAAAATATTGTAAGAACTGGTTGAGAGATTTGGTAAAGAAGAAAGTGAAGAAAGAAGGGGAAGAACGAGACAATCACAATAATGGGTGAATAGATTGAAGATCTTTGATGGGCCCGGGGGGCTAAGGGTCTTGTGGAAATTGTGTTGGGTATTAGAATTGTGAACGACATTAACAATGCCAATTGTTGTGTTGAATCCATTGGATTTGATTAAATTGATTTCATATAAATTTAATAGAAACCGTCTCTTGTAAGAAAACCCTGTTAACACAACACAATGGAAACATAATATTTTTAAATGTGTAATATCGTTTATACAAAATTCGTTCAAAAAAATTATCTCATCTAATTCGAATAAATCTTTCTGTAATAGTACAAAGTTTACATAATTTTGAGTTATTTATGTAAAACGATGAAAAATTTGTGGGAAGTAACTAACCTTAAAGAGATTATCTCGTAAATTTGTTCGTCGTTGGTCGATTAAGCTTTGAACGGGCGTTTATAGTTTTATTTTATATAATAAGAGTCTTTTACAGTATTCACTGAGGCGTAAAAGCGCTTAAACAGTGCAATTATTTTATAAATTTCACTGATTTATACATGAGTCATAAAATAGCGGTAAACATATTTTATGCTTTTAATAATGCTATGATTTTATTGTTCTTTCGAAACACCCATTTCAGTTTCACGGGTTTCAATAATATAACACCATTTCCTGTTTACAACTGTGGGTTTAATGATTGATGTGATTCTAAACGTCACAGGGGAGTTTATTTGAGACTGACGAGGTTGGTTATATTGTTTTTGATTTGCCTTTTTAAAATGGCGAATTTGATTTATTTCTGTGTCCATTAAGTTTTTACCGTCGGTAAACACGCAAGAATAGGAATCTGTCATACAGAAAGATTTATCAATAACAGTTTGGATTTCTGGCCAAGATATAACAGGATATTATTTATATTCCTCATATTATTTGAACACACTTGAAAAGTTAAATCAAAATTTAAAAATATCGAAATTATTTGTCCCTGAAAGTATAGCAATGTATTTAGGAATTACATTTCATCTATCACTGAAAATCAGTTGATGACTGAGTGGGTTCATTCTTCAACCTTTTCGGTAAATGTATTATTTAAACGTATTTTAGAAATCTTATTTCGGTTATTTTGGTACGTGAATATGTTACAACGAACCTTCAATTTAACCTTAAAAATGATAACAAACGTCGTGCGCGTAACGCGAAATTTTACAACACACAGTTGGGGAAAGTGGTGTTTCCACAATTCATCTTGGCCATCATAGAATCAGCACCGGCCTGCCAAGCTCGGCACCTCATCATCTTCGTTATTCTCTCTTCTCAACACAGCTCTCTCTATCTCAATAAAAAGTACAAACATATATTTTTTGAAAACTTTTAAAGTGTTATTTGTCAATGATACACAAGATGCAGTAACAATGTAAGTTCATGTTTTCAATCATTCTCAAAATAATTTTTAATCCTTTTTTAGAAACCATTAGATATAGCTAGGAATACTTGAATACAGCATTTGAATTATCAATTTTTAGAATTGATATTTGTAAATTTAGCAAATTTAGCAATTTTAGCATTTATAATTTTATTCCACCAAATACCTAAATGTGGGGTGGGGTGTTTTTTTTTGCATTTCTAATGGGAAATGACTAATTTTAGGAGCAATTCAATAAATCCATTTAAAACGTTAGAATACAATGGTTAACTAGTTATCAATGGGTGTAAGTAAAATTTGCACTTTGTAGCGTTTAATAAAATATGTGTTCATCGATAAAGCATTAAAAACCTAAATCTCTATCAATTTGCCAACCTCTAAAATATAAGCCGTCTAGCAGTCAGACGAGTCAGACGAGGCAGACTCTGCCGACCCAACTTGTTTCCTCCACATTTCATCAAGAAACACTCACTTTATACACGTTTTGTTCCCGTAACAGTATTCTTTGTGTCTATGTACGTGACTGTTTCAAAGAGCTTTGCCTTTGTTCCACTGCACGTGAAATTTAATTCAAAAATATATCTTCCTTCCCACGGAAATTGGGTTTTCTTTTAGCTTTCACCAGTGAGTCAACACAAGCCTACATTATGACACGTTTTCATAATTTCATGCATTAGTAATGTGACTTTAAACATACATAAACACTTGATCTTATCATGTTGTTAATGTAAGAATAAACGACTATTCTCATCATTATTATACTAACTAGGCAGCTGTGCTAACGCTTTTTCTAGTCGCGTTGATGGATGAGCTTTTATGGTTGATAATCGTTGCCCTAAAAGTACGATTTTTGTTAGAAATATTTCATTGATTGGCCCAAAATCATAACCATAATTATATAAGTTCAGCGATTTTAAACGTTCCCATAAAGTTTATTCAAGATCGGAGTACCCGTTTGCTGGTCGGTGGCCAAATGTCACGAAAATTTCGCATTAAAAATCGAAAAAATTGTAAGAGTACGATAATAATGAGAAATATTTCTTAGATTGTACCCAAAAACTTGGCAGATCTAAGTTTAGAGATTCCTAAGGTCCCCTTAAAATATTATCAAGATCGCTTATTATGTGTTTATTTATTTATTCATTCACTCAAATACAGCATTGCTGCCATTTTACATTGAGGTACTAAGATAATAAATTTCCTAGGAAAACGCTTTAAGTCCCGCCGCGTTGTTGGATGAGCGTAATTGGTGTATTGAGCTGCCATGTGTTATGCGGATTTTCTGTTGTTCTGTGAAAAAATCATTACTGTTGGAGATTTTTTTTAAATTAATTTAAATTAAATAAAAAATAAACTTAAAATTTTTAAATTTTTTTTAGTTAATCGAAATTTAAAAAAAGAAAAAAATCGTAAAATTGCGATTTTCTTAATAAATAATTATTCGATTGCGCTCAAATTTCACACAAATATATAAAATCATAAAATTAGGGTTCTGTGAAAAAATCATTATAATCGGATAAAGCATATAGGTGTTATGAGTCAAAGAATTATTTAAAAAAAGAAAAAAATCGTAAAATTGCGATTTTAATGAGAAATAATTTTTCGATTGCGCTCAAAAACGTGGCAGTTCTAAGTTCAGAGATTTTGAAGGCCTCCATAAAATTTCATCGCAATTGGAGTATCGGTTTAGCCGGAATCGTGCGGACAAACACACAAAAATACAACAACAAAAAAACAAAACATTCCGGATTTTTTTCTCCAGTGTGGTGAAATGGAATCTTCGAATGTACAATGAATTACCTATACGATGATGAATCGATGATTTATAAAGTACTGAGTGATATGTATAAAAAATAACAAAACAATTAATAATACAATAATGAATTAATTTGTTTTAAACTTAATCCTAACTATCCGATTAATGATTTGTGAGATGCCGAATTGATGATAAAAAAAAACCGAAATTTGTCAGCAAAAATGTTGATTAAAGTCCTCCTTTGTAAATCAGTTTTTATAACTGAATAGGATAGACGTTTAATAAATAATAAATAAATAATAATAAGATTGTGGGAAGGAGTTGAAAGTTGAAGGAAGACGAATGAATAGTAACTTTTCGTTGTTGATAGACGGGGAGTTGGGACATGAAACAGGTGACAAGTCGAGTAGAACGAGAAGGAACTCTGAGCGGGAACAATGACACTAGAATGTCGGACCTAATATGTCCATTTACAACGCGATGCAAGAACGCCATGTCTGATCTTTGTCGACGCGAGTCTAATGAAGACATCCTGAGTAGTTTCATCAATTCTTGCTTTGTTTGGTTCCTCCATTCAGGAACACGATTTCGCACAATAGAACGAAAAAATTAAACTACTCGATCAAGTTGTTTTAAATTTGTTTGCCGACTACTTTGCACGATTAACTAGAGATAACGTCTTTATTCTGAAAATTATTGTTTTTTTTTTTTAATGGCAGACATTAAATAAATAACTTACTAAGAAAATGGATAAAATAAACATTAAAAAAATATATATCGAAATAAATTTGTAATTATTCTTCTTCTTTAATAATCACTTTGATAAATATTCGAAGGCCATAAATTGGAAACTATATCGGAAAAGTATCTTCATTATCGAGGCGAATCCATTTTAACTTTTGTACTTGTAAAATCCTGTTATTTTAGATTAAATGTAATTAATACGTTTTAATTCATAATAATTTAATTCACATAATAAACAGTTGTTTCATTTCATTGAAGTATGCGAAATATCCTTTAAGCTTCTGCAGCGAATATAAAATAACCTACACTTCAAAATTCGTCAATAATTTAGGCTCTAGGGCGTGGTCGTGAGTTTATTTTCGTATACAATAATGAGATAAGGTTTTATAAATTGAAGACGCTGATCTTTTTAGAATGAAAGTGAAACAAAGAAGGGATACAAGGTTTCTTGAATGAAAGGAATGCGCTCATTAAGTGGAATTATTAAATGAAGATAACAATGAACAAACAATAGGGAAGATGCGTGGGTTGAAAGTTACGCGTAATTGCCAAGTTACATTCAACAATGAAAATGTTCGAAAGTTTTTTTACCTTGGAGCTGTGTTGTGTAACACTCACTAAGCTCTATATACTTACGTGGAGATCTGATGTATACCTATCAAATGTTGAGATGTGAAGTGGGCGGAAGTTTGCCGTCCGCCATTTTCTTAGGTCCCTAATCAGCGGCAGATTCAAAAGAACTAAACATAACAGATTCGTTCATCTGTGTCACTGGCCTGTGTTTATCAGTTTATTTAGTGTGAAACTGCAGTAAACACTATTCCTAGGCATCCTGAGTGACCCTTTATTAACCCACTGTAATAATAAGTGTACTAGTCAACATAACCTCAAAATAAGCTAGCCACAGACCGCCATCTTGACGTTAAGATTTACATCTAGACGGCGGTGCAATCGCAATTAAAATCGCAATATAATCGAGGGACGTCGAAAATAGGCCCGTCGCTTTAGGTCCATGTAGGCTTCAAGGTTACAGCATAGCATGCGCCCTCCACGTAAGTATATAGAGCTCAGTGGTAACACTAGAAATTTCTTAGCTCAAAAGGTTTGTGTAGAATAATTTTTTATTTGTATTTGTGGGAAATTGATACATTATTATAAAAGAAAACTTAGAGATAATAATTTTTTTTTTTAAGAAGTAAAATTAAATTTATATCCCCATTTATGTAATCTAGACTAGAACAATTCTTAATAATTACATCGTAGGGTGGCGGAGGGAGGGGACAGCCAAGAACTATCCTTATTTATACAATTTGTTATTTATTTTTTCATTCAATTTATTTTATTCACAGAACTGTAATTGGATCTATTTTTTTTGTAAACCAAATGTTCATTGTGGCGATATTGCTAGTCTGACTTTTTAAAACGACAATTTGTGTTATTATTTCGTAAAAGTTGGATTCTTTTCTCGGAAACGAGTTTTAATGTAATATTTTGCATTTATTTCATTAAAGCGCTAACTTAAACAAGCATTTTTGAGTAAACCAAAGGACTTTGTAGTCGGATTTGTATCTCTGACACAAGAATAATGTAGTCATGAACAGAAAGGATCTCTGTTTGGTCATTGAATTTCAAATACATTAATTTTTCGTGCATCACAAATCTCAACATAATACACAATATATCTGTGACCTTTGATCCATCCGGCGTTTGTTTTCTTGACCTAAGCCCCGGAAATATTTTCCTTTGAAATCAGACACTTCACTAGAAAAATATACAAACCCCATGTAAAACTCTCCACGATAGCATATAAGGGTAGCACATTTCCGGCGTTATTGTATTCTATACACTTCCGGTTGGCTAACGCTCATCCCTTTCCAGTCGGCCACCGTTGAATCGTCGCCCTTATCTTATCTACGACCGTTGTTATTTTGGACATGTCACCTCGAGTCTTGTACCTCTTCATTCGCTTTTACTATAAAAGCTATTTGTATACGTTGACCGTCCTATGGTTCTATTATCTTCGCCCTATCAGTTAGCTTGGGAAGCATTCTAACCTGGTACGCAAACAGCAAGCTTTCACAATCGGAGTAGATAGACTGGTCCCAGACGCAATATGCTTTGCGAGTTTCCAGTTTTGCGGAAGGTTTTAATCTGTGCTCTGGAGTTTAGCGTTAGAATAACAGTTTTGCACCTCAGGATTTTAGTACATATAATATTTGTTTCGAAAAGAAACCCTGATAAGATTATACCATTTGATGCGTCGATTTAAAGAGGTACACATTAAATTAAAGAGATAAAACCACCTGTACTTATTTTTGTACAACTAATTAAAAACAGTGGTGCAAAATCAAGCCATTTATTGCATTTAATATCACCTTTCTTTCCCTATAAACATTTAATTAAAAGAAAGGGGTAGATGGTTTGTATAAAAAAATAATGAAGAAAGATGAGTTTTATTCTTTATATAATCTTCTTGTATTTGTTTGCTTTCTTTTATTTGCTGTTGGTAGGCCTATCTCAGAGTCTTAACCATAAAGTAAATTAATTAAAATATAATATCTCAGTATACATTATAATTCCTTCAACTATACCTTATAATAACTTAAAGATGGCGATATGTTTGAAATATCTTATATTGTGTATTTTCTAGCCTCACAATATATATCTTCAATGTCAGCATACATTAATAAGGATTAATTGTTTATTATATTGTTGCTCAGAACCTTTAAAAACAAATGCTGGTCTCGTGTATAATTTTCATATTTTAATTGATATATTTTTTAACAAATATTCAAAAACAAATAGTTTGACTAATAGCTTAGGCAAACTTTTACGACTGCGTCGTGTACTTGATTATAAGAAGAAAAGTTTTTTGTCACTTATTTTTTCTAAGAATCCTAGTCATTTTGAAAGTGATTGCTGTCCCAGGATTATGTAAATCCATTTACAAAATGGGTTGCGTGCATCAGACTCGAAGCTAAGAAACTCTTCTTAATCCACCATTTTAAAACCAAATCCTCTTTTTAAAGCCCTCAGCCCTAGTACTTTAAACTCTTTTCTTGTGAGTGCTTCCCCTAAAAACCGACGCAATATTCATCCCTTACTCGAGGCCCGGTCTCTGTTGACAGAGATGTATTTGCCCCTGGCAGGCGGTCGCCCGCACCGCACGCAAGATTTATGGGCCGTGAGAAAGTAACGCGTTGCACTTTAACACTACAAAGACTGCCTTCTTACTTATACGCCCCTGATACTTCGTTACGAGCTATGGGTGTCTGTTTAGAGTATGTTGTTTAGCTTCATCCAAACCACAACCACAGTCCAGGGATCTTACTAAAATGTCACATGGGCTTCCCACCCTCTTATACGCCCCTGATACTTCTTACAACTTTTTTTCTGTTTAGAGATATGTATGTCCTTTGTTTCATCCAAACCAAAACCACAGGCCAGGGATCTTAAATATCACACAGGCTTCCCATTTACTTATACGCTCCTGATTCTTCGTTGCGAACTATTAATCCAGTCCCTGGCCATAAGACCCGTAGGAATTTCGACCTCGATGGAATTTTTCTTCTGATCCTGTGAGGGTATACCTTAGGGATAAAAAAAATCTTGGGTAGACATCTGGCATTCCGGGCCTAAGTTTTTTACGACGCCATCTTGTTTTGGGCATATACATATAGTACATGCTCTCGGTTTTCATACATTTTCTATACTTTTGATTATAGCTGTAATAAATCTGACGTTATATTTGGATTCTTCATAAAATTTCAAATAAAATAATACTAATTTGGTCTTCCTGGGAACATTGTGGGATTATTTTTAGGGAATTACATATTATTAGTCCTGCATATAGGTGCACTAATACACACATACAATCCCTGACCATAAGACCCGTAGGAATTTCGACCTCGATGAAATTTTTCTTCTGATCCTGTTAGGGTATACCTTAGTGATAAAAAAAACTTGGGTAGACATCTGGCATTCCGGAACAAAGTTTTTTACGACGCCATCTTGTTTTGGACTTATGTATATAGTGCACGCTCTAGGTTTTCATACATTTTCTATACTTTTGAATACAGCTATAATAAATCTGACATGTGATTTGGATTCTCCGTGACATTTCCAATTAAATAATACTAATTTGGTCTTCCTGGGTACATTTTGCGGCTATTTATTGGAAAATAAAAAATAAAATTCATCACAAAAATTGTATATTATTTTTTATTTATTTTTTTACTCGTCATGGAATGCAAGTGGAATGAATAGACTGCAACTTATTTTACAATTAATAATACACAAATATAAAAAAAAACTTGGGGTATACATCTGGCATTCCGGAAGATAGCTTTTTACGACGCCATCTTGTTTTGGGCTTATGTATATAGTGCACGCTCTAGGTTTTCATACATTTTCTATACTTTTGAATACAGCTATAATAAATCTGACATGTGATTTGGATTCTCCGTGACATTTCCAATTAAATAATACTAATTTGGTCTTCCTGGGTGCATTTTGCGGCTATTTATTTGAAAATAAAAATAAAATTCATCACAAAAATTGTATATTATTTTTTATTTATTTTTTTACTCGTCATGGAATTAAGTGGAAATAATGGCGTTTTCCATTGGCATGCACTCGGCGAGTGCAGAGATGTCATTGCTGTCGACTTCCACTTGAATAACATTGCTAAACTGAACAAATGTAGAGACAAGTGACGATTCTGTGCAGACTAGGGCGCACTAGTGCGACCTGCGAATTAAAAACACCATAAGACTGAAATTGTACCCCTTGAGAGGGCAGGGCTGTGGTGGTAGATTTGGGTTGATTCTATTGTTGTAACAAAAGAAGAATCGTTGCATGTCCAAATATAGTATCCTAGCAGCAAACAGCAACAAAGTGTAATTAATAATAATTGAATTATATTGTTGAAGATGAAGTGATAGAAGTAATTGTGATATATGTGGTAAGTTTTTTAAGTTTTTTTTTTACACTTTTGAGGGCGAATATTATATGTTCTCTGTTTAGAGTATGTGTTCGTTAGTTTCATCCAAACCAAAACCACAGTCCAGGGATCTTAAATGTAACACAGGCTTCCCACTTACTTATACGCTCCTGATACTTCGTTACGAACTATGTTGTCTGTTTAGCGTGTATTCCTGCTTTCTACTTTACTTTCATTTAAACTTTAACCACAGGAAAACGATCTTACTTATACGGTACTGATACTTAGTAACGTAATCAAATGTGTATTTTGTGATATGTTTTTTTGCGAAATAACATTTCTGTTCGGAATTTATTCGTCAAAGTCGTCACAGAATCAAAAGTGAAGGGTTTCATAATCACACTGTTTTAAAAGTGATTTAAAGAGTTAAATTGTACAATTTAAGATCTTGTTAAGAATTTTTGGAAATTGTTTCCGGATGATTAATAAATAATTGTCATAAAATGTATGGTTGTTGGGGTGACTATCCTTGCTTGACAACAATATGCACAGTTTTTAATTCACCGTATGTTTTCTTATTGAACGCATAGAAAGTTGCGAAATGTCAAATGTGTCCCATATCTACACAGAGAGCTTTAAGATCTGAGAGGAATTATGATTATTCTTCTGTTTCTTAAACAAGAGTGAAGCCTTTAGAACATCAAGGCCAAAACGAAAGCAATTCTTTATTAAATCAGACTTATTTTGGTTAAATTTTGATATAAAATCAATTTCCTTTTGACATTTACAATCTCATTAGATTTTTCGTTCTCGTTTAAGAAAGTTGGTTTTTTATATTAAAAGCGTAACCAATTTCACAGAATGTGATTGATTGTTTGATTTGATGGCTACACAAAACTCTCCGTGGAACTCGCAATAATATTCACTTCCTCCGAGAAATCGCTTTCTATTAATAGACTTCAGCGGATGTCTGAGAAAAAACATTCAATAGACCACGTTTTATTCATTTTACTCTGCCCTAAGGATTTGTATCTTTAGGATAAATATATCCACCTAAATTTGGCACTAAACAACACTTTTTCGATTTGGTTGGTTGGGAAACACTCCCGTAAGTAGAATTGTAAATATTTAATACAATTCAGAAGTTAAAAAATCCATCCCGATCGGGTTTCGAACCCGAGTCTCTCACATTCCAGGTAGCCGCCTTAGCCAACTAGACCACCGAGACGGTAACTATTTAACTTCTGAATTGTAGTTGCATTATAGATCTGAATGGATGGAACAATTCACAAGTTAAAAAGTTACCGTCTCGGTGGTCTAGTTGGCTAAAGCGCCTACCTGGAATGTGGGGGACTCGCGTTCGAACCCCGATCGGGATGGATTTTTAACTTCTGAATTATATTAAATATTTATTTTTAAGTATTGTTATAATATGGGCTTTGTTCCATGAAGTAAATCTCCAGAATAAAAAATTCCCCCGTCTGAGCCTAAACTAGAATTCGGCCAGAGCAAGGATTTGCTTATCGTAAAAGTCGAGAAAAGAAGATTAGTCCATCTCGCAAACATCAGCTTGCATGTAAGGGAGTACATTACTCGTTTAAATAAGATGCGAGCTCTGGCCGCTATAGTGGTGCATTATTTCCGAACAGTTGACGTGCGCTTCAAATAATTTAATATATAAAATCCGATTGAAATTTCAAATAGCATAATGAATTATTTCACTGCAAAGCTACAGCAAATAAAAATAATTTGTGGTATTGACCTTCAAGTGTATCTATTTGCATAACATATTATGGCATATTTTTAGATCAATGTTTCACTTTACTTTACCTTCACAAATCTTCATCAAATACTGATTCACATAAAGTGATATATTTAGAGCGTTTATGGATATAGTGAATGATAGTTGTTCGTCCGTTATATAAATACATTTAAACGGAAAGGAATTTACTTAAATAAACAAAATTAATAATAGCATATTATTACAATTCACAGTTGTGTCCTAAATTATTTCTAAAGTTATACAAGTTAAGTTTAATGAATCATCGTAATAAATTTTCACTATTGAGTGGTAAGTAGAACAATAGTTTCATTATAATAATAACGACACATTTCGTGTATTAGAATAAAGTCGTTACTCATTTTTTTGTATTATATATTATGCATAATGCAGTTTGCCCTATGTCTATGAAAGTTATAATATAAAATCCACATTCTAACTTTCTGATAGCGAAGTTTGCCATTGTTCCTCCTAATACATTTCAAATGGAAATAATCGTGTGACAGTACTTATAAACAGAAAATATTAAACTGCATACTTTTTTCAAACAACTATTCAACAACTCATTCGCTTCATTCGCTGTGTATTTCCACAAAGAAGTACCTTTGCAAATAGAAAAAGAGAATCGGGTCCAAAGTTGTAGCGAAGTAATTTTACACAGATGTTGTTTGTTCACCGTAAACAAAATAGAGTTGCGACCACTTTTTTTACATGGAAACTTTTTCGATATATTATTACGTAACATTAGATTAAGGAATATGTTGCTCCCATTTCACTTCGATTAGAACGTAAATGCATAAAGTAGGAAGAAATACTAGGCACATTTCATATAAAAAAAGGTCAAGTGGGTAGACGATTGCATTTTTCTGTACTTTCTGTTTGTAACATTGCTCTTACCTGAAGACGTAGGACGCTGTTCAAATGGAAAATGTGTATCAGTTTACAACAACAATGCTTATTAGTTATGTCTTCTTAGATTTTTTAGTTTTTTTCCACAAGTTGGTAACTATCTGATCACATTTCAAGATCGTATTCATATCGAGTTTAAATCTTGATAAAAATTTAATCATTTGTGTTGTTCATTTATTAATTGTATCACATATCATTAACGTTTATTTAGAAATAATCTTGTTGGTGGAATATGTATTAAAATGTGAGATTTGATGGGAAAATTATGCAATCTAAATTCTCAGCGGAAGGTTAGAATAAAATAACTAAACTCAAGATATTTTATAATAAACTAGTACAAGAACACTATAATAGAGGTAGCATAATTGGATTTAAGGGGATTATTAAATTATATAGATACATTTTTTAAATATAATCTAGAAATTTAACATAAAATAAAGTGTTTTTTCTGCCATCTGCCACATTTTTCTCGTTTTTTAAATACAACAATAGTTCCTTCGCTGTCACTTAAAAAAATATTGTAGATAAATAATCCATACATACTCATTTCCAACAATGTTGGGTTGAGTAGTATTTCACACTGAGGTACGAAATAATTTTGTGCCGAGATTGCCGGACTCAGCGTTTCTTCATCTTTCTCTCTATTTATTATTGTTATTATTGAAGATGAACATATATTTGTTACTAATTTTGAATTTTTTTGGTTGATTTTTATTTTGGTTAAATTCCATCGAAGTGTTCCAAATTCGTCGAACAATATCTGCAAAAAAATATTCTAATATTTTTTATAAGAGCAAGAATAGACTAACAATTATTTTTCCATGTTTAATGCATATTTCAACCTTCATCACTGCTGGAAAAGAATACTGATAAACCTTAACTGGCTGAGTGCATTTTTTAAGAACTTCGTTATGTGTGCGAATATGTTATTGCTTTATAATAGACCGTGTACTTTTAATGGAATGCAACTCGATGAATTTACTCAGACTTTTGGTGGAGGGGCCGGGTCGTAGAATGGCTATTAATTTACCAAGCACTTTGTGAAACCGAGCTCTTTGCAAGCTCTGTGGAAAGAGCATTCATTATTCATCTTGTTATAAGAATGATTTAGATGTTTTCGCGTTTTTAGTTTGTTATCTGTCGAGGTGGTACAGTCATGCTCAAAACTGTTGGATAAGCTAGTGCCAGCTTGTTTTTCAATGTTAAATAAAAAATAGTTCTCTCATTTTAAGGACCCTCAGATTTATTATAATTATAGAGAACCTTTTCATCTTTTCCCACCCCAAACATTCGGGATTTAGAATGTTGTCTACTTATAAAGAATGTGTACTTGTCATACAGCATTTCTACGTTTCAAATTAATGTTTACATAAACTTGTCAGTAATTACTACAATATTTAGTCTGGTTATGGCTTTTCTGCTGACGAATTACTAAACCAACTGCACTTTATTATTAAAATGAAATGTTCTCTGATTTAAACGTACCCAACACCTCCACCAAAAATGGCAAAGCACGAAAGATTTTATTTGTGTCTTCGTGATTGATTGGATTGATTGGATATTGCTTAACGTCTCATATTTATGCACTTTGGCTAATCGAGACGATGAGTGGTGATAGATGAGGATGAAGTGTGAACAGAAGGGAGGAGGGGAAACCCGGTACCGGCACGTAGCCTACTCCATTCGAAAAGTACCAAGGGGACCAACGGCTTAACGTCCCATCCCAAAGGACGGTGCAACTTTGACAGTCATATAGGTTCCTCCACTAACCCGGACTGCCGAGCAGACGTCGAGGAGAACGAAGCCGTTACACTAGCTCTCGAACCCTCCATCTGCTCTAACCAGCGATATACGTGAGTTTCAGGGCAGAGCGGTCACCCACTCTACCCGTGACCACGCCCGATTCTGCTTAACTTCGGTGTTCGAGTGGGAACTTGTATCTTCTTCTTGGTCAATCTTATTAAATTTGGTTACAAAAAACCTTGTTATTTTGCTGTTGAAATTAAAAGAACAATATGAGTTTAATTTGAATTAAAAAATGTTTGTTGTATATTTAATTAAATATCCTCGATTTTTCCTTGATAACATTATTGCTCGTAAGTCAGTGTAAGTTAGTGGTCTATAAATCGGTCATTCGGTCGTAAACAATGTGACAATTGTACTTCAATCAGCAAAGCCTTTTCAGTGTCCATAAACTTCTTTCTTCCCATGACCTATCACATACAGGGCTCTCAAATAACTCATGCAAACATCCATCATCTACTATCCGAACAATACAACTCTGAGGGAAGCGTCGTTGGCAATAAACCAAACTTGTGCGGAAAGTGTTTGGAAACCTGTTGAAAACACGTTTACACGATCATCTTGTCAGAAAACTGTTCTAACGGTTGTCACACGTTCTGAAATAAATTATAGTCGAGGACGGTAAGCATGCATGGACATTGAATGGTAGGGAGGTTATGAGTATGCATTACCAGTGATTTTTTCCTGGAACTTTTCCTGAAGCCAGTTTTTATCAGATTGTTACCAGCCTTTGCACATATGTTGTGGTCATGTATATACAGTCTTCGATAGAAGCACATTTATTTTAACCAGCACAAAAAAGTCGAAATAAATAAAAATGGATTTTTTAGATTTTGGATTTTTGTAAAATCATAAAAATTGGTAAATTTCGGAGTTAATTTGTGCGTAATGCGCAATATTGTTTAGTAATTTTTCACTATAGAAGAGTGACCATATCTTTGCTTGAATATTACGAAAAATTGCATATCGATCAGATGAAAACAGAAATCAGGAAAAGTTTCCATAAAAGTTTCAAATGGGTATAGTTGACTCTTAAGTTGGGGTATTAAGCATTCAGTCGTTGTAGTATTCTTTTAATTGGCAAGAATTTGAACTTTCATTGATCTTAACAGTGATAAACTTTACTTTTCTTTGTGTGCCAAGTTGAAAAAGCATGGAATTAATTGGCCGATACGAAGGGGTTGGGGGGTGTGGGGATACAGCGTGCCCAAAGAAAGGAGTGAAGATACTCAATCAAAAGTTTGTCAAAGTAGAACACACAACATCTGATCAAACGTCGAAGTTCTTATGAAAAGGTGACGAGTAAACAAACATTCTTCGATTTAAAATGGCTATACTTTTTTTAATAGTCAGAACTCTTTTTAAACAGTATTCTCTGCAAGCGGCAAAGGGTGTCAATACATAAGGATAGTTTCTATCGGG
Source organism: Sweltsa coloradensis (assembly GCA_024449915.1). Taxonomy (NCBI): domain Eukaryota; kingdom Metazoa; phylum Arthropoda; class Insecta; order Plecoptera; family Chloroperlidae; genus Sweltsa; species Sweltsa coloradensis. Next base: position 794,872 of record JAMZAV010000677.1, on the reverse strand, counting down.
CCACACTTTGGCAATCCTCGTCACCTCTCTAAAAATACCTTTAAAAATAAATAAAAACATCTATCCAGGCTATCCGTGATGTTTAAAAAATAAATAAAAATGAGTTAAAATAATTATATAAATTTAAAAAAAACAAATGTATTTTCAATTTAAGCGATTTGTTTAACGTATGTAGGAAGCTTATATTTAACACTATACTATATTAGTTTTCTTCAAAATTGTATAATTTATTCGAATTTGTTTGTTGTTGATGATAAAAAAAAATGTATGTTTCTACTTTGAATTTGGGTATCATTTCTTTGTCAATTACTACAGTGTTTGATAAATGTGAAACCAAGAATGTTGATTGTTTCTCGACGCTGAATCCGCGTGGTTTGGTTGATTTCCGTGCTGTATTCCGACAATCGGTAGACTCCACGAATCTTTTGATTCCGTCTGCTATTTAGCTGTCGGAAACACTTCCGACGGTTGAAAATTTGTAAACAACAAAATCCTCCATTTTTATTTCGATAACATAGTATCATATCTTGCTTAAATACCGGGATATTCCTTGATTTGTTGGTCCACAGTACACTAATTTGAAACTTTATAAATTGTTTATTGTTGCACAATATTTTGTTTTCATTATTATTAAGGTAAGCCGCGTTCCCATAACGTCGGTTTAGTCTTAAGAAATTGTTATTGGTTGTTATGGTAACAAGAAATCTGATATCCTGATTGGTTAGTAATGTTTCAGTGGCCTGTCATAATGAAGTTTCATTGATCGTCGTATAAATAACAAAACGTCTGATTGGTCCGTCATAAGAATTATGGTTTTGTTATAACAATTTCTTAGGACAAAAACGTAAACAATTCAACACATATTTCCTATCCCCTTATAACTAAACCAATTTGTGGGAACGCGGCCTTATAAAGTAATAATTAACAGTCATAACTCAAAGTTGACGTTGTTTGCTTTCACTAGATAAAAAGACAAAACACGGCTGCACAGAAACTCACTGACTTATAATTATGCAGCTTGCTGGTTTCTTCTACATATAAGCATGGCGGTGGACACTAATAATTTTTATAACGAAGCTTCCGATTGGCTTAACAATGGTTAAATCCTTGCCACAGCCGCAAGTCACGGAATGATTCCGAAAATCGGAAACGAAACTCGAGTCTACCAAATGTCGGAAATGTTTCTTTATGGACGGAATCAGATAATTCAAAACCACGTGGAAGTCGAGTCTAGTCGAGTCTCACCCCCAGGCTGTGCCTGTGCCCGTGAATGCGGTGCGTATGTGCTAAATGACACCTCTCACACATATTAGCATTCCTCTGCCAGGCGAGTGCGTAACACAACAAACCTACCGAACAAAGGCAAGAGCAATACGACACAAGAGGGGGGAAATAACACTTGTGATTCAGACCACAGCTAATCCCACGCAGTGTCTGTCAGAATAGCCACACGCTCTAAACAACATAAACAAAAGCAAACGCCATTGGAGAAATGATGAGAACTTCTGTCACCCACGACAAGGACAAAGTGACTTTAAGGTGCTTAAGTTTAGAGACGGGTGTTTAGTAAAGTATGTTTTATTTATTTATTTAGCTTTCGCTAGTTAGTAACATGTTACAATCACAAACGTACAATATAAAAATAGAAATAACATTAATCTACAACAGAGTTTATACATTATACACACTATTCTTTCCAATACAACCATAACAATTTCATTCACATTAGGCATACAAAAGTCGAAACAGAGTTTACATAATTCATAATAAAACTGCTCCATCCATTACAACAATTAAACAATTATTAAATTAGATTTAAAATCAATACTCCAGTTCTATATTTTTTCAAATACTTCGAGGGTTAAGAAAGTATTTAACAGTGATTCATTACATTTGATCTCGTTTTCTTTAATGTTTTGATTTTTTTTTTTTTTTATCACCTTTTCGTTCATCATAAATATTATTTATTTTATTGTATAAATTTGTGAGAGTGTGATATATCAAATACTTAATATTCAGGCCACAGTTAGATATTTATTCGTAAATCATTTTATCGAAGAGACGTTAATAATAATAACAATAAACAAAATCACATAAAATAAGCTTAGTGCAATGATGAAGTTTTGTTACGTTGACCTTGTACCTTAAATACTCAAATTTGAATTAAAATTGATTAATAATTCAAATTTAAAAGAATACGCGAAAAATCATGGTTCAAGTATTTCAAAAAACGGGCAAACCTCACGATGCGTAAAAAAAAGATTTTGTAGCATTTTCAAAAATCATGAACTTGCAATTTAGCATCAATAATACCTGTGACAAGGGTGTTGAGGGTTCTGCTAGTTTGAACAGTTATTTGATTAATAACAATTTCAAGATGATACCATTTTTCGTGAAAGAAGCCCTTGATGTTAACAAGGTTTGTGCATACAATTTAAATATCGAAGCTTCATACATGAGAAAAAAATCGAACTCTTTTTTTCTCTTTGTAATTTTTGTATGTTTTTAACAAGATTCGTAACCTATCGATACAAAATTTTGATCTTACAAAGAACTTAAATGCAATTTTGACGCAATCGAAATCATAAAAACGCATTAGATTTTTGCGAATTTTTAAAAATTCTTGATATAAACAAATTGTCCATTAATATCAAAGAACCTTAATTTATGAATAAATATGTGTAAATTTGAGAGTAATAAAAAACATGAAAACGAAAAGGGCAAAACAAAGACAAACATACATGCTATCAGAAGAACAAACTAATTCAAAATATACTCGTTAAAAAGCAATCGAAAAATGAAAATAATTACGATTTTAATTAAATACGAAAAAAAATTAAGTTATTTTTATTTATATAATAAACAAAATCTTCCAAGATATAACTTTTTCACTGGAAACAGCAAGGTTACCATCGTTTTCAATGTCACAGTTGTTCATCCGACAATGTGAGGGATTAAGGCTATTACAAAGGATTCAATCCCCTGCATTCGCATTAACGACTGAGGAAAACCTCGGAATAACCTTCAGTCAGTATTGCCGGTCTAGACGGGATTTGAACCCGAGACCTCCAGAATCAGAGTCGCGCGCTTAACGCTCGAGCCAACACTCCTCCAAGATATTTTATCTTCTCTATATCCACGAGCTTTCCTCTTTAAGGGGATAGTCGTGAAATTAAAACCACGCCAAATTACAGTTTTTTCGTGATATCTCGAGAACGATTAAAAATATCTAAAAACTGATTCTAGATAGCTATGTGGTTTTGTGAGAAGTATAGCCTGTACGGAAAAATATTGTAATGTGATGGTTATAAAGTTTTTTATTAGAATTTTAAATAATTAAACGCATATCTTATATACAAACCGCACTGATTAATATATTTTATTATTCTTTCTTGCATTATATTGTTCGGACAAAACCACATATCGGTCTAGAATAAGTTTTTAGATATTTTGCATCGTTTTTGAAATATCACGAATAAACTGTAATTTCACGTGGTTTTAATTTGGCGACTATCCCAGCCTCTTAAACTACATTTAAAGCCAGTGTGAAGGCCTGCTCGTGGCATCGGAACCGAGAAAACGTTTTTCACTTAGGGTTGAGAATAAAACTAATTATGAAAGCCGGAGGTTTATAACTTACACCAAGAAAAACTCATTAAGGACCTTTTAGCGCTTTAAGTATCGCAAGTCTGAACCAAGCTTGTGTTGTGAGGAGGTTTCAGGAGACAAACATTTTTGGATGAGCGTAGCGAGCGAAGCGAAGATTCCATTTCACTACACTGGAGAAAAAAATCCGGAATGTTTTTTTTTCTTTTTCTTTTTTTTGTATTTTTGTGTGTTTGTTAACACGATTCCGGCTAAGCCAATACTCCAATTGCCATGAAATTTTATGGAGGCCTTCGAAATCGGAAAATTATTTCTCATGAAAATCGCAATTTTACAATTGTTTCGATTTTTAAAAAAATTCTTCGACTTATAACACCTACATGCTTTATCTGATTTCAATTATTTTTTCACAGAACCTTAATTTTAACAATTAAGATATTCGTGTGAAATTTGAGCGCAATCGAAAAATTATTTTTCATGAAAATATAAATTTTGCGGTTTTTTTCTTTTTCAAAACAATTTTTTGACTTATAACACCTACATGCTTTATCCTATTGTAATGATATTTTTACAGAACCTCAATGTTATGAATTTATATATTCGTGTGAAATTTGAGCGCAATCAAATAATTATTTCTTATAAAAATCGCAATTTTTTGATTTTTTTCTTTTTTAAAATTATTATGATTAATTTTTTTTAAAAGTTTATTTTTAATTTAACTTAATTTAATTTAAAAAAAAATCTTGAACTTAGTAATAATTTTTTTACAGAACAACAGAAAATCCGCATAACACATGGCAGCTCAATGCACCAATTACGCTCATCCGACAACGCGCCGGGACTTAAGCGTTTTCCTAGTTAAAAATATGCCTAACCCAAACGTCAATTTTATTTCATTTAATACTTTTTTAAATTCGTTTTTCATTGGGGGACCTAAATTTAAAGCCAACTTATACAATTCTGTAGGCATCGATACCGTCGACGAGAGAACAATGACCAACTAGAGACCGGCGTATTTGAGTAGGAAACACCGATCAATCAAGCTGGACACGATTCCACTCGCGGACAGTGCCGGAATCAACATGGTTAATTCGGAACAACAATATAATGCCTCGTTGCTTGGACGACTCCAAAGTCACCGTTCACACATTCGATAGCCAAGAACTGATGGACTAAGTTCACATCCGAAGTTAGAAAACTACGTTTTCCATTTAATTCATTTAAATGTAATGTTTGAATTATTTAACTTGCCTTTTGATTTACTTTCTTTTTAGGAATACTGTATTTTAAATAAAGTCTTGTTGTTTTCGTGATTCACGGTTTAAGGTTACAATAACTAATTTGATGGAAAATCGTTTCGAATAAAGTACATTAATATGAGACGTTAAGCAATACCCAATCAATCAATTGACGAAAGTATTAGTATGGCTCATTGGTCTTGTTGTTATCGTATCTGCTTCCAATGCTGAAGGACCAGGGTTCGATTCCCGCGAAAGTCAGAAGTTGATTTGGACTAAAGTCCATCAGTTCTTGTATTATGAGTTTGTAAACGGTGACTTTGGAGCCGTCCTAGCAACGAGGCGCATAATAAATTCAGAGTTGTTCTGAATCGGCCTTGTTGATTCTGGCGTTGATTCGCGGGTGTGCACTGTCCATACCACTGAATCAATTGCTATATTTCCTATTAAAAGTATCGATCTTTGGTTGGTTATCGCTCACTCGTCGATTACGTCGGGGCCTAAGGGTTTGGCTGAGTCGCTTTGATTTACTGTCCCCCACTGAAAATCAGTTATATAACTGAGTGGATAGACTCTAAATGCAATGTATTTATTTATTTATTTATTTATCACGCATAAACATTCATAAGCATCAATTTTTCCCAACGTTTCAGACAACCCATCCCTTGAACATGAAAACCTGTTTTCCAAAACGTTTGGAATATCATCATTTACCGAATGTTTGTGCGTTACCGCAAAGTAAATTATAACATTACAAATAAATTTCCATTTTTTTATTATTTCAAAAATGGATAAATCTTCAACGATATGGGTACAATTACAATCGTGGGAGGTTAATTGATTTTAATCTCCCTAAGGAGAGCAGATTCAATTATGGGTTTCACTTACTAAACTAGTTAGAAACGAAAGCAATTTGTGTTGAGCTGAGTTGCGTGATAAAGCTGATGGTGATCGTGTTCAAGACTGACTCGGAGAATGAACGAATACCCGGCTGGCTAACAGTAACTTAGCACGAGCCATGATGACGAGGATGAAGAAATAAACCATCAGTTCTTCAGGTATATTTACTATCGTGACAATAGCCGATCGACAGCGTTAGTGACAATAGACGATCGATTATTTTAGCGAAAAGAGAAATTGAGAACTGCTAACTCGAATTTCTATTATGCCAAAGAAAACAGTTATCCTTAAAATTGCGGTATATAGTTGTATTAAAGAAACATTGGTAGAAAGTTTTAAAAATGTGTAATGCATAATTAATGCCAATTCAATGCTAATATTATGCTTGCCTCAAATCTGCACGCATATGGCTGAAGCTAAACAAGCGTATAAGCATTGTAAGACAAAAATAAATCATTTTACACTGTTAAGGTGTTCTGTCAATGGTTCTTTAATGAAATACATATCAAAATAGAGAGAATGTACATATTTACTTTATAATTTGGTGGATACATATTTGAGGTGGCAGTTCTCACTAGCTCTTTGCACGAAAGTTGCCGATTTCGAAAGAAATTGAAATTTGAAGTTTAAGAATTATTTCACTATGAAATAAGTAAAAATGACAGGAAATAAAAAAGACAGGATAACTTAGATATAACTTCGAAACGATGAAGCACATTGTTTGGAGCCTTGGTGATGTTTTCATTGCATGTTCTCCGATGAAAGAACTCGCCATGATGGATCTGTGATCCTGCCAGACATGGCCGCCATTTTGTTTAAAGGAGAGCGCTCCTGGTAGCGAACACGTCAACTAACGGCGTGCAGACTAATGTCCTGCACTCACGATAACAACATGTTGGAGGAGAGAACGCGGGTAGGGGAGGGGGGTAGTTTCCGGTTGATTGTATACATTTGTATAGGTGAGTTTATTTATGCTATTTTAAAGACTACGACTGAAGTTTTAGAAAGAGAGAAAAGAGTAAGAGTCTTAATAACTACATTTTTATAATATAAGGGCTAGTTTGTTCTGCTTTAAATTTAATGTCTACCACTAAAAACCAGTTTAGACTCTGAATACGAATTTATGTTTATTAAATTATTTTTAAATGTTACTATCTTAAAAGATTAATTAATATTCGGATTGGGTTTATATTATTTCAATACGTTAGTTAAAAACATTTCAATTAAACGAACTCACTTAATTTCAATCTTATAATCGCAAAGAAACACTTTACTCTCGAGAATAGAATTGGGATTATAATTATGGTTTATTATCGAGAAATATCAGAACCATTCCCGACTAAGGATGAGAAATTACACAATATAACGTCTATAAAACCTATTTTAGAGTTTCCCTTGGAGAACGTACAAACTTAAAGCTTGAAATTCTGCCACCAACAAAAGCTATGCGGTGAAGCCATTAAAAGGTATTCCAGCCAGCTTAGTTAGAATGGGGTGTACTCCTCTATTTAAACCATCTCTGGTACTCTGTGCTTCTCAGACTTGGGAGCAAACAAATCGTAGCCGGATAGAAGCTGAGCTTCTTGTGGTTTTATTAGCAATCAAATGGAACGTGCATGTTGGTGCTTCACTTTGGTTTGAATGGTCTTAACAGTTGATATAAAAGAGTTTATTGGTGTGATTAAACTTGTTTTATTATTATGTTTAAAAAATATCACTTAAATGTTTTACTTAGAAATTCTCGCTAAAGTGCTTTGTTATAAAAAAAAAGGGTTATTTGACAAAACTTGACCCGTGTATTGTGTAGTTTATTATAGTTTATTATTAAGAACTTTTATCTCTTTAAGGCAAAGAAGACCCCACTATTATTATAAATCAGTGTTATTTTAGTTTAATGGTGTTATTCCTATTTCTAAAACTAAATTCCTAGTATTGTTGGATGAGCGAAGCGAAAACTTCAATTTCACTGACCCCCCCCCCCCCCCAAACAAATTAGCTCGGATGTTTGTTTTTCTTTTTATTTCTGTTTGTTTGTTCGCTCTCTACCGGGAAAACGGCATGTGCGATCTTAATGAAAATTTGGAGGACCTTCGTAATCTCTGAACTTAGACTTGGCACGTTTTTGGGTATATTCGATCAAATATTTCTTATAATTATCGTTACTTTTACCATTTTTTTTTTCGATTTTTAAAGAGATATTTGGCAAACGGCTACTCTGACTTGATTAACTTTATGGGAACGTTTAAAATCACTGAAATTATATATGTTGTGATTTTAGAGAAACTTGAAGAAATATTTCTCATAGAAATCGTACTTTTACGATTTTTTCATCAAAAAATCTCATCCATCAACGCGACTAGAAAAAGCGTTAGCGAAGCGGCCTAGTATTAAAAAATGTATGTATTGATTTATTTTTTTCTGCATATGAAATAAAAACGAGTTCCCACAGAACACCACAGTAATTCTCGTTTTGTAGATGAAGAAGTTCATTGTAACATTTGGCAAAACCTGTTAGTAGGTAAAATTCTTTTATAATTAAACTGAGAACAAATTTTAAAAAGTATTACCCATTTCCGTAGTAAGTTACTTAACAAAGATTATAACCCTCAAAACCATTTCAAAATAAACAAAGATCTTAGTCATTGTAGGCAAAGTTTTAAGTTTTTAAGATTAAGTTGAAAAACAAGATAATATAAAAAATACTTTTTTAATTTTAGAAACCACTACAAAGATTGGTTTTATTGAATGTGAGACACCACAATAAACTAACTAGTGGTCTCTGTTTCATAAACGCCTTGTTTATATCACCCAACTTTAATGTCACCTGCAACTGTCATATCCTCATTGTTAAGCATATTCTAAATGATGCATAGTTTGACGAATGTATAGAAGAAGGGTTGGGTGGGAGAGAGCTTGTCACGGTCGTGTAGGTCAATGTTGAGGTCGTATTTAAATTGCTTAAAGCTGATATTAACACAAAGTATCATTTTGACCCACTTTGGCTTGACCCTGTCAATTGGAGCTCATATACGGTTTCTGTCGTGGGACGTGGCATACATACATACAGACATACATACGAACGGACGGTGAGTTTGCATATATATTATGCATAAATAATTGTTTATTGTTTATTGTAGTCCACTGACATGTATATTGTACGTATATGGGACATACTACTTAGCATACACAAACACATAATAAATAACAAAACATATTACAAGTATTCAAAAACATTATACAAAATATGAATAACAAATGCATTAAGAAATCAATTAAGTGTAAGGGAATACATTTCTTTTTTTACATCAAGCTTAAATAATTTAGAATTGTATATTTCGTTGAAGAAAGTAATAGGCTGAAGTATCCCATACGGAATATTTTATACTATAGACAAAAAAACATAGCCATTCAGTGAAGAGAAAAAGAGGTAAAAAAGAATGTGAAAACAAGCAGTTAAATTGTGAAATGATAATCAAGATTTTTTCTTAATGAGTCAAAAGCTATATTTAGAAGAAGGGCTTTTAATTTATATTTAGAGAGTGTAAGTGAGTTGGAATATTTAATTGACGATGGTAATTTATTAAATATTGTACAACAAACATAAGTTGGGCTTTTGTCAAAAAATGTGTTACAAGATTTTCGGATGAAAATTTTAGTATTACACCTAGTAAAATGGGAATGGTGGGTATTATTTACTTGAAAATGGATACATGGAAATATAAAGGAGACCGCTCACTTAAAGCTTTGGTTGTCGTTACATTTCTTATATAATTCACGATCGTATTTTGTTAAATACATCATCTTTAAAAATACCAATGTTTTACTCTCAACGTCAAAATTCGACAGAGAAAAAATCTTGTCACAAGAAAAATAAAACCTCGATGTGACTCCATGTGACAGCTGTGTCATTTATCATGTGTCGTTCTCTTCATGTGAGCATACGAACAAAATCAAATAAAACAGGACACGCAGTGACATGATTGTATGCCTGCTTTCAATACTAACCTCATCATATTTTTCATTAATATCCTTTGTATTTGTTATCAAATTTGTTGAATATTAATGCATTGTTGTAATATTATCTATTTCAAAATTTACTTAAATGTAGTTCATTTGTGTCTGCATCTATGTAGTTAGATTTATTTAGTTGTCCTCCTTTGTAATCATTTTCTTTTCTGAATTGGATACACGTTAAATAAATAAAATAAAAAATAAATAAATAAATAAATATAATATCAGGACTCGATCCAATAGCTCGTAGTATGACAACGTCGAACGTCGTGAAACTATGGCAACAACTTACCGTGTAATACATTATGTAATCATCGTTATGGAATGTTTGTAAATTGTACTGTCGTAAATTAAAAGGTCTTAAAATACAACTTCATAATTTGACAGCGTAGTTTACTTGGTAATGTCTTAAACGGTTCTTCTCTGTTAATCCTGTATTACATGTCTCAGATTTGAAACATGACGCTGGTCTTTAGATTCTCTCTTGGAACCAATTTGTAGGGGTAATACTAGGGATTTCTCACGTCACACTTTTCCCCCCATACTCTCTCTTCTTACATCCCCCCCAACCCCCTCGCTCTCTCTCACTCACTCACTCACTCACTCACTCACTCACTCGTGCCTCTATTCTTATTTACCAAATCATTGGTCTCGGCGCGTGGAGTCTTCTTGGAATTGTGATCTATTCTTCAAATCTCAACTGAAGTACGGCCTACTCTCGCATTCGTATTAACTCTAAAGAACAAGATCCTAGAACGAGGTAAGAGGAAAAGTTCAGGATAGAGTTTGTTAAGCCCATGTGAAAAACAAGCGAATACTAAAATCTACGTTGACTTATATTAATAGAAAAAATATTTAACATTTATGATTTTTCATGGTTGACAAAATGAAAACATAATATCAACACAACCACTATTGAGACTTGACTTATCTATAATAACTAAAATCATTTTCATTTTGAACATTTGTTATTGGTGATAAGATCTTGTTCTTGGATGGTTCTAAACTTTTAAAAACATTAAAAAAGTGTATATAAAGCATCATACTAAACCGGCATTGGAACTCGAGACGTAATACAAAATAGTAAGGCTAAGATCACAAGCAAATGTGGATAGATGAGGTTGAGGGGCGCTATATAAATGCATTGTTATCTGTGGCTGGACGAATATATATTTAGAGAAATTTTTGTGGTTGGTGCAAAATAAATTTTCCCCACAATTCACAATTAATCCAAAGAGTCGTAAACCAACAGATGAAAAGTAAGCTTTTATAAAAAGGATTTTTTCGGGTGCAATTAGCAATACCCCGAAGTTTGAGATAACGATGATGATAATTTATGTTGCTTAACGTCTTATTATAATGCACTAAGGCTATTCGAGACGATGAGTGGTGATAGATGACGATGAAGGACGATTACAAAAATCCATGCCTTACGCGGGATTCGAACCCACGTCCTCGTAGAGCCACACGCTTCGCACCAGCGCCCTAATCGTATGTGCCACCGCGGACGGCTCCAATAGTTTGTAAAGAAAATAACATACATCAATAAAGGAGTTCTAGCGATACAAGTTAGCAGATGTTTTGACCAAAAGTCTCTACCAAGACAAGGTTTACTTTAAATAGTTTTGTCAGCTCACTACTGTGACTGATCAACACAAATCCTTCCGTCTTCAAGATATTTTTATTCCAACCATTTCATTTCTTCCAAACTATATTATTTTTTCAAAACAATTCCTTTCCATTTATGTGATTAGATTTATAAAGTTGTCCTCCTTTGTAAATAAGAATTTAACTGAATAGGATAGACGTTAAATAAATAAATCAATGTCACTGCCAACTCATCATGTAAACCAAACTTAAACATTTTCGGCAGAATTTACTTCCACAGATTCTCAATCCGATTGTGTGAATGTGACACGTAGATTTAAGGCAACATGTTGCGCTAATAAACGACCTAGTTTCGCATCTGACGTTAACGACCAATTACAGACGTCCCACGTGCTTGACCCACATAGTTTTTAACACTCGACGACGAAGCCTCGTCGATATCTGAGGTTCTGAGCTTTATTTTGTCGAGCAATTGGTCGTTACAGTAATCGTAAAGTGGTTTCAAACTTGTCCCCATTGTTCGTCAAAGCACTCGACATCGGTAGTTCACTTGAGTCTTTTCAAGGGTAAGTGCTTTGGAGTGAGGCGTTGCAATTGTAGGTGAATGCATGGATTTGCCACATGTATTCGGCTGATTAACTTAATTGGATGAGCGAAGCGAAGACTTCAATTTGACTTTGTGTTTTTTTGTTTGGTTTTTACTTACGTTATCCCAAGAAAAATAGCTCGGGTGTTTTGTTTTTGTTACTTTTTTTGTCTGTTTGTTCGCTCTCTACCGGGCAAACGGCATATGCGATCTTGATGAAAATTTGAGGGGACCTTCGAAATCTCTGAATTTTGAGCTTTATTGTTTTTGGGTACAATCGAAGAAATATTTCTCATAATTATCGTACTTTAACGATTTTTTTCGATTTTTAGTGCGATATTTTCGTGATATTTGGCAAACGGCTACTCCGATATTGATAAAACTTTATAGGAACGTTTAAAATCACTGAAATCATATATGTTATGATTTTAGAGACATTAGACATTTGTAAAGTAAAGGGCAAACTATACACTGTCTTTGTAGACTTTAAATCCGCTTTCGACTCAGTAGACCGGCAAAGTCTCATCAAGAAGCTTCGTGACCTGAACTGCATTTTTGTCGAACTATTGAACATACTGTCATTTTAAATATTAACTTCGTGCAAGCTAACGATGGTATCTTCCTCTCCGATCCAATAACACAGTCAAACGGAGTCTTCCAAGGGGACCCTTCCAGACCACTTTTGTTCAACCTATTTACTTCAGATATAAAAGAATCTATCTTTGACGAATTTAACAAAGACGTTCACTTGATAATGTACGCAGATGACATCGCACTATACACGGAAAACCTCGCTCAGCTTCAATACACTTTACTAAAACTCAAAACATGGTGTGAAAGCAACCATTTAGTAGTAAATGTCAACAAAACAAAAGTTGTTAAGTTCAGAAAAGGGGGAAGTTAGCCAAAAGCGATGTGCTTTTCTATGGTACTGACAAAGTCGAGTTTGTATCTTCTTTCAAATATCTAGGTATCTTACTCCATTAAAGGTACTTCTTTTTCTCCCCACATCAAAGCAAGATGTTCCTCTGCCATAAAAGCCATGCACCTTATCTCCAAATTATACTCACTCTCAATCTCTTGTGCTATGAAACTCTTCCACCTTAAAATTTCCCCGATTGCTTCCTACGGCATCGAAATCATATGGCCCTACCTCTCCCAAGCCAATCTCACACAATTAGAATCGGTTAAGACCCTATATATGAAAAAGATCCTTTCTCTATGTAAATTTACTCGTTCCCGCTTGGTATATGAGATGGTAGATGAATCATTGTTTGTTGCTGACCTACAGTTTAAATTTAACCTAAGCCAATCAGATGCCTTTCGTACTGTCGTTCATAACTGCATGTCAAAACGCCTTGAAATTAGACCTGAATTCTTTACTATGGATCTGTTCAAAAATGATGATTGGAAAAAACCTCTTGCCAAAAACAGGCATGTGCTAACCCGTGTAGCAGCTCACGGTTTTCATCATTTGTTTTGCCTAGATAGAAAGTTCCATTCATCATATACAGACTGCAAATGCTCCCACTGTTCTAGGGATTGCGACCTGTATCATGTTTTTATATGTCCAGCTAGGACTCATTCCATTACTGATCTTGCCACAAAGGGTCTTGTCTAGAATCAGGTATATAAAGTAAAATATAGTCTAAAATGTTTAATTTTTTAAATTTTGTTGTTGTTAAATTCTGTTGTAAACTTGCTATTTTATTAGTCATTTATCCTGTCATTGTCATAACTGAAATGTTTCACTGTAACTATTTGTGTAATTTGTAATGGTGTTATGTTGCCTATGTTACGCCATAGTTGGTGTTGTACTCTCTGGAGTTTAATAAAAAGATAAAAAAAAATATTTCTTATAGAAATCGTACTTTTACGATTTTTTCTCCGGTTTTTAATACGATATTTTCGTGATATTTGGGCCGATTTTGACCAAACGGGTGGGGCTACAACGTTCATATTTTACATTGACATAAAGATTATGGTGAAGTAGTGCCTCTTGAAAGAAAAAGTTGAAAAAGTTGGTCAAAATTCATAGAAATAAAGGTTTTAATATAAGCCTTTTACAGGTGTATATTGAACAAGTAATATCAAGTACCGGTAACTATAGAAAAAGTAATGAGATTCCACATAAAAACGTAAATTATTGGACATAAATATTCCAAAAAAAGCTCATCCATCAACGCGGCTGGAAAAAGCGTTCGCGAAGCGGCATTGTCTTAATTTATATTCATGTATGTTACACTCATGACTTTTACGACTTGACCGACTTGAGATCGCTTTTTACAGTCGCGTTGATGGATGAACTTTTTTAATTGACTATTTGACTATCGTTGCCCTAAAAGCACCATTTAAACGAGATTTTTTTTCGCATTGCCTAAAAATCATAAACATATCTCAGTTTAGTGATTTTGAACGTTCCTATAATATCTCATCAAGTTCGGAGTAGCCGTTTTCCCGGTCGTGGGCCAAATGTCACGAAAATATCGCATTAAAAATCGAAGAAAAATCGTAAAAGTACGATATTTATGAGAAATATTTCTTTGAGTATACCCAAAAACTAAGCAGATCTTAATTAAAAGATTTCGAAGGTCCCCTGAAAATTTCTATAACATCGCATATGCCGTTTTCCCGGTAAAAAGCGAAAAAACAGACTAAAATGAGCTATTTTTCTCAGGGTAAGTGAAATTGTAAGTTTTCGCTTCGCTCATCCAATTACGTGATAAATGTATAGAGCATAGATGAACATAAAAAATCGAAAAAAATTGAGGAGAAACCTACCATTAACAAAAAATACGTATTTACAAAATATTGCATATTCGATCAAGCAAAAATATAACTAATCTCGGCCGAAAAATGGATCATGATTAAGCTGCAAGCGGACTACAGCCGGCCGGCTTGGCTAAGCGCACACTCCTCGTCGAATAGAAATGAATTCTCTTCACACGGATTCCTCGCGGAGTTCGTACATTTCCACTCGTCAACGCGCAACTGAATTCAGACGAGCCCGCCGGCTGCAGTCCGCTTGCACCTATACACGACGAATTTCCTATGCACTACCCGGCACCTCCACCGAAATACATATTTTTTTTATGTTCGAGTATAACGATTGATTAATATGTATTGCTTAACGTCTCATATTAATGCAACAAGGCAATTCGAGACGAGAGTGGTGATAGATGAGGATGAAGGATGAATAGAAAGGAGGAGGGGAAACCCGGTACCGGCACGTAGCCTACTCCTTTCAAGAAGTACCAAGGGGACCAACGGCTTAACGTCCAATCCGAAAGAACGGTGTAAACTGGACAGTTATTTAGGTTCCTCCACTAACCCGGACTTCCGAGCAGACGTCGAGGAGAACGAAGCCGTTTTCTGTAACCCTCCATCTGCTCTAACCAGCGGTCTACGTGAGTTTCAGGGTAGAGCGGTCACCCACTCTACCCATGACCACGCCCGAGGTTGCTTAACTTCGAGGATCGAGTGGGAAACCAGCTAAGCGACCGCGGCCAATACAGCTGGCTTGAGATCGAGTTGCAAACACTCGACTCGATTCGAAATTTCGGGAACTCTCACACCCTAGTTTTTATTAAACTCCCTTGAAATGATGTGGTAATAATGTAACGTTTTCCTCTGTTTCAGGTAAGTTGTCCAGCATCTGGTGATCTCATTACAACACTCATATACAATCTAGGTTAGATATGGTGACTCGGACAACAGCGCATTGGTTTGGGTGAGTTTTAGTATCGCAATTGATTTTATAATCATATAATTCAAGATAAGCTTCTAAGGAACAAAGATAACAAAATAATTATTTAATAATATGTATTTGTTGATGGATATATATTTTTCGTTAATTATTAAAATTTTAAAAATTCTTTTAATATTTTATTTTCAAGAGAAATCGCTATAAAATGCGCCATTTCTAAATAGTATCCCAATGTTTTTAGAAATGAAACATTTTAACCGATTATTATATATATATAATATATTATATTTATATTATATATATCATATATTATATAATAGGACATTTCACTGTTAAGTTTATTAAAATATGTTCGTACCGTAAAATGATGTATTATTTGTTTTTGACTACAGCATTGAATATTAAATAAACACAAACACACGAACAATAACTACGGTCAGAAATAAAAACATTTACCAAAAAGTGCGTAAATTTTTGTAAGTGTTTTTATTTCTGACCGTAGTTATTGTTCGTGTGTTTGTGTTTATTTATATCCTCCCGGTCTAAGAGTCTTGGTTTTTAATTATTGAATATTAAGGTTTTAAAATAGATGTCGAATGACAAAAATATATTTTAAAAAAGAAGAAGATGTAAAAAATAATTAGAAATCATGGCATATACATCTGTTTGAAGTTTGCATAACGATTTGTCAATCGCAAACGGAACGTCCCATTTCAATCTCTCTACTGGCACAACAAGTCACGTTTCTGATTGGTTCCTCGTCTTCTCCGCCTCGCTGGGTGACGTCACTGTCTCTCAGAGAGCAAACAGTAATCTTGCTTGAGAACAAACATGTCTACATTGTCAAGACAATCACATCCCTCTGTTCATCTTGCACTACACTGTTACACTCTGCACGGAGCTACACCGGAAGCTGATGCTGTAGGCAGAGGCGGGTGTTTATGATTGAATGGTATTCATACTGGTGAAATCGAAATTTGGAAGCGAAATGCCAATTTAAGGAGGAATGTGACACATTTGGCAGTTTGCAATAATAGCTATTCGATCGGCCAGGAAGTATCCGACTGACATGAAACTAAAGAATACAGGGACAGCCCTAAAGTCTAAGATTATCGATATTTTGCGTTTGCCAGACAAAAATAAATCACGAGAATGGTTAATTTTGGACTTTTGGATAAAATCGATAATCACGAAAATCATTATTTTCCTAAATGTTATTTATTTATTTATTTATTTATTTATTTATTTATTTATTTATTTATTTATTTGTTTGTTTATTTATTTATTTATTTATTTATTATTTCTTATTTATTTAACGTCTATCATATTAAGTTATAAAAACTGATTTACAAAGGAGTATAACACTAACAAAGGAGGAAAACAAATGTTAATTAACAGTGACCGTATAGCCCTTCATTTCTGCTTCTGTGACAACTGTCCAAAGTTTCAACCATCAAAAGGCGTCAGTCGGCCGAGCAAATAGTAACTTGAAAATATTTATGGCCTACATTTTAAGCACCGTTTTTCTGCCTGTCCGTCTGTGCGTTCCACTTCATACTATAAAAAACCAAACATGTCGTCCGATTGGTATTCGTTTTGTTGGCATTTTCTTTCAACAAGGGTGATACATAATATTTTATATGGCGCTGGAAGTAAGGAGGGGGTATTGGGGGGGGGGGGTTATAGCCCGCAAGAAAGTTCGAAAATTTATGATTTGGCGCCTCGACCATTTTGAATGCCGGAAAAAGTTTTTTTTAGAAAGTAAGCATACCAAAAAGATCATTGTAATGCAAATTATGTTATTTTGTTTTCTTTTTCGACGATCTGATGAGTGTATTTTATTTTATTTTATTACTGATTACTAAATCTCTGCATCCCTATTGATTAAAGGTAGGCCAGAAGTCAATCAATGAAGATTGAATTTATTACATAAATTACTATAATCTAATCAGTCCATGCATCAAATCACTATGTTCTAGCCTGCTAGTTTTGATTTCGGATGCAAATGGAATATCAATATGAAATGCATGCATGACGGGAACGCAATTATCGCCGAAATGTCGTTATGATTTAATACAAACGCAGCTCTGATGTGGAGCTCGCTTGGTGCATTAAACTCTTGATTTATATATTCGGTGACGAGTCGGGAGTTGAAGGCGTATTGCATTAAATCATTCACGCGGACACAAATTGTCGTGTCCTGTTTTACGTCTAGCGAATGCGGTTTTACTAGTTGATGATTGATGATGATGATGATGATGATGGGGGACAATACACAAGTCATAAAGTTGGATTCAAACCTATGTTTAAATGATGTGCCAAACTGCTCGTGAACTTGTCGTTATGGCTCAATAAACAAACAATGTGGAAGGTGGGAGGCCCGGGTTCAAACCCCGGTCGTGATGGATGGTCGAGTATAGTTAAAGGAAAGATTCTTGGCACCCTTGACGTACGACAGGTGGTGCCCTATCCCCTCACTAGTTTCTATCTTCTTCAGGTTTTTAAAATATACATAAAATAATAAAATATATCATACGTTAACGATATGGATTCTTTTAGTACACAATAAAAATATTTTTTCGCCAGCATTCGTACTTTTTTGTTATAAAAACTTTTAGGTACTGGTTATTTTATTTGAAATTTTTGTAACTTTAAAAAAGCACAAGTTTAATATTTTAAGGGGTTGGGGTATTTTCACAAGAACGCCTTAGCACCAAATCGCCGGTACAATGAAAAACAAGTTGTTATTTTTAGTTATAAATAAATAAATAAATTTTTATTTAGAGTCTACCCACTCAGTTATATAACTGATTTTCAGTGGGGGACTTTAAATCAAAGTGACAAAACCAACCCTGCAGGCCCCGACGCAATCGACGAGTGAGCGATAACCAACCAAAGATCGATATTTTTAATAGGAAATATAGCAATCAGTGGTATGGACAGTGCGAACACCCGCGAATCAACGCCAGAATCAACAAGGCCGATTCAGAACAACTCTGAAATTTATTATGTGCTTCGTTGCTAGGACGGCTCCAAAGTCACCGTTTACAAACTCCTAAGACAAGAATTGATGGACTTCAGTCCAAACCAGAAGTTAAAAAACTTCTAACTTTAGCGGGAATCGAACCCTGGACCTTCTGCATTGGAAGCAGATACGCTAACCACAAGACCAACGAGCCACACTAAACGATGTTCTTCTGTATTTTAACGAGTTGTATCCACATAAACAGTTTGGAATGTAATTAATAAGCAAATTACTTAATTATTTTAACTATAAAGAGATTTTGTCGTAGTGCAGATCAAATCAATAAAACATGAAGCGGTAAAAGGGTTTGATACTGTTTGTTTACACCATAGTAATTTTCTCACCATACAAAACATTTTTCTTGCCTATTCTCATTTTCACGTCTAAGTTCGATATTATTTTGTGACACTGTATTTTTTTTTACAGTATAACCTTTTTTTTGGAATAACATTGCATATAAATACGCGATAATTATGTTTTATTTTAGTTGTTACAATTTTTTTGGGAGTTTGGTGGAGGCGCCGGGTCCGTGAAAATACTTTTTAAATTTTTCTGCGTCTTATTTACACCATAATAAATATTATTATCGAAAGTATTTATCTTGTTAATGACAAGTAGCTCCTCATAATGTAACGTTACAAGTATAGTTTGTAATTATTATAACTGTTTGTGTGAAGAAAAGAATGTGTTGTGCTACGTTGTTTTATTTTAATTTTAATTTTCATGAATTTGGTGGAGGTGCTTGGTCTTTGACAACAGTTCATTTTATTGCGCCTGATGACATTATTATAATTTATGAGCATTCTAAACCAAATAAGTGGCAATTGCCTCTTCAGTACGTATAACTTACTAGGTAGGAGAGCGTAGCTACCGGCAATGGTGGCTCATGGGTAATAATCTGTGAACTCTGATTCGGGAGGACAATGATTGAACCCTGCCACTGGCAACTCTCTAGCGATAGTTCTTGTTTAGGTTTTTTCCTCAGTCGTTAATGAGAATGCAAATGGATTGATTCCTCTTAAACAGCCCTCTGACAACCACCTTACACGTTGTAGTAACCCCAAACCATAGATATTGAACCACTATTGTAGGCTAGATTAGCAGTCTCCTATACCTCCGCACAGGCGCGAGCGTAGCAAATTGAAGAGTCAATCGGCCCATTTCAAGATGGCGATTTGGCGTTTTAATTGATGCTTTTTTAATGCAATAAAGTATTTTACTGGATTTTTTGATATGGTTTTTACTTGTGCAGCATGGTATTGAACAAACAGAAAAAATAAGAAGTTATTGCATAAGGGAATTTAGTAATAATTTCATGTTAAAGGCTAGTATGTAGCCTACAATATGTGTTCAATATCTATGCCCCAAACACCTAGTAAAACACAGTCCCGAATGAGGGGGGGGGGGGGTTTAAATTTTGAATCACGTTATTAATCTCGGGAGAGAACGTATCAGGTATATTTATTATTATATATATTGTTATTTATTCTCTTTATGGTAATGAAAACAATTCACAATCACATTGCTGGTGGTGAAAATAGGAAAACAACAAAGTAAACGCATTTAACTGATAGGAATATACTTGGTGTCCAATATTGCTCTAGTATTCCTGTTCATCTCTCTCGTTAAAGCTCTATTAATAAATAAATTATATTGTCACTATTTAAGGTTATTATGAAACATTATGAAACCTTATATATTATCGAATATCAATACTTTATTTGTTTTGATTTGTGTCTGTGTCATTTATTTATGATACATTTTATTTCGGTTGAAAACAATAAATTCTTACTCTAATAATTATTACTTTATTAGAAAGTAATTTGATTAGTTATTTGAGTATTAGTTTATATTATATTATTATTGGTTGCTATGGGATCGAATGAGGTTTTGGAACTATACGATTTTGCTGTCTTGAAGAATTTAAATCCATACAACTTCGCTTGATTTCAGGGTGGGTAAATATATAACATTGCTTCCAAAACTATATTTTGATTATATTGATTTGTATTTAGTACAAAATGCTGCGATTTTAATTGTTTTTGTTTCATCTTTTATAGAACTTTAAACAAGGACATCGATCTATTTTTGTTTGGTTTCAAGGCATAAACCATCTGTTGAGTAAATTACTATGTAAAGTTTCAGAACGTTTCTGGACCACGATGAATTAAATCCACTCACTGTGTCCTCTAATGACACAATTTTAAATTAAACTCGCGATTTCTCTTAAAGTTGTCTTATCGATGTTCAGGCTTATTGTTTAAGTTCTTGCTCAGCGAAGCGTTTCTTTCGAGCCGCAAAACAAAACAAACATAATAAAGAAGTTGATACAGAAGATCTGACACTCTCCTAAGTTACTTCTCAAAACATTTCTAAAAGCTCTCAGAAGACAAATGATTATATATTATTCTCGCATTCCCGCGCGTCGGTCTGTTTCCTAATCTTAACTCTTTCCGTCACTGCTTTCTGTAACTTTCACATTGCAAATGTTTTTGTGTGCATATCTCTGTGTACGAAACGTCATCTTAGTTTCTGGATGAGAAAATCCTGGTTGAAAAATAGTCCGGAAAGTCAAAAGTTTAGCTAGCGATAACACAACTTGTTTCTCAAACTATGCGGATTGTGCTTTGCCTACAACAACCAAGGATTTGTAAATGTGCCCAGATAGTAACAGGCGAATGTCAATCTGAGTTTTAAAATCTGCTCATAAATTACCACTACACCCTGAAGGATTCTAAACTAACCTTTTAAATAAAAAATAAATAAATAGTTGAATCATATTTTAAGATTTAAAAAACCGGTAATTTTCATATTGTGTTTAAATATGTGACTAAAATACATAATTGCGTAAATAACCTCTTTATAAAAGAGGAAGCCGGCGTGAGTTGATGTTCGGCGCGTTGCTTGTCCTGCAGCCATAAATCATTACATATGATTTCAATTTGGTATATTTTATTGTTTTATTGAATTTTACCTGCCCATAGGGCAGGAAGGCTAATGCAGGGCAAATGTGGCCCTCTGTATACCGTACTTGATAATAAAGGACATTTGTACGCCCTTATTGTTTTCAATCTTGATCATTGTGCAAGCACAAAATGCGTAGTTATTTGGGTGATTTTGACAGATTCTAAATTTAAGAAAATTGAATTCATTATTTTTTTCTATAATCAATTAATAGAAAAGTGCTATAAAAAATACCTTCATAATTAGTTTTTACACAATAACATACAATCATAAATAGATTTAAATTGTCTGAGAAATTTGAAAACACGTAAAATGAGTTGACTCCTCTTAACATGAAAAATTAGAGCTGGATCAGAATAAACATGAATCCAAGAAGATTGTAGGTTGACATTGTCGCGATAGGGGTGGCCTACCTCCTTCTCATTTTTTTATTTCATTTATATTTGCATATCAACAGTTTAGGAGCTGCTTTGCATGTCAACTGCAAGTAGTTTGCATACTGACCGTTTAGACATTAGCCACTTTGCATACTGACCAATTAGACATTAACCACTTTGCATACTGACCTTTTAGAAAATTAGCCACTTTGCATACTGCCAATTGACTTAACCACTTTGCATACTGACCGTTTAACATGAACCCTTTGCATACTGCCCAAATTGGGACATTGACCATTTGCATCTGACCGTTACATTAGCCACTTTGCATACAAAAAAATTCGATAGGGCCATTAAAATTGGGGTGAAAAATTCTTAAATGACTTTTTAACTAATCAAGTAGTATTTTCAATTTTAAAATAAATTTAATTGTGTTAATATTGATGTTTATAAGATGAGCAGCGGGGCATCTCTAAATTCTAGGCTGTTTTCAAGGTAGTCGAAGCACCGAGGCCGGGGGTTTAAAAAGGGAAAAACACCTAAAAGGTACGCAGTTAAAGAAAAAGTAATTGAGTCAAAAAAGGGCTTATGAAGGAAAGAAAGTCGCGATAGACTCCGGGGTTTGGTGGGATGGGGGGTCTGGGGGACCGCGGGCCCCCTACAGTAGGTCGGAAACAAATCATCTCGCAAGAGCAAACACAGAGTAATTGGCGTTTATCGGACTTTCCGATATGGAACTGCGTGTTGAAAAAATAAAACCAGTCCAAAGGGTAGGGGCGATTTAAACAGAGACTCCCCCATAGGGCGTATGCCCGGGGTCTTTCCATAAGAAAAACCATTAAAGTTGGTTGTTTTCAACATATAATTGGTGTTTCCTAAAAAACTAGAGACTTCATGGAGGGGGGTTGTTTTGGTTTTTCTGAGGAAATGGGGGAACTGTGGTCGGGGGGATGGGGTGGTGTGTTTTTTGAGGTTTCCCAGAGTGGACGTTGGTGGGTTTTTTGGGTGGCCTATGGGCGGGGAAAAGGGGTTTGTGGGAAGAGGGGGCAAATTGTAGGAATATGTTTCGGTAATGGTTAGAGAGGTTGGGGGAGGGACATAGTAATATGGGAAATTTAGGTTGTGGGTGTAATCAGTTGGGGAATAGGTTTAAATAGGCAAAAAAAAAAAATTTTGGTTTGTGTTTATTTTCATGGAAAAGAGGGTCTCTAGAACAGGTTTTTTTAGTTCTATACCAAATTAGGGGGGGGGTTTTTAGAAATTTTGTTTTTTGTAGTTCTACTGACCATAATATCTACGTGAAGTTCATCTACGAACTTTTTTTTTTTTGTAGTGTCTACTCCCCATAATATCTCTGAGGGTTATCACAATTTTTTGTTTTTTGTATGTGTCTCTGACCTATATCACGAACTTTTTTTTGTATTTTGTATGTGTCTACTGACCAAAAAATATCAACGTGAAGTTTATCTAAAAAAAATTTATCATCAAAGACAATCACCGTACCAAAAAAACAATCTTAAACTCTTTTTTATTCAATTACCTCATTTAAAAAGACTACTTTCAAGCGCCCCGTCCTTCAAGAAAAAAAGCATAATTACGATGTATGGTGAACTGAAAACCCATACGGGCCGATCACAGTGATACATTAGCAATCTTCAGAATTTTAAAACTACGCAAACCAGGATTATACGTCCCCACGTAAAAGATCCCCCCAAAAAATTCCCCCAAATTGCTACTCATAAACGTCCAAACATTAAAAACCAAACATAAAGGATACGTCAAAGACCTCAAAAAACGGCTAAGTACCTGTCTAATGACATTTTTATTAAACTACAATATAATTTTAAAAACTTTTTTTAGTAGTGTGTTATTAGTCTGTCGCCATTTTTCAATTTAACGAGCTCTAGGTAGGTTTAAAAAACCAATGTATCGCCTAAAAATCGTCATATGAACGTAATTTTTGAAACTTTTAAAATGCCTACATATGTGTAGTAGTAGTAAACCTGTACGCCCTCCTTAGCCCAAAAAACCATATGATAATATTTACTGGAAGTGAATGCAGACGGGGACGGGGATCAGAGGTGACGCCAGCAGAGTAGTAGGTACAAAATTGGAAAGTTTAAACCCCTGAAAAACTATAAAATAAAAATTGTTTTTTAATTTCCCTATTTAAAATTAACTGATTTTCAAACTTTGGATTAAGGGGTTTTGGTTGAGGATTTGAGCTGATAAAATTACTATGTAAATTTGTGAGATCGGTTCCAAAACCCGGGAAACACGGGGCCTTTGTCGCCAAAAAAAAATGTGTCCCCCGAACGGGGGCCCGTTTATAACTGCCCCGAGAGTTTTTTTTAAGTTATCCACTTTTTTAAATTTGGGTCGTGACCGCCAAAATTTTTCCCCGCAACTAGAGGGGCTCGATTGAAATTAGACCGAATTAAGAAAGGGGGTTAGAAAAAACAGTTTGGGAAAAACCTAAAAAACCGTAGAGACAATTAAAATAGTAAAAGAGTTTTTTTTTCAAGTTAAAAAAAGTCGAAGAGCAGGAGAGCTGACCTTAGGGGTGTGTTCAGGTTCATAAGGAAACTGGAAAAGGGAAAAAGAAAACGGGCAGAAGATTCGACGCTAAATTGGATCAAGGCAAAAGGAAATGGGAAAAATCATGAGAAACGATAAAACCTAAAGGGATGGGGACACTTTGAATATGGAAAACAGGATTGGGGGAGATAATGAAGTAATGAGTGAATGAAAAGATAAGAATGGGGGGGTGGTTGTTTTTGGGGATAATATCTACCGCGTAGAGATGGGGGTAGGAGGATTGATAGAAATAAATCTTTTAATGATGATAAAAATGTAAGGACGAGGGAAATTTGTTTGAAATTGTAGGGGGTGGAAAAGATCAGGGGGGATAAAGAAAGTTTGGGGGGGTAAAAGAGTTATGTGGAAGAATTGTTGATAAGGAATTGGACTGTAGTGCTGAAAAAAGAAAGGGAAAAGAAATGTGTTTGGAATTGGAATGAAAAGGTTTAGTGGGGAAAATGGGGTGACTGGAATAGCAAAGAGAACTTTGTAAGGAGTGAAAAAAAGGGAGTAGCCCTTGAGTGGGAAAGACAGTTGATGGGTTTCAACGAGAGAGTTTGGGGGATAGAAGTGGAAACCATTGAAACCGATAGGGGGTAGGAGAAAGACTTGTTGGGAAAAGAACTGGAGAGGCCTAGCGGGGGGTCTAAAAAAGATTGGGGGCGTGTGTGTTGGCGAGATTTAAAAATTAAAATCTCTAGTACAGAAGGAAAAGAGGAGAAAAAAAGTAAAAATGAAAGAAGGGGTGTAGCCCAAAAAAACCGATGATGTAAAAAAATGTTTTGACAGTGAAAACCAATTAGGATATTTTTTTTAGTAAAATGTTCATTTTAAATTTGAAAGAAAAAATGGGGACTAGGTCGATATAAAGGGATTAGTGGTTTTAAATTCTAAGAAATTTGGCGGGACTTGAGTAAATTTAAAAGCTCTTAATTGGGGGGGGGTTTATTTGCTTATAAAGGGGGAAAGGGCAAAAAATATATGATTATTTGATTAGTGATGACTATGATGAAGCATGAGTAATGTTTGGGTAAATAGGTTTTGATGAGATTTGATTTAAGGGAGGCGTTTAGCGATTTGATGAGATTTGATTTGATAAAAGGCGATTTTGCGATTTGATGAGGTTTGAGTAAGTGGGAGAGACGATTGCATTTGATGAGATTTGAGTTGAAAGAGAGGCGATTTTGCGTTTTTGATGAATTTGGTTATGGGAAGGCGATTTAAGGTGTTTTGATTTGATTTTTGGGGAGTTTGATGAGATAATTTGATAGATGTAAATGGAAATGGGATAAAATGACAGGATTATGTTATAAAAAGAGTTGTGATTAGTTATTGATTTGGCCCGTCCAAGTGGTAGGGGGACTAGTTTTTATTCAAATGGGGGGTTGTAAATTTTTGTTCTGTTCATTACGGGGGTGATTTACCAGAATCTTTGGGGTTTGGGTTTAAAGACCTATAATTAAAAAAAAAAAAAAAAAACATAAAATTATTAGTATTAGAGATTAATTAAAAATTTAAATTGGGATAGAAAAAACCCTTTAATTTTAATGCGTGTTAGGTTAGTGCTCACTGGTCAAACATTTAAACTGAAAGGATGTATTTCATAGCAAGGGGGGGGTTGTTTCCCGAGAAAACGGGTTAAAAGGGGCGATAAAGTGTTGATAAAAATCTTTAACGTTTTCAAACTGTCCACTAAAATCTGAAAGGGGAGTTTTTTCGCCTATACGAGGGACCCCAAATTTTGTAGCATTTTACAGGTAATGCATAGGTTTTTGGTCACGGAGGGAGGGGTTTCAAAAAGGGGTTTTTCAATGTGGTAAATCTGAAACCCATAGATCCCTATGAATGCCACACTAGCCTATAAATACAATGAAAGGGCTAAAATGAAAAAATTTTTATGTACAATATTAAATAAAGGTAGAGAAATTTAAAAAAAACAAGGATGTGCTTTGTCAACTGAACAATAGCCGAGACGGTTAATTTTTTCTATCTAAATCGTAAAGGAAACAATGTAATTTTAAGTACCAACCTTAAAAAAGCAATAAAGGTTCAAAAAAAAGGTTTTTTTGTGTTTATAAAAAATTTGTTTTGGAAATTGACTGCAATTATATAATTTTTATTAATTTTGATTGATTATTTGCACCAAATGCAAATTTTTGATGATAAGGTAGGATTAAAAAGGTAGCGATAAGGAACGTAGATTAGCTTTGAAAAAGGGAATTTGATTATCTAGGGTAAAACCTCAATAGGGAGACTGGGAACGATGATTGCTAGGGGTGTAGTCACTAAATTTATTCCCTGATGTTTTATGTCTGCATTGATGAAATGAGAGGCTCACCGAGGAATTGGATTGAGTAAATGATAATCTTGAGCTCTCCGAATAGTTATTTAGGTATGTCATTAGTGAAAAAGACGGTATGTCTAATCTTTTTTTGTTCATTGTCGGTAGGGGATGGCTGTGATCCGGCCCTACCTTTTCTCTATTTTTTTTATTAGCATTCTTCGAAGTAACTTGCAAACATTACTGTCCGGTAGAGAGTTCATTAATTTTTTTTTCGTTGTTGTCTGGTATTTGGGGAAATTCCGCGTATCAGCGACATAAAATTAGAAGGAAAATGAGGTGAAATTAAATTTTGTCAAATCACTTCAAATGTTTCGGTCACCATTAGCAGTTATTGAACTAGGGGTGAAAGGGAAATAAAAGCAATCTAAAAGGGAAAAATTACGCTAATCTTTGTCAATCCATCATTTTTAAGGTATAGGATGAGGCTTTTAAAGAAGGAGAGAGGAGAGGAAATAGGTCAACTGGTCCAGCGTACGGAAGACGTACGAGGGGGTGGGGGGGTTCCACCTGTTTTTCCGGGTGAATCCGGAAGAGCAAATTTCGCCTTGTCTAGGGCCCCGGGAGTGGACACTGAATGGACGGGATGGGGGGGAAGGGTTGCGTTTTTAAAAAATGTCAAAAAAACCCTTGCAATATCAACCCATAGGGCCCCTGCCACTTAAAAGGGCCTATAGTCCATTCAAGTCAAGTTGTTATCGTTTAGGACTTAGAATTTTCCCAAAAATTCTAGAATTTTAAAATTTGTTATTGGTGAAGGTTGTTTAAAGAAAATGTCCGCAAAAGAAGAGGGAAATTTTTTGATTTAGGATTCATAATGACACTTTGAAAGTTTGGTTTTTTTTTATTTTTTTTAAAAAAAAAATGGAAAGGGGGAGAGATGGGAAAAATTTTTTAAAAATTACTTTATTTTGCTTTTTCCTAGGGGGGGGTTGTCGCGATGGGGGGCCTACCCCCCTTTCATTTTTTTATTTCATTTATATTTTCATATCAAAGTTTTTTGGACTGCTTTGGATGTAACTCAAGTAGTTTTGCATACTGACCAATTAACATAACCATTTGCATACTGACCAATTTGACATTAACCACTTTGCATTTTCTGACCAAATTAGACATTAACCACTTTGCATACTACCAAATTTGACATTAAAAACCCTTTTTTCATACTGACCAATTAACTTAACCACTTTGCATACTGACCGTTTAGACATTTGCCCCTTGATACTGACCGTTTTTGAAAATTAACCACTTTGCATCTGCCAATTAGACTTAAACCACTTTGCATACTGACCCAAATTTGAATTTTAAACCACTTTGGCATATGACCGTTTTGACATTGCCATTTTGCATACTGACCAATTGACATTAACCCTTTGCATACTGAAAACCTTTAGAATGAACCACTTTTCATACGACCAAATTAGACTTTACCACTTTGCATACTGACCGTTTAGACATTAGCCCCTTTGCATCTGACCCTTAGACATTAAAACCACGTTGGGATACTGACCAATTAGACCCCCTTAAACCACTTTGCTACTGACCAATTTTGAATTAACCACTTTGTACTGACCGTTTAGACTGAACCACTTTTTCATACTGCCAATTTGACATTACCACTTTGCATACTGACCCTTTGGCTTAGCCACTTTGCATACAAACAATTCGATATGGCCCTTATAATTAGGGTGAATAAATTCTTAAATGTTTTTAAAATAATAAAATAGTTTTCAATTTAAATAATATTAATTGTGATTAATTTGATGTGTTATAAGATAATCAGCTGGGGAAGCTCTCAAAACTAGGTGATTTCAAGGTAGTCGAAGCATCTCGAGGCCGGGGTTAAATGGAAACACCTGCAAGGCTACCATTCAGAAAAATAATGATGTCAAAAAGGGGTTATGAAAAGGAAAGTAAATCGCGATAGAATCCGTCTGGGTGGTAGTATGGGGGGTGTCTGGAGGACCGCAGGCTCCCTGACGTAGGTCGCGACAAATCCTCGCCCAAACGAAAACAGAATAAATTGGCGATGTTTTCGGACTTTTGAGATGGAAATGCGTGGTTGTAAAAGTAGAAATCCAGTCCTAAGGTAGGGGCGAGTTAACAAGACTCACCATGGGGGGTATGTCCAGGGGTCTTTCCATAAAAAAACCAGTCTCAAGTTGAGTTGCCCTTTAACCATTAATTTGGGCATTCCTAGAAAATAGAGACTTCGATGGGGTGGGGGTTTTTTTCTACGACGTTCTGCAGGAAAATTTTGGGGAAAAAAGTCCGTGGTAAAAAGACGGTGTATGGTTGTGGTTTTTCTTGAGGTCCCAGAGTGGACGTGTTGGTCTGTGGTGGCCTATAGGGCGTGTGGGCAAGTTGGAAGATGGAGGGAAATCACCTGTGCCTAGGATATTATTCGGTAAAGTGCGTTTTAGATGAGGGCCTATGGTACGGGACATGTAACTCTGTTTGGAAAATTTTGAGTTTCGGTGAATAGGATCATTTTTGAGCGGATATAGGGTTCAAACAGGGATAATAAAAAAAGTGTGTGTTTTTTTCATTAATTGGGGTTCGTCTACGAACATTTTTTACTTTTGTATTGTCTACTGACCAATATCTACGTGAGGTTCATCTCGAACATTTTGTATTTTTTATTGTTACTGACCATATATCACGAACATTTTTTGTTTTTGTATTTGTTACGACCATAATTCAACGTGAAGTTTTATCTAAAAACATTTATCATCAAAGACAAACCCGTACGCAAGAAAAAACATTAAAACCTTTTTGATTACAATTACCTCTTTAAAAAGACTACATTCAAACGCCGACCGTCTCTTCAAGAAACAAAGACAGTAATTAGCGGGTGTATGTGAATGTAACCCAACGGGGCCGATCACCAGGATACATTAACAATCTTCAGGGAATGTTAACTAGCATAACCAATTACTACGTACCCACGTCAAGGGGTCCCCCCAAAAATTCCCCCAATAGTGCTACGTCATCAACGTCAATAAAATTACACCAATACATAAAAATTACGTCAAAGACCTCAATAACGGCTAAGTACCGGGCTAATGACAGTTTTCATTAAACTACAATATAATTTGTAAACTTGATAGGCTGTATTAGTCTGGGCGCCATTATTCAATTTAACGAGCTCGTAGGTAGGAGTAAAACCAATGTATCGCCATAGTAATCGTCAAAAGTGAACCGTATTGTAAACGTTAAAAAGCCTACAATGTTGTAGTAGTAAAAACCCAGTCACGCCCCTCCTTACGCACTAAACATATCTAATATTTACTGGGGAATGAATGGGAGACGGGGACGGGGACTCCGAGGGGACGCCAGCAGAGGGGAGGTAGGGTACAAATTAAATGAAAATTAACCTGAGAACTATAAAATAAATTAAAGTTTTTAAATTAAAACATCATTTAAATATTAAAATGATTTTCTAATTTGGATTTAAAGGGGGGTTTTTGTTTTGAGGCTTGGGCTAGATAAAATTACTATGTAAATTTGTGAGATCGGTTCCAAACCGGGCAACGACAAGGTCTGATCGCCACAACATATTATTTCGGTTGACCTTCTGAACTCGCTGTATGAAAGGGAAGGGACATTCTGCTTTGTTTTTCATAAAACAGAAAGTAAAGAAGATGGGTAGTTATTATTATGTTGCCCTAGGCTAGGAGGGGAGTGCAAGAGAAGGAGTTGTAGAGACAGAGAGAGGGGGATATAGGGAAAAAGAGAAGAGGGGGAGACAAAGAGTCGGAGAGTACTGAGTTAGTTCGGCATGTCTATAACACGCACAGTATTCTATACTTGAAGACGAACGATGCAGGCGATGTACACTTTAAAAGGTTGTGATAAGAACAACAGGTCGTAAAGAAGACCAACACGAAAATGTATCGACGCTCTTCTATACTTACACACATCAGGAACACCCATATCAATAGTAATAAGTTACGAAAGTACTACGGGGAAATTCTCTTTCTGTTGCTAAGGCATTTAAATATTTTCTTTTGGTGTATAATTCCTGAATTATATTTTACAAAAAGCCATGGGAATGCTGACAAAATCAAAATGAACAATATGTTTTTTAAACTCACAATATGCGATTGATTGATCCAAACATCTGTAGACAACCCCTTAAAAAATAGAAAAATGAATATGATTTTGGGAAAAGGTGTATGATGGGAATTCATGAAAATTTTTAAGAAAATTTTCGGAAAAGTTTTTAAGGTTTTTTAATCTGCTACTGCTTTTTAAAAAAAAAAAAATAAAACAAAAAATTATTTCTATCGAGGGTAGGGCCCACGTGGACTCGTCTGAGGGGAAATATGCAATCCTTACCTTGAGATTAAGTTTTTTCTTCTATTTTTAAAAAGGGCCCACTTATAAAAATAATCGTTGACACAAAATTGTTAAGTATTGAATTGGGATAGTATTGAACATGAATGATGGAAACAAAAGCAACATAAAACATATTAAGCCTATATCACTAGGAAGCTTCGCAATCGCATTTTTAGTCGCGTTGATGGATGAGCTTTTTTAATAAGTTTTTAGTTTGCGTGAGATTTCTTTACTTATGCAAGTGCTTTTGAACGCATTGTAGATGATTGTTGTCAAGTTTCTGATGTGACTTGTTAATTGTTATTAAATACCTCAAAAAAGTTAATTTAAAACCTTTATTTATATGGTTTCTGGATAATTTTTCCAACTTTTCTTTCAAAAGCAATACGTGACCATTAGGCCTACCTGAATGTCCATGTGAAATATGAACGTTCTAGACCCCACCCGTTTGGTCAGAACCAGCCAAAATGTCACGAAAATATCGCACTAAAAATCGGAAAAAATCGTAAAAGTACGATATTCATGAGAAATATTTCTTCGATTGTACCCAAAACGTGGCAAGTCTAAGTTCAGAGATTTCGAAGGTCCCCTCCAATTTTCATCAAGATCGCATATGCTGTTTGCCCGGTAGCGTGCGAACAAACAGACAGAAAAACAAGAAAAAAAAAAAAAAATACATTGGAGCTAAATTTTTTGAGGGGTCAGTGAAATTGAAGTCTTCGCTTCGCTCATCCAAAATGTAAAAAAACACACCGACGTTCTGGGTGGTTAAGAGAAAGCCTAGATTAAAGTCACTACAAACAATACGGTACGACCGTGGTACGACCTACAGACTAATCGCAGTAATCGGAGGCGAAGACCGCACATGTAAGTAATGTTTATCCCGGTCTTTCCATTCTAATACCCTAGGCATTTAAGTTCTGCATAACCCTCTAGCATTTGTGCTACCGGTAATTAAAGATGGATTTTATCTGGTTATGGCCCAACCGGACTATTGCCAATACAACCTACAAAAAATAACTAGGAAAACGCTAAAGTCCCGTCGCGTTGATTTATGAGCTTTTTTGTAAGTTTTTAGTTTGCGTGGGATCTCTTTACTTATCAAGTGCTTTTGAACGCATTGTAGGTGAATGTTGTCAAGTTTCTATTGTTACTTGTTAATTGTTTTTAAATACTTCAAAAAACTTAGTTTTAAAACCTTTATTTATTTGGTTTCTGGATAATGTTTTCAACTTTTTCTTTCAAAAAGCAATACATCACTATAACCTTAATGTCCATGTGAAATATGAACGTTCTAGCCCCACCCGTTTGGTCAGAATCGACCCAAATGTCACGAAAATATCGCACTAAAAATCGAAAAAAATCGTAAAAGTACGATATTCATGAGAAATATTTCTTCGATTGTACCCAAAAACGTGGCACGTCTAAGTTCAAAGATTTCGAAGGTCCCCTCAAAATTTTATCAAGATCGCATATGCCGTTTCTCGGAATCGAGCAAGACAGAAAAAAAAAAACAAAACATAAAAACATTGGAGCTAAATTTTTTGAGGGGTCAGTGAAATTGAAGTTTTCGCTTCGCTCGCTACGCTCATCCAATAAGTTTGCATTTGCAGGCTTTGTATTTGCAATGTGACCTACTCCCACATTGACAAACTTCTAGGCCTAGGTCAAAGCCTCTGTTCTAGGCTAGGCTCTAGCATGCATTAGGCCTATTGCTGTCAGAGGCTAGCCAAATCCTAAATACCAAATACCAACTGCATAATAAAACAACATAATACAAATAAAAACTTGAAAATTTTCAATGCTTGGCCCTTGAAAATTTTTCCAAGTCCCAACACTTGTAAAATGTATATTGTAGACTATGCACTCTAAAAATTCTAGTAATATTTTCGTGTAAATTGTGACAAAAAATTATAAATATGTAAAAATATATTTAGTTTTAAGGTTGGATGGATGAAAATGTCTAGCTGGCCTTAATCCTACCTGGACAATAAATAAATACATTTATCTAACTATCTAGCTATATTCACCACTCCTCCCCGTCCTTGAGTCTGTGCGTGTGTCACGTCTCACGATAAAAACCGAACATGACCTTCGACTTTTAAAAATGATTTTGGTGACCCTGATGGTTGGCACAGTTGCTTTTAAACCCGGCACCTCCACCAAAATGTGTCCGAGTGTCCGTACTCGTTAAACTTATGTTACGATGTTGATAACATTACTGTTATTCTTGCTTTATTATTAATTTGACAAGTTACATCCTTTATATTTAACACTAGGAAGCTTCGCAAACGATTTTTCAGGCGCGTTGTTGGATGAGCGTTATTGGTGCATTGATCTGCCATGTGCTATGCGGATTTTCTGTTGTTCTGTGAAAAAATCATTACTAAGTCGTTTTTTTAATTAAATAAAATTAAATAAAAAATTAACTTATTTTTTTAAATTAATCGTTAGTTTTAAAAAAAAAAAAATCGTAAAATTGCGATTTTCATAAGAAAAAATAATTCGATTGCGTTCAAATTTTACACGAATATATTAATTAATTAAATAAGGTTCTGTAAAAAAATCTTTACAATAGGATAAAGCATGTAGGTGTTATAAGTCGAAGAATTTTTTTAAAATCGAAAAAAATCGTAAAATTGCGATTTTCATGAAAAATAATTTTTCGATTGCGCTCAAAAACGTGGCAGTTTTAAGTTCAGAGATTTCGAATGCCTAAAGAAAATTTCATCGCAATTGGGGTATCGATTTAGCCGGAATCGTGCTGACAAACACACAAAAATACAGAAAAAAAAGAAAAAACACATTCTGGATTTTTTTCTCCAGTGTAGTGAAATGGAATCTTCGCTTCGCTCGCTACGCTCATCCAAAAATAATCAGTCAAAACCACGGCTTATATTTATGGGAATTTCAAAATGAAAATAATACGAACGGAATACAAACGAATAGCAAATAAAACATGGGAAATATTTCATGGTCGAATTAAATTCAACGTAATAATATCACACGAATCACTACATGAAACATGGTTCATTACCGTATTACACACAGATTTACATACATTAATCAACTATTATGATATTTATCCACTTGCATTGTTATTGGTCGTTCACATTTACTACTCATGCTACATTTAGCTCCCATTTAAAGCAGAACTTTATGTATTGTGTCCAATGATTTGTTCTCTCTTATTTTTCGATTTGGTGAGTCGGGTGGTGGAATGAAATTGTTTTTTTTTTCAATACACAAATTAAATGGATGAATTTTAGAATTTCCGAATTTTTACTTTACTCTTTTTATTATTACTGTCATTTCTGCACATTTTCATACTGTAGTATCATAATGTAACATCATTTACCTATGTTTTTGTATTATAATTATTTATTGGTTCACTCAAATACAGCATTGCTGCCATTTATCATTGAGGAATATACTAAAATAAATTTAAAAGCATTCATTTATGCTTGATGTAAGAGAGTGAAGCCTCTATTATTATACAGTTTTGTACATACTGTAAAACTTCCTTCTTTAATATATTTCTACGAAGCAACGGTGTTATAGATTGGTTGACTTATGGAATAAAGATGACGATCTCTGCTGCCTATTTGATTTTCCCCTTCAAACATATAGTATTCGTTTAACAAAATCGTTTTTCATGTCATTTAAAATATTGTTAAATTTAAATTAAAACACAACCTTGGTATTAAGTTTTTTAAAAATGTGAGTTTTAAAATTATCGATAACCAAAATTAATACATTTATTGTCTAAATGATAACGATTATTTTAATTCACATATTAAACTTTCGCGGCCCGTTAATATTAAATCAAAGGTGTATGAGTTTCTGGTTATTTCGCCGCGTCGCGAGTAAACATTGTACGTACCTCGACGTTTCGTTACCTCTGTGTGAAACATACTAGGAAAACGCTTAAGTCCCGCCGCGTTGTTGGATGAGCGTAATTGGTGCATTGAGCTACCATGTGTTATATGGATTTTCTGTTGTTCTGTGAAAAAATCATTACTAAGTTGAAGATTTTTTAAAAATTAATTTAAATTAAATAAAAAATAAACTTTAATCTTTAATTTTTTTAATTAATCGTAATTTTAAAAAAGAAAAAAAATCGTAAATTTTCGATTTTCATAAGAAATAGTTATTCGATTGTGCTCAAATTTCACAAGAATATATTAATTCATAAAATTAAGGTTCTGTGAAAAAACCATTACAATCGGATAAAGCATGTAGGTGTTAAAAGTCAAAGAATTGTTTTAAAAAAGAAAAAAACACGTAAAATTTCGATTTTTATAAGAAATAATTTTTCGATTGCGCTCAAATTTTACAAGAATATCTTAATTCATAAAATTATGGATCTGTAAAAAAATCATCAAAATCGGATAAAGCATGTAGGTGTTATAAGTCGAAGAAATTTTTAAAAAATCGAAAAAAATCGTAAAATTGCGATTTTGATGAGAAATAATTTTCCGATTGTGCTCAAAAACGTGGCAGTTCTAAGTTCAGAATTTCGAAGACCTCCATAAAATTTCATCGCAATCGGAGTATCGGTTTAGCCGGAATCGTGTTAACAAACAGACAAAAATACAGAAAAAAAAAACATTCCGGATTTTTTTCTCCAGTGTAGTGAAATGGAATCTTCGCTCCGCTCGCTCCGCTCGCTACGCTCATCCAATTATATTAATAATATTTATTGATCACAAACAACAGGTATTAACCTACAAGTGTTAGGTAACTAAAACTAAACAATTCAAAATACAATTTTAAACAATACAAATACATTATAAAAATCATTAAATACGTGAACAAGTAATATAAAATTATAATTTTCAACAAATACAACAAGAAAAACGTAAATAACAAAAGTATATATACATATTATTAAATGGCTGAAAGCTAAAAAAAAGAATGAAGATAACAAAAGACAAAAAACTGAGGTTATAAAATATAAAACTGGTGAAAAGGTGATAAGATAACAAGAGTGATTCAAAAGAATTCTCATGAATATGTTACCCACAGAGGTAAAACGTCGCGACGCGGCAAAATAATCTGAAACTCTTACACCTTTGACTTTATGATAATTTATTATCTAAAAAAAGCAAAAAATCGTTCTAACGAATCACATATGACACAGAAATCACGTTTATGATTTTGTTTTGATCGAGTTCGTGATTTGAGGAATTGTGATAGTTCTTCCTCTTAAGTTCAATACACCTTGGATAAGTGCACGAGGAATTTGGAACTTGGTGAATGTTGTTCGTCCATTTAAATCCAGTAGACATCCCTACACTTGTGATTAATTATCAAAACCCACGTTTATCCAGAATTTTGCATGTGATTTGCTCCATACTGTGTTACAAGTAGAAACATGAGTTATGAGTAACATTCGCCAGTCGACTAGTTTCACACGTCACATTTGTGCGCGTCACCAGGCATTGCGGTCTTCCTTTTATACGGGTAGTCAATTTTGAAGCCCCCCTCCTCCTTCCCCACCCTCTTAGCCGGCGCTCTTCTAAAGCCGTCGTTTCCGTCTCCGCCGCGAAACTCCCAACCCCTTAGCTTAGCCCGATCCCAGGGAAGACGGAGACGTATCTCTGGTGTAAGGGAGGGATAAGGTATTTACGTTATTGGGAAGTTGGAATATGGTTTAAGGTTGCACAGGAGTCACTCACTATCATATCGGCGTTACGAAGTCTACCAGAATTTAAGGTGGAACCTACACATTAAAAAAAACCTTCTTATGAGTTTTTTAATATTTCTTATATGAACTTTAAAGAAATGATTTGTTATTGTTTTTTATT
Organism: Sweltsa coloradensis; assembly: GCA_024449915.1. Taxonomy (NCBI): domain Eukaryota; kingdom Metazoa; phylum Arthropoda; class Insecta; order Plecoptera; family Chloroperlidae; genus Sweltsa; species Sweltsa coloradensis. Next base: position 757,779 of record JAMZAV010000677.1, on the reverse strand, counting down.
GCAAATTTCGGACAAAATGGAAAATTTACACATAGTGTAATTTTTTTAATATGATTAAAACTCCATACCATTTAGATACAATAAAAGTGATACTTATTAAATAATTTACGAAGTAGTACAGTTTTAAAATAGAATTACACAGTTGCACTGAAAAGAAAACAGTATGTTAGAAAGTAGAATATCTAAAACGAATTAAAATGAATTATATGATAACTGTAATTAATTAAATTAATATGGATACTAAAAAAACGAATTGTTTGAAATTTGCGTTAAATAAAATGAACTCAATAAAAAAAATACCTTTAATAAATACAAAAATAAAGAGAGCTGAACAACCATGGGTTTAATGAAACGCATTGTCCGTCAAACTTTCGTCCACAAAATTGCTTTTAACTTGTTAAAGAACCCATTTATGAATCTACCCAAACTAAAACCTACATTTAAGTTATATTTGTAGATTTTTACGACTAACAACATATAAATTATATTTTTATAAAACTATTATGCTCAGTTTTTAATAATAAAACGTAGTTATTACATGAATATAATTTTTAACAAAACTTGAATAGCATCTTGAGTCAATGTAGTTAGATTTGAAACGAAAGAAAATATTCTTGAAAATAGTAGCGATTATTAAGGTATTTGAAGGAAAAGAATTCATGAAACTTTTTAGATGAGACAAAGTTCACCTAGAAGACAAAATTTGTTTTATTAAAGAATGTTTCGTTTAAAATATTGTCGAAGCTGAACACATTCTGTTGAGATATTTTTACTTCTTTGAGTGTTTTAGAAAGTTTCAGAAAGTCGGGGAAGTTCTTTTGGAACAAATTGTAAGATTCCAGTTATTAATTCTTAAACCAGCGCAAGAAAATGTCGTTTACGTTTGTCAATGTTTACAACATCGTCGGTAGGTAAAGAGATTTTTTTGTTTTCAACTACTACTAAAACTTACTTATAACAACATTAAACCATTAAAAAGGCATCATTTATATTTTCACAAAACTTAACATTCATCGCTTACGAAATCAAGTAAACTTAATCAGTGATAATGCACTTCATTAATGTTTTCAGTCACTTATTCATGTATTTTTATTTACTACAATTCGGAAATTAAAAAAGTCCGCCCCAACCGGGAATCGAACCACGGATCTCCCACATTCCAGGTGGACGTCTTAACCACTAGACCATCAGGACGGGTACATTTTAATCTCTGAATTGTAGTTGCATTATACATCTGAATGGATTCCCGGTTGGGGCGGACTTTTTTAATTTCTGAATTGTAGTAAATAAAAACAATTACACCCACGGGAGTGTTTCCCGATCAACCAAATCGAGAAACTTATTCATGTACTTACAATTTAAATTCACAATTTCCTAAGTCACACGTTCATACACACAAATTTACATGGAAACACCTTACACCTGCATGCATGTTTTTGTTGATTTGTTTCTTACATAATAAAATTAATTAAATATTTTTTTTATAATTGAGTCTACCCTCTCAGTCATATAACTGCTTTTAAGTGGGGGACATTAAATGTTTAGCCGACTTAGCCCGAAAACTTAAATATCTTCTAGATCAGCCAGATGTTTGAATAGACGCATTTTATTTAACCTACTCCGCAAATCAAACGTTTCTTGGTTCTCATATTGTTTGATAAAGATCGGCTTTTAGCAATAAATCGAAAATGCTTTGACACCAAAGCCTAAATGTCATGTGGCCACTTTTGACGTTTCACTTGAGGCCTACCGTTTCGCCGCGAACAAAAATAATTGCAATTATATTGGAAGAACCTCGGCTATCCGATATATTGATCTTTTTATATCACGAATTTCCAGTCTAGGCGATGAAAAAACGTGATTTTTGTCGTCGTCAATCACAGCCAAGCTAATAATGAGGAGTGTTTTACCACGCACACAAGGCTTGTAGATACTGCGCCGCCAACAGATATCTGGAAAACTTTGAAATCTTCGTATTAGGAAGTAATAAGAAGTTGCATATTTTGCAAATTATTTACAACTAACAATCATAACAATTTGGCACTAAACTATTGTCAACAATATGCTATTGGTAGAGTCAAAATAGTTTTTTTTTTACACTCATGTTGTTGGGACTATGCCATTTTCTATCAAACTATATCGCATTGGTTGTGTTAAATTGTAATTAAATATATACTGTTTTATTGTATACGTGCAACTTATTGATTTTAGCTGTAAACAGATTTATCCCCTACTAACTTGTGTACTAGCTTGCACATTATCTCACCTTTTTAACGCTATTTTTCTTTTTCTGGAAATAAAGACACGGATTTAAAAAGCTTTTAACGGATAATCTCTGGGTTGAACCTTAGTACGAGTTTTAAAATAAAAGCCAATATAAAACCTTCACTCTCAATCAATCTAAAACGAATGAAATATTTCAACGAACCATCTTGTTGTAAGTGCTCATCGCGCACTTGACCTTGAGAAAAGTATTTTAAGGGGATTCCCTAGAACTAAATATGATTTGAAAAGAATGAACTAAAGACCGTCAGATAAAAAGAGAAACTTGATAAAAGATCAGAACTTGAGTAATTTTTTGACTGGACATAATAATGCAAATCTTTTCACTCAAGTCATCTAATTCAAAATTAAATTAAAATAGTTGATACTGAGGTTGTCACGTCCAATAAAGTTTCAAAAAATTTATTTTCTTTCATAAGTCCCCTATCATTTTACACCACCTTTTAGACTTGCAGAATCACGTTTAGTATTCTAATGAGGAATTGAATAACAAATATTTACGTCAACATCAGGATTTATGGATATAAGTTTTCTGTAATAATATTTCATTTCATATTCGTGATTGATTATTTACTTAAAAACGATTAACTTTCTTCTGAAGCTGACAAGTACTTTCGTTCACCAGTTTATTGAATGGTTTTTAAAAAACTGTCCCGTCTGACCTTTAGATATAACTTGCTTTCACTGATAGGAAATTGCTCTTTTCAACTTCAAAATGTTTTACCTTCCAATATTCACGTGTTATACCCATAAAGGAACTTGTATATTTGTCGATACCATCCCATTGCTCTGTGAATTACATTTCTTTAGCTTCCCTCGAGCGGTGCTGAGTTTTTGCAAAGACTCAACCTCAAGATGTTATTTCCTGCCATCAATAAAATATATAATAGAGAACTGACTGATCCGGAAATTATTACTTTTACCTCGAGTATATTTTTAGCTTCTGAAAATCGTTTTGAAATGTGCGTTTCTAATATTTGAGGTTAAACTTCAGTGAATTTGGAATAAAGTCATTCAAACCGTTAAGATAAACTAGGAAAACGCCAAAGTCGTTGTTAGACGAGTGAGTGAGCCATGTGTTGAGTACCTGGTAACAATTCCTTCATCCCCCTAGCTAAGGCTGGATCAAGTCAGCTTTCCTCCCTTAGCCTATCATAGGCTAGAGTGGCGCATTATGGCCTCACAGTTAACGTTCCCCTCTCAGCTCAGTTCATGTATTTTACAAGAAGTTCAAATACATATTACAAATTTTAGTATTAGCCCCCAAAGAGACCAGGTGGCTCGCAGGAGGAGGCTTTTACAGAGGGGTCATTGTGAATAGTGATCGAGACTGATGATTATACCAACTTAACTCAAACTCCTATAATTTATACCTATATATATCAATCAACTTAAGTGCATGGCAATAAGACTAAATAAATCACATTTATTTAGCCTCAAAGAAAGTGAAAAACTTTTGACCAATGGTGTCCGTTGGTGATTAACAGCATTAACATCAACATTAACTACTTCAGATAAAAAATAAATAAATTAATAAATGTAATACAAAGGACAATGCAAGTGATCAAATCTCCCCTGTATGCTTAACTTTTCTGTCCGTCCGTCTGTGCGCGTGTCACGTACAAGCTGTAAGTATGGAGTTCCACAAGACTTTATTCTAGGCCCGCTATTATTAATCATTCATAATGATCTCACACATGTTCTAAACAATACAGGTATTGAATTACATTAGCGGGTCTCTTAAAAATAAGTAAAATGAATGCGTGACAAGCTCAAAGATATCAGTGAAGAGATTCTACCTGTTGTGCCTAAATATTTCTAAAATAACCAACACTTACTTTATTTTAGTTTTAAAGTTAGAAGAGTCCATGATTTAATATTTAAAACACTTGCGTGAAATACAACTCTCTTTTTTTTTAAATACCTAACCGTAACCTAGTCTTTAACAATAATAACATTGGACAATGATGTCAACTTTAAGTAGACAGCATGTAATTCCATAGGGCTCTCGCTGGTGAGATTGTCGGACGCATCGCAATCTGGAGTGTACGAATAACTTCTGATAGCCTGGAGCAATGTTTCGGAAGTTACACAGCAGTATAATAGAGATACGTTGATGTATTTGAAGCGTCTCCGAGTTTCTGTACTCTCTGTGCTCTGTGGTAATTGTACAATGATGTTAACATTGAATCCGTTGACTTCCGCCTGGAGTAGATACAAGGATGTTTGCGGAGACTACATGCAGATTAGTTTCAGCTCCGTTGCCAGTCTATAGTCCTCTCACACGCACACGCACACGCACACGCACACGCAAGAGTCGATATGTTATTACTAGTTCTACTGTCGTACACACACGTCTGTGCTTGTCTGAAACCCAAAGTACACCTGCTCCTTTATCACTTTTCCCACTTATTTACGTAAGGCCCAACACAATACAAGCCGCACTAGGCCCTACCTCTCTCTCTCCTATTTTCGCACTTTCGTTTTCTCTCTCAAGCTTTGTGCCCACTAACAATCTCTCTCTAACCTCTACCTCTCCACCTCTCCACCACTCTATCCCTTTTACTCCACCCCCCCCCCTCTTTCTCTCTCTCTCTCTCTCTAAATACCACTCTCTTCCTCCCCTATTTCGCGCTTTCTCTCTTACTCCTATTAACACACTCTTTCGTTTTCTCTCTCTTTCGATTTAAAGTCATAATTTGCATAATATTACCACATACCTACAATTCTGCAATACTCATGTTACTCTCCTGTATTATATTACATAATTTAGTTAATCCAGTATGATGTTTAGATTATTTAGCTCTATAGTTTCACATAACTTGTGTGATAAACATATTTGAATTTATTTCAATATTTTTCTGAAATTTTGTTGTCATGATGAGTTTAATTGATGAAGTGGTTGGATGAAAAAAGGTCTAACAGGCCTGAAACCCACCGTCAATAAAGACGACAATCAATTAATCAATCAATCAATCAATCAATCAAGCTTTATGACCCTCCCTATTTCTCTCTCGTGTCAATCAGTAATCGTTTTTTGATTTGACAAAATTATTGAAGAAGAAATACTCATTATGCTTCTGGTGACACTGGGGTTTAAATAATTTTGATAAATTCGTTTTAGAATAATTTATCAAGTCTGATAGCTTCACCTTTAGCTTCGTTCCCAAGCCGGTAAAGACGTAGCTCTTCTCAACCGACGTGGTTTAAGGTTGTTAGAAGGCGGTGCCCGCTGTAACACAAAGTGACCTCAAAGTGGTCGCCCCAAGACAATTCCTCCCAGTCTCTCAAAGCAACCTGCGTTCACTTTACCAGCGGCATAATTCGCAAGTCAGATATTTAGTTTATCGGTCCACTTCAGCTTCGAGTTTAACCAGGCTAGAGAGTTGAAGAAGACGTAAATGCACAATATTTAGTTGTTGTATCCTCTGTCTTAAGACCCCCTGCTTTCCTGGCGAGCAATCGGTCTCGATAATACCAATAAGTTGTGGTTTCAATCTGAGATTTGAGTATAATTCAAATCCTCAATTTTTCATCTTAATAATCTTTTATGTGTGTTTTTACACATCGTGTAAATAATACTTTGCATCCTTCTTACTGAATCGTGTTTTTTTTTAAATCTACATATTTTAAAATATGTTTTTTCATTGTAATGCCCCGGGGCGTTGATATTATTAGCGTTCAACGTCGTTTAAATTTGACGCAATTTGCAACGACAGTTGAGTTTTTACCCTCGTTGAGCGCTTGTCAGATAAACGGGGTATTTTTTTTTAAAATGACTTTTTACTATAAACCAATAATAACACTATTTGCAAACATCTTAAATTATAAATTAGAATAAGTTAAATAATGGCACTTTGGCGAATTCTTCCATTTAAACATTTTCTAGCAATTAATGTCACACTGAAAATTGGCGTTTCCATCTTAATGAGCTATCATATTATGAGATTCTAGATTCGAATACCGTTTACTTGATATAGGGAGTGGACTTGTAATCAAAAGCAAAAACTTACATAAATCGAAAGAAAACATAAATTACGACTTACATGAGAATTATTTCATCATTCTAGCCAAAAACAATATAAGTTTAGAGATTTCAAAGTTCGTCTGAAAATATCAAATTTGTGTAGTTGATGTTCCTGCTCAGGAAATTATAACAATTTACTAAAATACTCTTGTTAGAAATTTGCAAATATTCTAGGACCATGTATTGTAAGTTGGTTTATCCATAGGAATTGACACAACTTTTGCCACTACTAATTATCAGAAATACTTCTATGTTAAAACAATAAACAAGTTAACTCGGGAGACAAAGTACAGTAGTGATCCAGGCAGCTTTTATTGGCCAGTTATTATTTAAAGGATAAACAATATTTACTATTGAATGAAGTAATTTGTGCGTCAAATATTCTCTAAAACTCATAAGTTGATGTATGTAAAAGAGAACTATTGCGATTATCATAATACGCTTTTTTCAAGAATATTGTTTAACTTAGATTAGTTTATTATGTTAGGTTTTGAGCTATATATAGCTTAAACAAACAAAACTACTTCTTCATTAATCATGAACACATTTCTTTATGGCGTTTAGAACCAAACTTGCAGTGCTACGATTGTATTATTGAAACAAATAGTCAGGGCCAATCATTTTTAATTTCAAGTAATTGTTAATGCACACACAATAATATTTAAAAATAACGATATTAGAAATATGTATAATAAGACAAGAATTTCTGATCATATTTCAATTATTAAAATACTAAAAATTTGTGATTAAATGAACGAAACCAATTACTTCACCGGTAGCATGCAAACAATTTGAACGCCATAGTCACAAAAAATATCACCAATATAATATCTTATATCTTTGTCTAAATTACGTTTGAACGTAATTAAAATATACTTCGTTGTGACTTTATTACCCCCACAAAGAAAACACGTGGCCAATGGAAATTCAACAAAAAACCAAATGGTTATGTAGATTGAAGGTAAAGAGGCAAGCGAGAACCTTAAGAATAGTTAATAGTCCCTGCGACAATGAAATAGCTAAGACTACGAGAAACAATTGGAATAGCTAATGTTAATCAAACATTCCTTTTCAGACAAACGGTGTGACCAACTTCAAAGAAAATGAGGTGCCTGCTATTTTAATGACCGAGAAAGGAACGTTAGTATATCTTTACTAGGACAGAACTCATGGCCTAGGGGCGAAGTTCACACACCAGAGATGAAACGGTTGAATCCACTTTAATGCTTGCAGAGTTAATGACATACCATGTTCTTTTTCTTTTCTTTTTAACAGAAAATTTATCAGATTTTTATTTATTTAAATTAAATTTATGTTGAAGAAGGCTGCCTAGATGTTTGTTGCTAATAATGTTATCAGCAATCCCAGCACAGATTTCCCGGCTTTTCAAAGAGGTTTGTCCCGAACCGGCATCGAACCCATATAGCTATTCTGGTAGACATTTTGAATTTTTTGTAATATGTACAATAATTTTATGAAATTAAGATGGCAGCAGTAATTTATTTTAGAAGTTTATTGAAAATAACCAAAATATTGCGTATATTTATATTTTATTTATATTCTGTTATAAAAGAACATGTAAAAGACTTGTAAATATTGAATTTCATAACCTAAGAAGCGAGTAGAGAGGATCTTCTAACAATCCACGTAATATTTACAGTCAGACTATCTGAACTGATTGAATTATTTGTTCAAAAGGAATCGAAAAGTTTAGAATTTGAATACAGGTAGATCGGTTTTGAAACGAGTTTGAAGTTTGAACACTTCGTGTCAATTCAAGTTTGTATATTTTATTACTCTAATCTATCAGTGTGCATATAATATGTCTTTGTAATTATATTTTGTGTTCTTGTACTTAGAAGTCTTTTAAAAAATCGTGTAAATAAAGTTTTTTTCAATATTGTCATTTAAATTTAGAATTATGCTATAGAATAAGTGAAAGCAAATCAATTTTGGGGTTATTACCCCCTTAACCGATTCATTGATAATTCTCCGTGTTAATTGGAGGAATGAAAAACAACATCTAGTTACGGATATATCTTGACTTCATTACTTAAAACATGACTTTTTTGTCCGATTTCATATTTTTGCATTAAAATAACATTCACGTAAAGTTTAGTAAGCTTTAGCTTGTAGATAAACCGGCGGCGGTTATTGGACTTTGTGGCCGAGCAGAGCTGGGTAGGTCCTAACCTCGTGGGTGGGAATATAACACGAGACCACTTATGTGCGGGATCCATCTAAAACGTGGTTGAATCAGCAATTTTAAACACGACTTTTCGCTCGGTGTATGTAAATCAGAGGGGGGTGTGGGGCGGAGGAATCAAACGGTAACTTTCATAAAAATTTTGAAAATAATTTAACCATTGAGAATATAATATGGTTTGAGATAAAGCGTTAGCAGCTGGTTTTATATTTGATTTGAATATGTAATCATGATTATATTGTGTTATTTGAGGTTTTTTAAATTTTAATTACTTTTTTTGATTACATTTTTGTCCTAGCTTTAAGCCACGAAGTATTGCGCCGATCTGTGCGTGTATATTAGTACTAACCGACTTCATTATACCACATATCTAATAGTTTTATTTGTACACCCCTAGAGCAAATATTTTCGAGCACATGACTAAGAATGCATATGACAATACGCATCTCATTCCGCTGTATTAAGAAAATCAAGGGGTCTGGAAGATACCTACCGTTATCGACCTCTCTCGTGAATATTCGGTTCGTTCCGGCGTCGCTATAATCACAGAGCTATCACTCGCTGACGTCATCTTACAGACCGCGAGTAAACATGGCGGCCCTATTTTATGTAGTATTTGGCCTATTGGGTCTTTGAAATACTGGGTCCGGGGCGTAGATAATTTAAAAACAGGTTTGTATTATTATATTAATGGATTCACCAAACTCTGCATAACCTTAGCACTTATTTCTAGTGTAGACATCAATTAGGGCCAGTTTAGTTAAGTTTAATGAAAAAAAAGCAAGCCGTCCACTCCTTGCCCATCCACAGGGTGCTAGCTTTGTGTATTTAGTGCTGTGACTTTTGTGGCAAATCCCAGATTTTCCGAGTGAGTGTCTTTGGTGTCATTCCGATCGTACATACTTTGTAATTACAATGTGGCATTTTCAATGTTTTATTTTTATTTTTTTATACTTTTGAATTGTTTTTTTTGTATATTGTACGAAAGCTTTACATTATTTTCTTAAATTTCCCGAACGACTTAGGAAGTCGGTAAATACAGCGGCCATTTATTTCTAACATAAATGTGGGTGTCCAAAACTGGGGGTAAACGGTCTGGCGTTGGTTTAAGTTCCGGCTGGAAGCTTGTGTTCGACGAAGGCTGACTCAAAAGTCTTAATCAAAACTACTAAATACAATTTATTATGTACATCGTTGCTAGGGCGGCTCCAAAGTCAACATTTACACGAACCCACTCTAAGTAAAACATTATGCAATTAAAGTGAGCAAATGTTTGCATTGAAATATTACTCAACGTTCAAAAGTAAGTAATAAAGTTGCTCTGTTAATTACTTTTTTCAAATGTTTACTTCATCAATTTTATGAGCATCAGTTGCTTGAACTTAACTAGGATAAAAAATTAATACAAATATTATATTTGAGATTTTATATTTTAAAAATTACAATTACATTATTTTTTACACCGTATTCTCCGTTTACACATTCGTAAGCCAAGAAATGATGGACTATCATATCAAAAGCTAAAAAACATTCTGCCTCAAGCGGGATTCGAGCCCTGGACCTTCTGCATTGAAAGCAGACACTAACCACAAAACCAACGAGTCTCACATTGATAGATAGATAGATAGATAGATATTTTTATTCACTTAGACTAGTACAGTGTACAAGTATAACTCTTTGCAGAGAAAGAGAATAGTCTATAATTAATAATTAATAATAAAAGTGATAGTAATTATAATGATATACACAGTGTTAGAAGAAAGAATAGTTGGATATAAAGCATAATTGATAATTGATATGGATATTGATATTGATAAGTATGATGATTGATAATATTGATATATATATATATGATGATTCATTAATTGATTAATAATGATAAACACAGTGTTTATGTTAAAGTAGAGTAGATGCAAAACAATAGCATGCGCTACTATAGATTAAGAACTCATATATAATAAAGAAAAGTTGGATATAAAGCAATTTTTGATGTACGTGATATTGTGATAATAATTGCTGATGGCACAGAAAACAGCAATGATGTACAGTAGAATGTGTCTAGTATATATATATATATATATATATATATATATATATATGTTCCCGAGTGTCCCGTCAGAAGTTCGGCCAGCTCCTAATAGAGAGATCCTCTCACATCCACGGGAAGATTGAGACAAGTTAGGGTTGACTTCGTATAAAAACCAAACGGGATTCGAGCCCTGGACCTTCTGCATTGAAAGCAGACACTAACCACAAGACCAACGAGTCTCACATTGTTCCCGAGTGTCCCGTCAGAAGTTCGGCCAGCTCCTAATAGAGAGATCCTCTCACATCCACGGGAAGATTGAGACAAGTTAGGGCTAACTTCGTATAAAAATCAAACGTGGCGAGAAATACCCAACTTCTTTTCAGAACACTCGCGGAAAATAAAAGTGGTTTCGTAGCATATAGAGATAAAATGCGTGAGCAATTCTACCAAAGTTCCAACGCACAACAAAGCTTAGCTAAGCGTCCACTTTCGCTCGTCGGCTTCACCGGCACGCCAAAGTGACGATTTTGTAAAATAAAAATTGTATAAAGGGGTCTATATCAAAAGCCCGTAGGTGCAAATCATCGCAAATTCTAGAAAACGCACACTTCGCAAATTGTACTTTTTACTTCCGGAATTTTCACATTCATACTTTTTTTCTCGGTTCTTCACTTTCGAGATTTTTTACTGTATGTCAGCTCACACGCCTTGGTCCGATATAGGGCGCCCCATTGAATAACATTGTTTACAGGTTCCTCCACTAAACGATCATTTCTGTGTTGTGATAATGTGAGACCGGTGTGAATCAACAAACAATAGCACCACAAGAGAAAGATCAGGGTTATAGGACAAAAAAGGCCAGCGGTTTAGCTGCAGTTGGTTAGCCCGTTCCCACTCAAACACCGAAGTTAAGCAACCTCGGGCGTGGTCAGGGGGAGAGTGGGTGAACGCTCTGCCCTGAAACACACGTATATACCGCTGGCTAGAGCAATCGGAGGGTTTAAGAGCTAGTGTAACGGCTTCGTTCTCCTCAACGTCTGCTCGGCAGTCCGGGTTAGTGGAGGTACATATTTGACTGTCAAGGTTACACCGTCCTTTCAGATGGGACATAAAGCCGTTGGTCCCCTTCGTACGTTTCAAAAGGGTAGGCTACGTGCCGGTACTGGGTTTCCCCTCCTCCCTTCTATTCACCCTTCATCGTCACCACTCATCGTTTCAAATAGCCTTAATGCATTTATATGAGACGTTAATCAATATAAATCAATCAATCAACACTGAAAAGTCTTATCATACGTTGAAAACCTTGGTGTAGGTAGAGTAGGGAAAATGCATATTTAAAAAAGGATAGCCCCGTTCACATTAATCCAAGTTTCACCAAAAACATTCTGTAACGTCCTCTTTAAAGATCAGTCAGCAACAAAAAACATATTTATCGTAAGTCATGTTCAGTTTTTGTAATAAGACGTGACGCGCTCAGAAAAACAGAAAAGTTGTGCATATTGAGGAGCTTCACATCCTGAAAATATTATAACAAATCTCCCTGGACGATGTTTTTATTTCAGATCTGTGGAACGGTTTGACTTGTACGCTCGCCTGGCCCATCTCGTGACTAAAATACGCCAGGTAGCAGGGGACTGGATCGAAAGCAATAAACTAGAGAAATATCAAAACAAAACATCCTGTCAAAATAGCCAATAAAATGTGTTGCAAACCACAACTTTGGGATTGCAAACCATAACGCGATAATAAATTTCATTGGTTTTGTCTGTGATTGCGGAGAATCTGAGCGTGGGGGAATAAATAACAACATAAACATTACTTCGACTGCTAAAAATATTTATTGGTTTAAAAATTGTGTCAGTTTACTTGATGTTTATTCCGTTTTGTAAAATATAATGCAATAAGTATAAAACTACAGTTATATAGGAGTATCCACAATACGAAGAGAATCTACATAATCACTAGGTGGCCAAATCAAATATAATCAAGGGTTGACCTCTTTTGGCGGTGGTACGGGGCTTGAAATTGTTTAGAGGTAGTCTTTATTTTTAAGTTCGAGTCGAGTATTTCATTATAATAACTCTTTAACTACACAATTATTTACAATGTGTACGATTTTAATTTTATTTACTGATGTTTATCTGTATGTAGGCTTTAAAAGTGAAGACAGAGTAGCAAATCAATTGATTTAAAATATAATCCCTGTGTAGAGAATTGTAATGATCAATTACGAACATTCTTAGGGCTTTACTAAGAATTGATTTTTATTTCAAAATGTTGTTATCAATTAATCGAAATTTTATTATTTGTGCCAAAAAAATTCAGAAAAGCTTGTGCAAAAAGCTGTCAAAAGGTACCGCTACGGCTGATAAGGGTTGATAAGCTAGCGCTAAAAATGCATTCAATATTTAAATTTTCAAACTTGTGTTAAATGACCCGGCACCTCCACCAAAATCATGATTTTTTAAATCTTCGATGAGAATAGCAAATACTAAGCTCGACTAAGAACTTCGGGTACTCGCACCCGCTAAAAATTGTCCCTTAGTGAAGATAGTCCCGACTCCCGACTCCTTATCCCCAGGATCAACAAAAATATTCTGAACCATCCATGTTGATGGGAAATGTGAACTTTAAAACCCGTGTTAATCAGAGATCGTGTTCAGTTGTACGAGAGTTTAAGGAAGACTTTGGCGGCGCAGTATCTACTCACTTTGGGAGACTGGTGGGCAAAGGATGCAACTTTAACATGGCTACGATAGGCGGATATGAAGAAAACACGTATTTTTCATTACCTACACTGATTAAAAAATTGTTACGTCTCAAAATGTCAATACATTTCATAGCTAAGATTCTTTTAGCCCTTTCACTACCAGATTTATTTTTTCAAAATTAGGTTATTTTAATCAATTAATTCAAAATACTAATTTTTTTAAAATGATTTTTGGTATTTTTCAATTATTTTTTTTCCTGTTTTTTAAGGAATTTTTGGAAAATTTTGGATTTTGAATTAAAGCTTCATTTTAAGTTAATATGTAAATTTCAAGAACATTCCTAAAACAATTTTTTTTCTGAATTGTTTGCATATCTTACATTTTTTGTATCTCAAATGGTATCAAAACTAGAAATATCTTACTTTTCCGGGAAAAACCAAAATTCTCCCATTTTTAGCCTTTTTTGCAGATGAGTATTTTGGATTTTCTCTATAAAAGGCAGTTTTTGTCCAATCATGTTGGGGAAAAAAAGTATTTATTTTTAATGCTTTGAAAAAATTTAAAATAGGGGGTCAAATTCCGGATATAAATTTTGGAAGTTGATGTCCACTAGAGGACGCCAGTAGCGAGAGGGTTAATAACATTTTAATACTTTTTGTCAGCCACGTAACGGTAAGTCTACTTCAAAAGCGTCAAAAGTGGCCAGCTGTCATAGCTCTTAGTTAGACATTTTAACAGGGTTCCAGCTTTTATTGTTTTTGAAAAAAAACAGAGCTTTAATTTCCATGGTTTCCTTGCTTAAACGTTAATAACAGAAAAAGAACTTCATATTTTTCGCTTGGTTTGAACTGCCAAATGGTTTACAACTTTATGGAATCTTCGATAAAGTTCATCCCTCTAAAATGTGTTTAGATGGCGCCATCGTAACTTTTGTCCACCAGTCGGCCATGACAGTCGGTGTGACGTCATCTGGAACTCGCGTATTATCGTGAGACGTGACACACGCACAGACAGACGAACAGAACGGTGATTTTTAGAAATAAAACATGAATGCCCTTGCAGAAATATTTCGTTGCCAAATGGTTGCCAAGAGATCATCAAGGCTTGTTTTTGATCGCCAAGTGGTTACCAAAAATTGCCACCGAAATTTCAACTGAATTTATGACAGCCAAGCGTTCACTAAAAGGCAGCCAACGAGTCATTAACTTTGCAATGCAGTATTTTGACACAAAAACGACCTGTTGGTGACTATTTGGCTTCTTTTGGCGATCACTTGGGGAGCTAGTTGGTGACCTGTTGGTAACTACTTGGCAACCATCTGGCAACCAAATATTTAAACTAGGGTTTGCTGGTACAATAGAACGTATAGACATATAACTTGGAAATATGTCTGTTGTGCAATCGGGAATTATAACTGATATTTATTTAACGTCTGTCCTTTTCAGTAAAAAAAAAATGATTTACAAAGGAGGAAAACTTAATACAATCAATTACATATTATCCATCAACTCACAAAATCCTAATTGTGCAAAGATTGGACATAACAATGTAGACTATTACAAGACAATTTCTTTTCAAAACATTCAAATTATATATGGGAAATTTGAAGCGAAGTGAATAGAAATAATGCAATAATACAGCAAATGTTAGATATTTACTTTTTTTGGTATGATTAAAATTCGAGGGCAGTTCTCGCTTGCTCTTCTCACTAAAGTTAACAGTTTCGGTCTAATATTGTCTCTTGTCACTGTCAATCGACTGTTGTCACAATTAGTGAATGGACCCCCTGGAATTACCTTGTCAATTATTACGTCACCCCCACCCCCCACCCCCCTCCAAGCACAACACGGCTACGGACACGGATAGAAGCGGGTGAAAACGTGCCCGGTAATGTGTTTTGCCGCACGTGACTAAGCCAAGCAGCACGTTTTCATTTCAAAGTGATTATCTGTCTTGAGAGACAACGCTGGAAAACTCCGAGAAAAGAAAAGATCCGGTTAGGAGAAAGTTGGACCAAGATAAATACTTTTAAGTTTTGTTGTGACAATATTTTAATTTTTTGTTTTATTACGGAATAGGCCCTATTATATTTTCGTTTCAAAAATTATACGAAAAATGAAAATTGTGAAGTAAGTAACTTGATTTAAAATGGGAAAGTAATATTATCTTTGTTTTAAAACGCGAGGAAAATTATATTAAGACTTTTAAAAAAAAACTGGAAAAATATTTGTATAACAATATTGGATTATTACAGGAGGTTTAAAAATACATTGTTCAAGGATTATTAGACTCAGTCGCAAAATTTCAACTCAAACCGTACAACAGTTTTTTTTTTTTTTAGTCGGTGAGTGAGTGAGCTCAATAATAAACGGCCGAACCATTGAACAGATTGCGCTGAAACTTCAAACAGGAATCCGGTACCAGTTTTTTGGGTGAATTGTGAACATTTTCGGCAAATTACGTTACAAGAAATATTAATTTGAAAGTAGTGTGAAAGTAGGTTGTATCATGTGTTTTAACAACAATGGTTTTGGTTTTTGAACAAATTTTGATCAAATCATGTTTTGAATGTTAGACGGTGAATGCTTTAAGCGTATTAAATCTCCATCCACAAGGTTCCTAAAACAATTTCTGGGAAAATACATTGCAATCTTGCTCGTACTTTGTACAGACTGTGTTTTCCACAGTATTTTATGCATTTCGTAGATGTTCTATTATGTCGTTTTGTAAAATGTTTTATTGATAATAATGTGAAATTAAACTGCGTGTTTCACTTTGCATTGAATTTGATTGTTGTTTGATTGATTGATTGATTGGATATTGCTCAACGTCTGATATGAGATGTTAATCAATATCCAATCAATCAATCAAACAACAATCAAGTTCAATACAAAGTGAAACACCGCTCTATCCCTTGTCTTACGAGTTTTGTTTTCCTAGTTATTATTGAACGGTAAAAATACGGGAATACGAAAATGTTCCGCAAGATTCATCTTCTTTGTGTGCAATGAACTTCTTTACAATGTGATAACCTGTAATAGGATAAAGTCACAATGGGGTTCGTACGCTGTTATTAAGCTCATGTTTTATTCAAGACCATCTCCAAATAGAGCAGTTCTTTGACTTTTCTATGCATATGAATCATACCATGCTTGCAATAGTGTAGAATATCAAATAGATAAGCAATTTGATCGTGTGCGTGAATTTAGATTCCAAATACTTTGCTATGATTACGAACCACACAGAATTAACGTTAGAACGGGAATATTTTGTATTTGCCGATTTTGTAGACATATCATCGCAATTATTTATAGCGAGAAAACTTTTCTTTTCTTATTTTCTGTTGTAAAGATTGCGACATGGAAAGAAAATAAAATAATTCAAATTTTAACATTATTGTAAATAATGGGTGGTTAAAATATATAAATTAATTGAATAATAAATCTTTAAGAATTGGTTAGTGATTTTGTTTTACAAATATAATTAAATAATAAATAAATTCATATTGATTAAGTAAAGTTCATATTATAAAATAAACTAAAAATATTCTTCCTGTGGTAGGACTCGAATATGGGACCTCATGTATAAGAAGCCGGGTAAATTACTACTGGACTAACAAGCAATACACACAACCATGTCAGTGAGATTTAAATTACATTTAAAAACTGTATTATCTGTCAATATATTGTGATAGAATATATAAAAATTTGGATTGTACCTTCTCTGTGTATTCCATTCCGTACAAAACTGAAAGACATCGTGATATTTTCAAATGCTCTTGATTGTTAAGGGAACGGCGATATATAATTAAGACAATATTTTATACAAGTCTTGTACAATGCACTACAGTTTTACTACTTACAAAGATTCATACTCAACCAGTGCACAACCATACCTACAATGAACTAATTTTCTCTTTGAAAAATTATTCAAACATTCATCGTCACTTTAAAAAGTAAAAACATAAAATACCTAAAACACATTTTGTTGTGAATTTATGTTTTGGTAACTATCTATATTTAAGTAAACCAACTAAGCATACCTTAATTACTAGTCAAGCTGCAAGGCAACATGCCTGCCTTAAACTTATCACATGTATTTTAAGTAGAAAGTTAAGGGGCGTGTTCCCAGGTATTTCCTGTATAATTTATTTTCGTGTAATGTCTACAACTGTAAAATAAAGTATTTGTTTGTTTAAAAAAACATACTCAATCTGAATATGTTAGGCGAATGTGACGATGTGGATGGTTTACTGTATAAGGCAAAAAAAAATGTTAAAGAATGGTGATAAAAATAAATATATCAAAATTAGAAATGCAAAAGCAAAATGAGACACATGAGTATAATGAAACCACATGTATGTAAACATTAACTCCATAAATAACGTATATTAAACATAACGTGTTGGAAGAATTTAAATAGCGATCGACTGCAGCGTAAGCTTCGATTGATAAATATTTAAAATGTTAAACTTGGATTAATTGTAAAATAAAGTAAAATGAAGGTTATTTACAGACGAGAGTCTAAACGGATAAAAAGCAACACGATAAAGGTATAAAAAGCAGAAAGATCATGAGGTGGAAACTTGGAGACTAAACTTACTCAAAATAGCGAATTGATTTTCGGAAAGAATTGCCAACGGAATAGAATTATTTCACCAGATGTTTCAGAATACATAGTGCTCAAGCGGGGCGTAATGTAATCTCTTCCACGTAAAGATTTATTTCATTAGCATTTTACTTGGAAATACACTTAGGAAACTTAAAGACGAATTACAATACAGACGAGAGATGGAGACAGGTACACGTTAATTGGTTTTCCTTGAATACATTGCATTGAAAATCACCTGGATTTTTCTTACATTGGATAAAATCACGTTGTTCTTATATTGCGCGAATGTATCGACCCAGGACTACAAAACATCTAAAAATAACGCCAAGAAGTCTGATATGAATCGCTGACAAAGCTTTTACTTACTGCGATATAAATAATTTTATACTTTTATTTCATTTGAGAATGAACTATTTTTTTTAAATGAGTGTTATTCATGTAAATCTTTTTGTAGACAATGGATAGTTATGAACTTGTTAGCACCGTCTGTATAACAGAAAAGTTGTTTTTTAAATAGACGTATATTTATTAGTTGCGTGTGTCTGGTTTTGTAGTAGTGTGGCGTGGCGTGGAATGGGGTGGGGTGGTGTGGTGTGGGAGCTCATCTTTATTAATTTTCAAAGTGTAAATTGTTTATTTCTTGATTTGGTTGGTCAGGAAACACTCCCGTAGGTGGAATTGTTAATATTTAATACAAATCAATCAGAAGATCCATTCAGTTCTATAATTAAGCGAGCGAAGCGAGTGTTTCCATTTGACTCTGCCGGAAAAAATAGTCA
Source organism: Sweltsa coloradensis (assembly GCA_024449915.1). Classification (NCBI taxonomy): domain Eukaryota; kingdom Metazoa; phylum Arthropoda; class Insecta; order Plecoptera; family Chloroperlidae; genus Sweltsa; species Sweltsa coloradensis. The sequence goes on along the minus strand of JAMZAV010000677.1, from coordinate 739,133 downwards.
CTTTTTTGTATGTCTCGCCATAACGTTCAAACGGAGGCTCGGATCGAGTTGAAATTTGGACCATCCGCAAGCTTCGATCTCAATTGAATGCCATTAGTTTTGTGGCAAAATCGTTCAAAAAGTTAAAAAGGTAAATTAAAGTTAATCGGAAGTTTTTTTAACACTAAACGGCGACAAAATCTGAGGTGGCCAAATCATTTAGAATGTCCATCCGGTCACGAATATGTTAATTTTATTTTGATCTGAAAAGTAGTGTAGATGGAAATTACATTTTAACAAAAGTAAAGTTACCATGGCAACGAAAAGTCGCACGAGGTTTCTGGCCACTATGCATTGCCACCTAGAAGTAATCAAAGTACTATCGAGAAAGCAGTGTATTATTTGTAACTAAAGAGTTAAAATAGTTTTCCCAAAGGAATGATGTCAAGGTCCTCTAGATGGCGGTGGATTTTATCCACAAAGTAAAGGTTTCCCCACGGGTTTACCCAAATATCTTGCTTATAATAAATAATATTGGAAACATGGTCCCGTGGACAGCAAACGTCGCAAATTTTAAAATTTAAAAAAATGAGCAATGTGGGTCTAGCTATAGCACGTGCTCGCTTATCAACGCGTCCAACTGAGCGTTTCCTAGTGTAACAACAATACAGAAGTTAATAGCTACCTTCTCGGTGGTCTAGTTGGCTAAGGCGCCTACCTGGAATGTGGGAGACTCGGGTTCGTACCCCTATCGGGATGGAATTTATAACTTCTGAATTCTATTTAATATAATCATTTGTTTGATGATTTTTTTATCTGTGGTTGACGAATCAAAATACGAAATAATTCCAGGATGTTTTTTTATGTCAAACAAAAAATGTATTCATCATATTTTATATCTCAGTATAATAGAACACAAAAATCTAAAGTAAAGAATAAATAAATGTTTATTTATATTAAATCAATAAATTTTCATTAATGCAAGTATACATTTATTTAAATAACAACATAACTGAGTCAAAAATAAGTTTCGACGTTTAAATCGTTCTCCCATATTTCCTTTTAAAAAAAGTGTCGCATTATACAAAACAAATCTCGTGTTTTTACTCTAAATGAAAAAAATGTAACTAGGATTTTTTCATTTAAAAAGCAGTCAGTATAAATACTTCTCGCAATCATCCAGACTAGCGTAGCAGATAAACCAGCTCCGTCAAACGGAAACTAATGTCCCAGGAAGGACCTGCCCCCCCCCCCCCGCCCCCCGCCCCCCACCCCCCGGTGACGTCTCTTTGAGCGTGGCGCGAACTTTCTCGGAACCCTCCAACTCTCCCAGGAAGATTCAAGGGAACCCAACCGAGCCCAGCTGAGCAGAGCATAGAGTTTAGTGGGTAATTGAATGAAGCCAGAGGGAAATTAAGAGAGCGGGTGATAAATAATATAATTTGTTACCAAGTTCAAGTTGTGAAAGCGATGCTTCAAAGGAAGTCGTAGATTTATTTACATTCAACTTTATTCAGTTAACATTTGATTCTAACACACATCGGTTGGATAATTTATAAGTTAATTATTATTTAAACATACTGAGCAGTGATAATTTTTTTTAAATTAAATAATATTAATAACTGTTATTTTTCGTGGAAAGTCTGTAGAGGTTGCAAATGATGTCCCAGATGTCTAACTAGGTATGTTTCGGATAGGACAATTGCGAAGGGATGTCCGAGGACTGTTTAAGAGGACTCATTCCCTTGCATTCGCATAAATGACTGAGGATAACCACGGAAAGAACCTTGAGTCAGGATTGCCGGTCTAAACGGTATTTGAACCCGGGACCTAAATCAGAGTCGCGCGCTTAACGCTCGAGCCAACACTGCTTCGGAAGTGATTATGAAAAACACCAAAATAAAAAGATAGATAATATTTTTTTATATATATTTAAAGTCGACCCACACAATTACATAACTGATTTTCAGTGGAGGGACATTAAATTATAAGCGGACCAAGCCTGTCCGGGCCTGTAGGCGCCGACACCATCGACGAGCGAATTTTGAATAAGACCGGCCTATTATTTAATCAATGCAATTCGCCATTGACGTATATATGACAGAATATAGACAAAATATTTCGGCTGCTACTTTGCAGCGATTAACAAGTGCAGCGGTTTGGAGAACCGCCACGGGCAATCCTGACTGAAAGTTTATTCCGATGAATTCTTCAGTTGTGAATGCGAATTCAATTGTGTGTCCAATTTACTGATCTGCAACTACTTACGTGGGTAGAGGAATCATACCTGCTGCCTGCTAGATGTTGAAAAGTAAGTAGTCTGTATTGGTCGGGGCTTCCAACATGGCCGCCGCGCGCAGTGGTTTGCTTCGTCTGGATTGGTCGGACCTTCTAACATGGCTGCCGCGCGCAGTGGTTTGCTTCGTCTGGATTGGTCGGACCTTCTAACATGGCTGCCGCGCGCAGTGGTTTGCTTTGTCTGGATTGGTCGGGCCTTCCAACATGGCTGCCGCGCGCAGTGGTTTGCTTTGTCTGGATTGGTTGATTGCGGCAAATCACCACAATCTAAACGTTTGAACGGGCTACCATTTACATCTAGACGGCGGTGCAATCGCACTTGCAATCGAAAGACCTGGAACATGGTCACCCAAAAGGCCCAGTGGTTTATGCCTTTTAGAACCATCGCTTAATGTCGGCCATGTCGGCTTCAAGGTTAGAGTAATGCGTGCTCAGTCCACGTAAGTTTTTAAAGTTTTTAAGAGGTCACTGGTCCTCTTACACAGTCCTTGGACATCCCTTCTCATTTATCCAAATTCAAAAATACCTAGTTAGACACAAGAGTGGCATGCATTGTACCCTGGGGCTGGGGCTGGTTTTCTACGAGAAAAATCTGTTTTATATATTTTTTTTTTTAAGTTATTTTCTTTAGCAGTCTGTATGGGTAAGTGATATCGCGTATAACGTATAACAGGATGTTCTTAAGAAAACAAGCAGTAATTGTGTTGTTATACGTTTGCTTTTATTCAAATATTTAATAAACAATCTTATTGAAAACGAAATATATATTCCTGCGCTGAAAAAATAATGGTTTAAATCGCATCGTACAATGTAAGAAATCTTAAGGCAGCATAAAGACAACACAGAAAGAATACTCCAGCGTCAAGTTAATCTAAGCATTGGGATATTGCTTTGTAGTAATATGTCTTCAGAGAAACGCGCTACCGGCTGAAGTTAATATTTATTTAACAAGAAAATACACTAAGTTATGAAAAAGTTTAATGAAAGAATGAATCGTTCAGTTTCTATTTTAGGGAAGGAAAGAATACTAAAAAATGCGCTTGAGAAAAAAGAAAAAGGACGATAGAAAAAAGTGTACAAGGGTTTAGAAAATGTAGAATTCATTACCTTGGGCATTATTGTTGGCAGAAAGAAGGGGACTTGATTGCTGCGACACATTGTGTCTTAGAGCACGAATATCGCGTGGTCAAAGTTTTGTATATTGTATCGTGTAAATGCATTACGATATGTATAGTATTATGCTTAAGTTTCCTTTTTCTTAATAAAAACATTCGAGTCAAATAAAGTTGACATATTTATCAATCAAGGCTATTCGACCGCGTTTTTCTATTTTCACAAATATGATACCAAGTCTAAATGGCTTTGAAACCTGTCTCTTTTCAGAAAATCAAAACTATTTTTTTCAAGTTTTTCTGATCGGGCACACGGAAAATATCGCCTCTTTAAAATAATTTTAAACTCTAATTCGCCTAAGTACACTATTCAACGTAGCTAGTTGTTTTTAATTTCTAATTTTTAGTAAATGAAAACAATTACACCTACGGGAGTGTTTCCCGACTAACCAAATCGAAAAGTAGGTAGTTGTGTTTTTGTGACATAAATTTTCAACTGGTTTTCTAGAGGCTGACTGAGAGAAACAAGATTTATTTTTGTCTTTCCTGCGAATCTCTTCGTTTGGCGGTATTTTGTACCAATTTGTACCGCCAAACGAAAAAATAATCGCAGGAAAAACAATTGTTTAAAAAATCTTCTTTCTCCCAGTCAGCCTCTAGAAAACTAGTTGAAAATTAATGTCACAAAAACACAAACACCTACGTGCGAATTGAAGTTTGACATTTTTTTGAAGGGCGATATTTTCCGTGTGCCCGATCAGAAAAATTACAAAAAAATGGTTTTAATTTTTTAAAAGGGCCAGGTTTCAAAGCAATTCATTATATTTTGACTTGGTAGCTTATTTGAGAAAATCAAAACAAATAAAAACACGGTCGAATAGCAAATGTATTAGTTATTTATTTTGCTTTTATATAGATGGGTAACAACAACTTAAATAATTATAATTTTATAAATAAATACATGACTGTCTCGTTTATAAAAACAAAACAATTAGCAAAGAAAAACAAACATTTGTAGATAATTAGCACATAATAATCATGTTGTAAATAACCAATATTGTGTGTGTAATATTATCTGCACTCTTAATTTTACACATTAATGACATTTTTTAAAAATAAATTTTTACTAAGTTTTTGAATGGAAAATGTTTTTTTTGTTGTAGCTTTATCTAGTCATTATACATTTGTTTACTTTAATTTGCACATAACGAACATCGTATGCGGATAATAAAATCATCCCCTATTATTTTAAACCATCACTTTAAAATGTTGAAAAGCGTTGTGGGTACTTGAGCTAATTGTGTAAAACCCCTCATTATAATTGTCTCATTAAATGGAAATTTCATCGTTTCAATACAGTTTTAAAGCGTCATTGTTATTATACACTTTAGTGAGTTAAATCTTATAGCTCATTAATTACTAACTGTAACGTAGTTGAGCGTGTTTTGAAGTAGCAAAACAATGTTACTTGTGAGTATGCATGAGTGGTGGCAGGAACTGGATACTTCAGTTATTATCTCTAATCACAATTTTTTTAACAACGTCATCATAAAACAACCTTTATCATTCGAGTGTAATCATTCGAGTTTAATGTTAAGTTAGTATAATGTAAGTTAATAGTTTCTAGATAAACCAATAATGATCCATCCTATGTTACAAAATTATAATCACAATATTCTACACCTAGGTCAACTAGGATATTACTTTGTGTTTAATAAAATAGCTCTATAATAAGTAATTTTAAAGCACAAGTTAATATTATATTCCTATAAAAATAAGTTAGTAATAATATTTAAAAAAAAAAAAAAAAATGTACACTAAGAATCCATTTTATAAGTAGCCTCAATAACGCCTACTATAATGGTACCATTTATATATATTTTATACACTGTACACTATATAGTACTTTATTTATACACATATGTACATTAATTTTATATACTTTCATTGAATACTACAAAAATTCAACGTCATCTGCCATCTTAACCTGAATCACCACAAAATATTATGCGCCCACACACAAGCCTTGCTCATGTGGGCATTCACCTTCATATGTAAATCAATGATTGTTTTTTCTATGTTATGTATTTTTTTGTATCAATGAAGTTGAATAAAGCGTGCTAAATCTGAAAATCTGAAATCTGAGGCAAGCACTACATGAAGTTTTAACAATCACGTAATCAGCACTTCCATCAATGGTGAAGGTTTGTATAAATGAGCACATACTGTGTTAAATCGAGAGACTATATAAATTAATTTAAAGAATACTGAAAGTTTAAAAATAGTTATTGTTAATTTTGCTAAAAGGGTGGTGTGTACGTGTGTGTGTGGGGAGGGGGGAAAGTATTTATGATACATTCCACAATGTATGTTTTTAGTTTATTGGTAACATAGTTGCATGAACGGCTCCAAAGTAGCCGTTTTTTTTATAAAAAAAAACATCATTTCGCATTGACGGATTAAAATCCATTAATAACTTAAAATAGCCAATCCCTTCACGCTATTTCATTACTGAACCATCTGCATTGGTAATTAGAATAAACTCAGAAACTTAATCTAAGAAACAAATACAACCAACGCTTAATTTAGTTTTCCCAAGTTAATTTCTCGGTTTATATTTACCCTAGACAGCTCGATTTGCTATTCCTATTCGTGGTGATCCAAGGGGCGATTACTCCAAGCAAACTGATTAAAACTTATCAAATTAGTCTTATCTTGATGCCCGCGGGTAGAACGTTCTAGCTACTTCAAATTAAACATCTTTCTTTTATATCAGTTCGAGTCTAGTCGGGATACAACTCCGATGGTTAAGATAAATGACATATTACTTAATTTGGTCCCTGTTCATTTCTTGGTAAATATCTTGTTAGGATAAATTATCAATAGGATATAGGACACGCGTTTTCGGCAAATCCCTGTTCGCTCACCAGCCAGGGGTTTAGCCGAGGTCGTTTAACCGGTTCCCACTCGAACACCGAAGTTAAGCAACCTCGGGCGTGGTCAGGGGGAGGGTGGGTGAACGCTCTGCCCAGAGACTCACGTATACCGCTGGTTAGAGCAGATGGAGGGTTCGAGAGCTAGTGTAACGGCTTCGTTTTCCATAAAGTCTGCTAGGCAGTCCGTGTAAGTGGGGGAACCTTTATGACTGTCAATGTTACACCGCCCTTTCGGATGGGACGTTAAGCCGTTGGTCCCCATGGTACCTTTCGAAAGGAGTACGCTAAGTGCTGGTACCGGGTTTCCCCTCCTCCCTCCTATTCACCCTTCATCCTCATATATCACCACTCATCGTAATAGCCTTAGTGCATTAACATGAAACGTTAAGCAATACTTAAATCAATCTGAATAACATCATGTCATATTATGTTTGAAATATTGTCCAGTTGCGACGGAAGAAGAAATAAAGGGCTCCACAACAAAATGTTTCTAAAATTCATGTTTCATTCAAAATAGTTGTTTTCACGATTTTGAAGTTTGGTAAAGAGTCTAAAATTTACCACATTCGAGAATTTTTGGATGAACAAAGCGAAGACTTCAATTTCCCTAAACCCACCAACCCCCCCCCCAAAAAAAAAATTAGCTCGGGTATTTTTTTTTGTATTTTTGTCTGTTTGTTCGCCCTCTACCGGGCAAACGGCATATATGCGATCTTGATGAAAATTAGAGGGGGGCCTTTGAAATCTCTAAAATTAGACCTACCACGCTTTTTGGTACAATCGAATAAATATTTCTCATGAATATCGTACTTTTGCGTTTTTTTATTTTTATTTTTAGTGCGATATTTTCGTGCTATTTGAGCCGATTCTGATCAAACGGTTGGGGCTACAACGTTCATATTTTACATGGACATTAAGGTAATAGTGATGTGGTACCTTTTGAAATAAACAGTTGAAAATGTTAGACAGAATTTATAGAAATAAATGTTTAAATATAAGTTTTTTGAGGTATATAATAACAATTAACAAGTCACAATAGAAACTTGACAACAATCACCTACAATGCGTTCAATAAGCACTTGCAAAAGTAAAGAGATCCCACGCAAACTATAAACTTACAAAAAAGCTAATCCATCAACGCGACTAAAAAAAGCGTTCGCGAAGCGGCCTAGTATAGCTGATTAACATACGATTGAAGACTGTCCTTGTATGCTTTTCGATAAATTACTACTATTTTTATACTTATACTTATACCGAAAACTTATACTTATACTTATACTTATACTTATACTTATACTTATACTTATACTTATACTTATACTTATACTTATACTTATACTACTTATACTTATACTACTTATACTTATAATACAACTCGACTGGGGCTTGAACCTGGTCCCCAGCTTGACTATGCAAGGCGTTGGTGTTCTATAAAAAGAGCTTATTGGCCCGGAACAATATTAAAACGTAACTTAAAAACTTATGACCGAGGCCACTACTTACTTAAAAACGAATTTTCTGGTGAAACTTCCTCACCCATCATGAGTTGATGAGTCGGCATCAACCTGATGATGGGTGAGGAAGTTTCACCCGAAAATTCTTTTTTAAGTAAGTAGTGGCCTCGGTCATAAGTTTTTAAATTACGTTTTAAGGCGTTGGTAGTTCCGAATCGTTGTTATTTTTATGTAGGTAACCCAGGTTTTAGTTAAGATTGTTTTATTGTACGTCATTCTTGTAAAATATCAGTTGGATAAATTTTCTTTTAGGGAGTGAAGATCCCATATAAGAATTCACTTTTCTGTCCGTCCGTCTGGGCGTGTGTCAAATCTCACGATAAAACCGAACACGACGTCCGATTGGCAAAAGTTTTTGTGGGCGTTACCCTACAACAAGAATGATACATAATGGTTTTGGGTACCCTAGGAGAGACCCAAACCCAACAGAAAGTTGAACATTCAAGACCCGGCACCTCCACCAAAAATCTTCGAATAGCTCTTTCAGGCGCGAGGATTACCGTTGTTAACCACCAACTAATGATATGATTTTGTGTACTTTAATACATGAAGGTTAGCAAACTTATGCAGTGACTGACAGAGATTTTATGGACAATACAAAATAGCGATTTGTAAAAAATGATTTTTTTTTCGGGAACGTGGGTTATTGAAAATTTAAACACAAAATGTAACCAAGAGAAAAAATAGATTTTTCCAAATGTTTACATAAAACATTCGTCACTGCTAATTTCGAATCTATAACTATTCCAAAATTGAGCAAAAATTTCTAAAATGTTGACCAAAAACGGTAAAATATTAAGAAAGGAGGAATGTTATAAAATGATTATTTTGGGAAAAATTAACTATCAAGTTGTGCAACAAAGAGTAAGGTACGTGTTTTTTTAACTTTGGCGCCGCCCTTGCAAAATAGCACATTAAACATTATAATTTTTTTTTAATTGACCTTGTTGGTTCTGGCGTCGTCGTTGCGTGTGGATCGTTCCCAACGAGCTGGTTGGTATTCCTTATTTCAAAAATGCTTTTCTATATGGATATTGTTCACGCGTAGATAGCAACAACGCCGACAAGGTTGGCTAATCCGCATTGAATTTAAGACTTTTTTTACAATGTTAAATGTCCAGTAAAAATTCGCATCGACTAATTAAGCTAATTTCACATACAGTCTATAGACCTCTTTAACCTCCAATTTTCACGACAAAAATTTGGATCTTATGGACGAGCGCATGTCGCTATCAGACCACATTTTAAACATTTCAAATATTTTCCCCTACTCAAACTTGCGGAAATTATAATATACCTATTTTGATGGAAAACTAAAGTGAATTTTTTTTTAATTTGCTCCCATAGAAACAATCACTTATTCTTATTTCAAATTTTGATGCTCACCACAACTCGATAGGACAAACGATAGAGCTTCCAAGTGATCTAGACGAAACCTCTGCGTTCTGAGTAACAACCTAGTTTTCTCGATCTCAGCTTACAGTCTTAAGTCCCTCACCGAAAAAAATTATTGTGTACCTGAGTAGGTAGTCTCTAAATACGAATTTATTTAATTTATAATTTAACCAAACAATGCATGACCTTAAAATTGATTTCAGTAGCTACCTCATTAAGCCCTAATTACACGAACATGCGGTGGAAAATTAATAATCAACCATTTTTAAGAGCATTAATCTACACATTTAGCCTCGTGGATTATGCGCATCAGGTATACGCGAGAAGATTACAATGCTCGTTTAGTGCGGGCATCACATTAATGCCTTGATAAATCTCCTCGTGTGGTATTCATGGTGCGTTGGAGTCACTAATGCATTGTGTGGGCAGTTAAGAGGCTACGGTAGTGGATTCTCCCTATGCTTATGCAATATTAACTGGTATCGTACTATCTCCTCTTGTAGACCAAGGATATTTCTTATCAGTTCTTCATCAGTTCTTGTATTGGGAATTTGTAAACGGTGTCCTTGGAGCCGTCCTAGCAACGAGGCACATAATAAATTTAAAGTTTTCTGAATCGGCCTTGTTAATTCTGGCGTTGATCCGCAGGTGTTCGCACTGTCCATACCACTGATTGCTATATTTCCTATTTTAAAGTATCGATCTTGAGTTGGTTATCGCTCACTCGTCGATTGCGTCTGGGCCTACAGGGTTGGCTTGGTCGCTTTGGTTTAATGTCCCCCACTGAAAATCAGTTACGAATTTATTTATTTATTTATAATTTTTTTTACAGGACTTTTCGGGATAATGCTAAGTGCCCCAAAGTCCAACTCGCAACCTTCCGTGGTTTGAGCCGTATTAGGGGAATTTAACTCCCTAAACTAATGCGAGCTCTAGGTCGTCGTCGGGGAACTTTCCCTCCCTTTGACTTCCTCCCCGGCGACGAACAATGACAACACTGGACGGACGATGACACAGACGACCACGACGTGGGTGAACCCCTGCCTCCCATACGCTTGTGGCTGGTTCTGACCAGCACAGGCCTGTCCACCCATTGTCCCCCGCGTCACCCCTTACGTCTTTCCCTTCGTCTCGATTAGTCAAAGTGCATAAATATGAGACTTTATGCAATATCCAATCAATCCAATCAATTGTATCACTATTTCATTAAATCGTCCCCCCCCATTAAAAAAAATAGTTTTATCTGTATGATAAGGATTTTCTTTTAAAACCGATACGTCCTGCGTGTTCTTCTACGATTTTCAAAAACACAATAATTTTATTTTGAAATCGGTTCAGTGACTGGTCCTAAAAATCGAAAATTCGAATTTACATTATATTGCGTTTGTGGGGAAGTGGAGAGAGTATCAAAGTATTACTAATATAATTAATAAGAGGAGAAATCGCTTTAGTAGTTAACATGGTAGAATCCGCTTCCGAAGACTCTTAAACTAGTATTTCCATTAAAGCCAGTCGCAGCATCGAACAGGGTTGGAACTTTCTATTTATATAATTTATTTGAATACAATAGTGACAGCATGAATAATGACCACAAACATTATTAAATATACTAACAACTTTTGACGAAGTAAGCCTTTTTTAGAAACACAATTAACATACATTTATAAATCTACATTACACAAGTTCGGGCTAATTTAAACGTAAGTCGATTAAAAACAAAATGTGTCGATATGACAATAATTGTGGTCTGAGTTCCAGCTGAACTGCGGTAAGACTGCATGCATGGGCGATATTATAATATTAGTCATTCAACGGGAGATCAGTTACGTGATTGAGTGCGTAAATTGTAAGTACTACCGTATCGATTGTATTTAATTTCTCCTGTTCTACCTTAAGACAATTTTTTTAATTATTTATTTATAGAAGAGTCTAGTACAGCACAAGCACCATTTAACAAAGACAATATAAAACAACATATAAACAAAGTAAAAATTAAAATACCATTGTACCATTATTACACACAATATTATTATACCTACAAATAACAAATAATTATATGGTGAAGAACATTAAACTAATATATCAAAGTAATATATGTGCAACAAAACTTGAGAGTAAATAAAGTGTATGTAAAAATATTAACAGGAATGTGTTTAAAAAAATTACAATCAAAGAATATATCGAACTATGGTAAATTAAGATGACACATTATTATACAAATATAAAGATACACCGACGAGTTGATCAGATCTACGAATAAAGACAACAGTCTGGTCTCAGCTACATGAAAAAAGATTGGTCAACCTTGAGTAAAGCGAAATGGAAACATTGAGTGAACATATTGAAACAAAGGTACTGTGTGAGACCCAGCATCAAACCATCCATATAGATGATGCGTGGTGCAGGATAATAGACAAGGTGTTATAGCGGATTTCTTCGGTGTGGTAGAGTATCTCTGTCATGACACATTTTCATGAAACAATTGAAGATGCTTTGGTGTGCTGATGAACAATATATTCAAAATTGTTACAGCATCTTACACATTTCACTCTAAGTATCAATACATTCCAACGTAGTGAACAAACACTTGAATATACTTCTCGAAATAACAGTCGCTTTGAAAGGAACTGAAAAGCTCGTTCATTTCCCAGGGGCCTATATATTTGTTACACTACTAGTTTTATTGGTGTCTGGTATAACGTGTCACTTGGAAGTCATTCAACTATTCTAGACGGTTGAAAAAGTACATTCGATTCGCTCTTTAAGGTTTGTAAACAAAATACAATATGGTTTTGAATTTTGATATTAATCTCTCAATTATGTGTATGTGATGATTAATGAATGTCATTTGAGAAATGAAAATGTAAAAATATTCCTATTGTAAAGAATATCTTTGACGTTAAGGCAATGACTTGATGGATGGCTGTGAATTTAGCTCAAAAAGCGGCGAGACTATTACATTGCGTTTTAATAGAAATGTAGCCCAATACAAACGGAATACATCAATTACAATGTTGATAGAGTTCGGTCTGTGAAGTTCGGATGTGTTTGTGTTGATAGAAGCTAGATGTGCAAATCTGTCAACAATGCCAAAATATGAAAAGGGAACTTGTCTTGTATAAGGTGGACAAAAAGGTGAAAAGGAATTAAGTTTTCGTAAAATGTATTTGAAGCTTCGAATATCTGAAAACATTTGTGAAAATGTTTTCAAAGGGAAGTTATTTATACAAAATTCAAATTATTCTTTCAACGTTTGTTTAATTATTGTAAATTATTTTTGTTTGCACTTGTGTACTTTAATCAAATAAATAAATTCGTTTTTGGAGTCTATCCACTGAATTATATAACTGATTTCTAGTGGGGGACAGTAAATCAAAGCGACCAAGCCAACCCTGTAGGCCCCGATGCAATCGACGAGTGAGCGGAAACCAACAAAAGATCAATATTTTTAATTGGAAAAATAGCAATCAGTGATATGGACAGTGCGAAATCCCGCAGATCAAAGCCAGAATCAACAAGGCCGATTCAGAACAACTTCGAATTTATTGTGTACTTCGTTGCTTTGACGGCTCCATTAAAAATTCTTAAGCCAAGAACTGATGGACTTAAGTCTAAATCAGAAGTTAAAAAACTTCTGCTTATAGCGGGAATCGAACCCTGGACCTTTTGCATTAAAAAGCAAAGAAATAAAAAATAAAATAAAAATATATAAATATATAATATATAATAAAAGTAGAGATGCTATCACAAGACCAAGAGCCACACATTCGCCAAATTATAACGCTCCATGGGGCAGGCTGGACATTGTGTAGGGTTCAAGCAATATTTCTCTTACCCTTCAGATCGACTAGTGTTTTTTGGGAGGATGTCAGATGATGCTGACGGTTCGAGGCATCGATGTGAAACACATTTCAGCATCGGTAGACCGGTTAAACAGTAATGAGAATGTGATAAGTTGTGGTGATCGAACTGTACATTGTGCACTCGTCAAATTGTAGCGATTCAAAGATCACAGATTCCTCTGGACCAATCATCTCATACTTGTTCGTAACGTTGTCTATGTCTTCAATCACCTTCAACGCTCTTATTTTTTTTACAATATATTGCAACCTGATTTTCTGCTTTTTCGTTATTTCCAAGAATACCTAGATTTTTTTCTAGTTTCGCGGAGTAAAATTCTCCACTTTATTTTAACGAGATGTTAAAAGCCGCCCCCCCCCCCCTTCTTTGCCATCAACGATCAGCACAGGGATATTCTGGAAGAAATCCTACCCCTCCCAGATGGGGAAAGTACAAAACGAAAATGCACAAAGCTTAACATGATTTAAGACAAATTAATCAAATAATTGACACTTTAATTTTCTGTAATGTATTGTTGAGATAGCTTGTTGTTTTGAATTTGTTTTAACATGAATCACAAGATTCGCTTTCAGCAATTTTCTTCCGTATCTATCAAAGTACGTCACGAAATGATACGTCCATATTTCGCATTAAGAATTTTATAGAGTTTTGCATTAACTTTTTTGTCTTGTCAATATCATGTCATTCTCTTTTATCAAAATCTTGTTTTGTTGTATACAAACACACTGTGTTCCTAATTTTAGAGCTGCTACGAGTAAATTGATATTCAATATGCTCTAAGGATGTAGCTCACTTAAGGAAATATCGTCGGAGGTTTAATGGAACTGTCAATCAGAGTCAGGTTGTGATTGGCAGTTCTTCTTGATTGGCTTTTCACGCAACTTTCGTTCACAATCTATTTTAGATTTTTATCATTTCTCCACTATCAGGGTGATGAAGAATTTTGATTGAATTCTGCTCTTGAAGCAATCGTTGCATCTTCTTGTACACTGTATCTACTTAGTAAAAGAATATCATTTTCAGTCACAAACAAACTCATTCAGAAAAGAGAACAATAATTTATAGAATTTGAAGAAAACAAATGTAACTAGGTATTGAGCCAAATAAAAGAAAATATCTCTAGTACCCTGACATTATTAAAACAATTTGTATACTTGTACTAGGCCGCTTCACTTACGCTTTTTCCAGTTGCGTTGATGGATGAGCTTTTATGGTATTATATCGTTACCCTTAAAGGGCGATTTCTATGAGAAACATTTCTTCGATTGTCCCTTAAATCATAACGTATCTAAGTTGAATGATTTCAAACTTTCCCATAAAGTTTCATCAAGATGGGAGTAGCCGTTTGCCCGGTCGCTGAATATTGAATATACTTGAATATACTTGAATATACTCGAAAGGGCACAGTATATGAAAACATATTGCACAAGTATACAATGTTTGACACGAACAAAGTTGTCAATGTCAATATCGTCATGCACTTCCGACGTTAATCATAGTATATTGTTAAGTAACACCAAAGTTCAGGGCTCTGATCATTTTTGGTGTGACACATTTTACTATAAATTCACTTTGCTATTTTTAAAATTATTTAAGAATTAAACAATAATCTTAAATTTGAAGACTTTGGTGTACCTCAGATGAAAATACGTATAGTCGATTTGAAACGTCAGGATTAATAATTTTGAACAAAGCAATGTGATCTGCTAAATAAACAATATATTCAATATCCCTTAAATGTTGAATAAGTATAAACAATATTTGGACACAACATGTTCTTTTAATAAATTAATATTAAATTAGAGCAATCCAATATTTCGGGTACTTTCAGTACCCTTCAAAAGGCAACAAACAAAACAAAACATAAAACTTTGTCTCCCAGCCAAGGTCGACACATCTAACAAACACTGCCATCTTGATCTCAATAACAAATGCATATATTCAAATACAAAAATAAAAAATATACCACAATCATACCCACAATAGTTCTATGGTTTGGGGATAAATTCCTTCCAAATCATCGGGAAATCAATGCTGGGAGCACTGATAACATCTTCAGCTACAGACATCAAGGCAGCCTCCTTTAACCTCCGTTTATGTGAGTTTGCTTCGTGTAGAATGATTGAAGCGTCATTCCAGTTCACATAATGATGATGTTCATAGACGTGCTCCGCTAGTTTTGAGGAGTATAGGGCCTACCTTGTGCTGTGCAACGTTGTTTCTATGTTCCTTCAACCTGACTTCCAGAGGTCTCTTGGTTTTTCCAATGATATACTCGAAAGGAAGGAAGGAGTTTGTCCCTAAGCCATAGAACTATTGTGGGTATGATTGTGGTTTAATTTTTATTTTTGTATTTGAATATATATTTTTATTGAGATCAAGATGGCAGTGTTTGTTAGATGTGTCGACCTTGGCTGGGAGACGTAGTTTTATGTTTTGATATGTTTGTTGCCTTTTGAGGGGTACTGAAAGTACCCGAAATATTGCTTTGCTGTAATTTATATATTAATTTATTAAAAGAACATGATGAGTCCAAATATTGTTTTTACTTAACATAACTGTTCTAACAATCTCAGTAGTTATAAAACCCTTAAATGTTATTGTTAGAAAGGTTTTCAACAACACATATGTGAAACGCTAAAGTCAAGTTAGATATTGTTTATACGAAAAATGATTTGTTAGTTCAATTGTAAATTTTAGTTGAATCCTTTTCTCTGCACCTGTCAGTTTCCAGTCCTTTATGACACCACGTGTCCACTTATGTTTAAGAGGATCCTATATATCATCAGGAACTTGACTTTTTCAACCGCTCTCTATTACGTTCGCGGTCAGACGAGGATGGAAGTTACGACTCCACTCGAATACCCTTCGGAATGTGCAGCGCCCCGGCCACAATCGATCCTACGGAACGACACACAATAAAACGCATTCTTAACAGAAGGTGTCCGTTTTATGTGTCCGAATGCGAGCTTACGGTCTTGTATTGGGCTTTCGAACTGATATAAAGCAAATCGAATAAAAGTCTCAACCATGGCTGTGGTATAGAAATTTTAACACGACAAAACTATAAAATCTAAACAGGCGAGAAATTCGATGTTTAAAACTTGCCGTGAAATTAATAATGACAATTCAATGTGATATGTTATTAGTATTATATTTTCCAGAACATAAATTTTATTTTCAATAATATGATTACAAAGGTGTCTTCCCACAGTGCCGCTTCCCGTAAGGCCATCAACCTTTTTTTTCCCCCTATGCCATCATTTCTACCTGTCGATAAAGACCATGTTACAGGAAGCGTTGATGGCCTAAGGGGAATTGATTTATTCCCGTTTGGCCAACACCCTGCATTTCATTATGGAAAATACAAAGAAGGTTTGTTGGCCTAGGGGTAATTGATTTATTTCCCGTTAGGCCAACAGAGTATATGCATCGTTTACGGTAAGGAGTGGGGTGTTGTTGGCGTTGGGGTAATTGATTTATTCCCCTTTGGCCAACACCCTGCATTTTATTATTGAATATGTAAACAAGGTTTGTTGGTCTAAGGGGAATTGACTTATTACCCAACGCCAACAACGCCCCACTCCTTACCATAAACGAAGCATATACTCTGTTGGCCTAAGGGGAATAAATCAATTACCCCAACGCCAACAACCTTCTTTGTATTTTCGATAATGAAATGCAGGGTGTTGGCCTAACGGGAATAAATCAATTCCCTTAGGCCAACAAGTGTAACATGGTCTTTATCGACAGGTAGTAATGATGGCATAGGGGAAAAAAAGGTTGATGGCCTTACGGGAAGCGGCACTGTGGGACGGCTCCATTACAAATTATTATAAACCTGCACATGATTGTTTATTGTGTAAAGTAACAGGAGTTTTTCTACTTTATTGTCGCTGTGTTAAGTTCAGTATTATATATTTGTGACAGATATCGGCTTTGAAATTATGGTATAATGAGGATGCCTTTCTCCCCTGAAAGCTAGAAATAGACGAATAGGTCAATTAAATTAATATTATTTAAGGGGGGAAAACATCTTAAATGGTTATCAATTTAAACGAAAGCTTTTTGAAAATCCGCTTATCATTCACTACCTACGAAGTCATTGTGTGGTGAAGAGCTGGCGATGAACATAATTTGTAATAATCAAATTATGCACGTGAAACTTTGGACAGTCTAATCATGGAGTTATAAATAGTACGGGCGTACTGGAGGCGCAGGTGTGTGGTCGGCGGTGTACAAGTTAGCACTTCAAATTGGCAGACATTTTGATTGTTTACTTTGGAAACCCAAAGGTAACTAGGGCCTACCACAGTTCATGGTAGCAAAGTTTCATTTCATTTCATTTCATTCTTTATTCACTGATTCGTACATAGTAAAAATATACCCTCTCCTGAGAGAGGGGGAGTGAATAACTAGCACAGTAATTAGAATTAGAATATAATAGTAATACAATAAAATATTTAAGAGAACAATTAATAAGAATAGATAAGATAAACATACATAGTTATGTGATGGACAAGAAGGATGATGGGACAAAAAATGTGTTAGTTTAATTCAATTTTTGCAATAAGGAATTCCTCTAAGGAATAAAAGGGTTATGAATGAGAAAAGATTTAATTTTAATTCTAAATGATGTTGGAGTATCGTTTTTGATGGATTGTGGAAATTTATTGTAAATTTTACTACAGAGGTAACTTGGACTGTTTTTAAATAGTAAATGGTTGAAAGTAGGAATGAATATGTTGGGAGTTAGTACGCGTTTTATGAGAGTGGTTTATTGCATTTGTTAAAAACAGTTCAGGATGAGAGTGTGCAAATGTGGAAGCTGACAAAATTAATTCGGATGTAAGAGTCAATATATGAAGATTAGTGAAATGTGTCTTACATGAATGTCGCCTTGATATCCCGGCGATTATTCTCACCGCCCTTTTTTGATTATGAATATTCGTTTAGCATGACTTGAGATGCCCCAAAATAGAACTGCATATGAGAAAATTTGACTGAATGTATGAATGATATACCATGAGTAAACGTAGAAGGGCTCACAAGAAGTTTAGCCTTCGAAGCATAAAAACAACCACTTAGCAGACGCGGTTTGCCAATGTCTGGATATGTGGAAAGCCAGTCAAGGGACTCACTCACAGTAAGCCCTAGAATTTTTGCAGTAGGTTGCCTTGCTATACTCTTACCATCCAGACGAATAAGGGGGTTTAAAGGGGGTTATTGCGATGCATTAGTATGAAAATTTAAGAAAATTGTTTTTTTTGTTTTGGATAGCCAGTCTACTAGACTTAAAGTATGATGATATTTGTGATATTTGAGAATTTGCAGTGATGTTAGCAACATTGAATTTACATTATGGGGGGGCTAGGAGGAGGGAGTTGATGTCATCAGCATATAAGGTGAGGAAAGATTTTACAATGTCCTGGAAATTTTCCATATTAAGAATTTTTGGAAGACTGTTAAATATATTTATGAAAATAGAGGGCCAAGCGTGGCCCCTTGGGGGACACCACTAGTTTTTGGGGAAAGTGGGTCAGATATTGAAGGAATGTGTGATTTCGAGGACATTATTTCACCGTTTGTTTGCGGTTAGTGAGAAATGACGTTATCCAACTGTGTGCAGGGCCGATAATGCCTAAGGAATGTAGTGTTTTGAGGAGAATTCCATGATCGATTGTATCAAAAGCTTTGCTCATATCAAAAAAGAGCCCAAGGCTTGATTCCTCTGTCTAAAGCAGAGTAAAGCGATGAGAGATATGAAAAATAGCTGTCGTCGTAGATTTCCCAGAACGGAAGCCATGCTGACTGCATCTAGAATGTGATATTTATTGAGATAGGAGAAAAGTCGATTGTACATTACGAGTTCAAAAATTTTTGAAAACGATGAGAGTAACGAGATTGGGCGATAGTTATCTAAAATATCCTTTTTTCCCTTTTTGTGTATGGGGACGATGTGATTGCTTCAAAATTGTGGGGAAAGTGCCATTTTCGAACGACATGTTTATAATGTTGGATAGAGCGATGCAATGAGTTTAATTGATTTCACTAGGATGGCACTAGGTATCCCATCATGTCCGCACGAGTACTTAGGAGCTACTTTCTTCATTAGTTTGCAAATTTCTGTAGGATTTGTTGGATATAAAAAGAATGATTTGATTGGTCTCAATATATCAGACACAATAGGAGTTTTTAAAAGAGGTATAGCACTAATTTCTTAAAGAACACGTGAATCTATTAGCAACCTCAAAAGGATTATCGATCCTTTTCCCATCAACCGCAATTGCCATGTTTATAGGTAAAGTAGATGATGATGTCTCTGATCTGATAATGTTCCAGGATGCCCTAGATTTATTTTGTGGAAGAAAAAATAATGCTGTCGTTAAATTTCTTTTTGCTATTTTAATATTTCTAGATTTGAAGATTTTTTAAACGATTGTAATGCCTTTATGAATAAGGTCAAGGGGTTTTTTCTTTACATAGTGCATGTAGGTTTCCTGAGGTCGGCAGATGCTGAGCGAATCTCAGTTGTAATCCATTTCTTTGTTTTAAAACTGGTTTAATAGTATTACATCTGTTAACTGGAAAGGCTTTGTTAAAGAGATACACATATTGTGAATGGAATGCATCAAAACCACTCATTGACAGTATATATATTTTGAGCAGCAACCAGAGCTCATCTTGAAGGAGTTCAAGGAATTTTAAAGTTTTTCTTTCATTAAATTTTCGTTTTAGAGTCCAGTTTGGACCACTCCAGTTTTTTGAAGATTCGAATTTAAGGAAGAGTGCAAAATGGTCTGATAAACACGAGTCTACTAGTAAAGTTCCCCTTGAAGGTGTCCTAAATTGAACGTGGTGAATATATTGTCTATAAATAGAGGGGGTAGAGGTTGTACGTGTTGGAGTGAATACTGACGCTATTAGACCAAAGGAGTTTAGAAGTCTTGGTAAAGAACAGTATTATTGATGGTTTAAGAAGATCAATATTGAAGTCACCGCAGACCACTAACTCTGCATTTGGATGAATTTTGGTAACTCGGATAAGAGTTGCTTCTAGATTGTCAATAAATTGTGAGATGCTAGTAGAGGGTGGTCTATAAACTGAGAGGATGATCACTTCTATATTAACTCCTCTCCACAAGATTCCAGTAAACTCAAACACTTTTTCAATGCAATTATCATGAATGCCTGGAATAAGGATAGTATGAAGCCATGATTTTGCAAATATTGAAAACCCCGCCAAATGGAGAGGTTCTACAGTAATGCTGGAAGTACAGTACTGGGGAATTGCAAGTTTTATGGCTTCCGAGGCAGACAACCAGTGTTCCGAAATACAGAATATGTCTGGCGACTGAATATAAAGGGAACACTTCTACTTCATCAACTTTATTTTTTATAGATCGAATTTTTAAGGGACATTATGCTAGGGAGTGCCTTTTTGTGATGATACATGCTGAGTATTGATTAGGTCAGTTTTTTTGGATTAGTCTTTGTGAATTTAGGATTTGAGATAGAATGTGTTGGTTCTACGGAGGGAGTTATGGTGGTCTTGAGACCCTTTTGATTAATTAAAAATTTTGAGGAAGGTATGATTTTATTTCTTGTTTTAGATAATCGGGACGGAATGGTTCTACGTGGAGGAAATTATCTTTTTTGTTTTACGGGAAGTCAAAATATGAGTAATTTTTTGTTTTGGATCTGCCTGAGGATTGTCTACATCCGGCTGGGCTGATGTGTTTGTCCAGTTTTCAGGCCCTGAACTGCATTTTCGGGTAGATATTAGGTGGGAGGGCTGGTCTAAACCCAGCAGCAGGGTCCTTGGCAACCAGGGGCTGAGTGTCTAACTGAAGCATCTTTGTAGAGTGGGATGGAAGCTTCAAGTTGGGATGATCTGATACCTGGTCCATATCTTGATTTAGTACCCGGGGTGTCATAGCAAATAGGACTGGTCAACTGGGAGACGTTGTGCCTGCAGCGTTAGGATTGGCTGCAGACATGATGGTAGTCACATCGGGTTTGGATAGAGCGATGTTGCGATAGGCAGGGGGCGACTCTTCTAGGCTTACAAAAGGGTTCCTTGGTAGCCATCAGGATTACCGGAGAGTTTGGCTTTGCAGGTGGATCGTGAGTAGCATCGTGATGGGAAGTTTTTCAGTGGTTTATTTTTCAGGTGCTGGATTTGCGGTGGAAGGGCGCCATGTAACTGTGGTGAAAATTTTCCTCAATCATGTTGTGGATTTTGAGACTGCCCGAGTTGTTAGGTTGTAATCCGTCAATGGAGATGTCGGCGCAGTTAACCACATGGTGTTGGAGTATGCTCCAAGTTCTCGGCATGGGCCCCTTTGATAGCCTCGTTGGCGTTGTCAATAATTTGATTTTTTAAAATCGCTTCTATAGAATATGCTAATGTATACGATAATTGCGTTGGGAAACGATTTTTGCGTTGTATGTATAACTGGTACACCTGATCCAATATTCTGTTGGGCTCCATCTTATGAAGCAAATTCATACCACAGTGAAAAAAATCACTGTCGCAACTTTTGGATCGGGGACACGGGTTTTAGATGGACTTATGAAGTTTGGGGAATTGAACACCTGCATGAATTTCTTGTTGTAGTGTCTATTGGGTTTTGGCTTGAGGAATTTGCACCCAGCAAACAGGGAATCACTTATTCACTATGTTATTGACTTCTTAATGAGTTGATGAATGTTTGGGTTGGACTCATTTTGGGCCTAAGCACTTTCTGCTTGAGAGTGGTTAAAGCGAGGATGGGTTTTCGATGTGTTTGGTTTTTGTGGTAATGTCCAAAAGGGGATGAATGGGTGGTCTAGGCTTTGGAGTTCCTCAAGAGTCATGTCAGGCACAAGTGGTTTTTTGATGTCTTGTGATGTTGGGATGATTTTTGTTAATGGGAGGTCATTTTGGCTGGAGACTTCTCCAGGTCAGTCCTGGCACCTGGATATGACATGGAACTGGTGTAGGATCATCTTGGATATGTTCTATTTCTGGAGAGGGCTCGTATTGGGTAAGCTCCACCGCTGGAATGGACTCTTTTTGGACAGGAGTGGTCACTGGGAGCATAGACCGCGTTGGAGAGGAACAAAGGCCACTGCGGGGTGGGCCAAATAAGGTTTCCAACTCTATGATTATAGGGGTTTTGGGGCTGCTTCGTGGCATACTCATAGGCCTGGAGGCGACTGCCTTGAATTTACTGGTTGGCCGTAGTGATACCCTCAATGTTTGTGCCCAGGCTGGCCTCTGAAACGGAGATGTTGGAACACTTTTTCGGGAATGGCTGACCCGGGCCCTAGTTTGTGGTGCCGCGACATTTGGGATGTGGGTTACTGGTAGAAATGGCGTCAGCATTCGATGATACATGAGGTGCTTTAATCACTGTGACGTCAGGCGTTGGTACAGGGAGTTCGAGAGATTGCATTTCGTTGTATATAATAGGATTTGGGTGTGTGTTTTTCTGAAGATGTTTTCAATCATTTTTTTGACTAATGGCCAGTACATTCGATCGAGGCCACAGCCTAAACCGTGGCATGGCTATAGTCGGAAGTGAAAAAAGTTGCAAAAAAGCTCGCAATTTCCGTAGTGCATTCTGTAGGTCATGCACCTGTGGTTTGTGGTGAGATTGTACTTTTGTTATCATGTAGAATAACAGTCTCCCTTTGAGTGAAGAGTTGCCACCTCACCAACCCTTTTATGCTGGTTTGCGAGTTCCTCGACTTGCCGAATCTAGCTTTGATGCTTGCCGCAATCCCCCTGTGCATACTTAGATCCGCCGCCACACAGTGGGCAAGAGGGATGGATTTGGGGGTTCGGAAATGCTACCCCATTTCCACTACGTGGGCCTGCGGCAGGGGGGGAGTGCTTTTTGGGGCTGTTGGGGGAAATGCCGGTACATGAGTCGGGCCTATGGCAATAATAGTGGGTGATTCAGGGTTCAAGTTGTTGTTGCTGTAGTTGGGGGTGGAGCTGCTGGAATTGGGGGGGACTAGGCTCTGGTCGCCAGCTCAAAGGTTGAGCAGATTTCAGAGACCATATTGTTAAAGCGACTTGTTGCCCTTTCTTGCTGGGGTGTAGGCCAAACCCCTTTGATAGTTGACTAGGGAGAAAGCCAGGAGTTCGTTCGACATAGACAGCTTGCAAGGTGTTACCCGCATCTTCTTTTCTCCTTGTTGAATTTCACCACTATGTCGTCACACCGCAATGTCAGTACGGAATACAATGGATGTATAGACGACAGTAGCTTGGGGAATTTGTTTTGCAAGATCTTAATGAGATCGTAAATGTCATTATAGAATTGCGCGGCATCTTTTCGCATGATGGTGTTAGTTCCACAATGTAGAATGATCGTGGCAGCACTCGGGTCTTCTGGTCGGGATTCAAGCTGGGGTTTTTAGTTGATAGGGTTGGATTTAGGGTTGGTTTCGTATTGGCAGACTTCATTAGGTTTAGGTCTCATGAGACTGCAACCTACAACATGGAGTCGCTGATTACGATGCACCTAGTGGGAGGTGGGACAGCAATGTTCGTATTACTATTATTATGATTGTAGATCTGTTCTTGTTATTGACTGCTGAGTTGCAGGGATAGGCCCGGGCCAGTTGCCTACTGGGCCTTGTGTTGATGGTTGGCCTGTTATTGGGGAGCAAGTTAGCCTAGATATGTCTTGTTTATGACTGTGGCGTCAGATGGGTAGGCATAGGCCAGTTACCTGCTGGGCCCTGTGTTGTTGGTTGGCTTAGTTATGTTGTTGGAGCAGTAGGCCTGGGAAAACATGATTGAGGTTTGAAAGGTTATTGGGCCATTGTCACGATCGGCATCGATAAAAAGTTTTTGATAGATGTGCTGGGGCTAGCCCTAATTGAGGCTGCTGGCTAATGAATTTGGGGCTGGTGCTGACGGTGGTGTTCAGGCTCTATATGGGGCCTGGGCCCAAGTACTCACCTGTAGTCCAGGGCAGTTCGGCTTAGGCCTAGGGGCAGGCCTACACTGATCCTGGCTAATTGCTGATTTGTTTGGTCCAGCAGTGTCTTGAGGTGGCAAAAATTTTCCCTATCTCGTTTCACATCACAAATTAGTATTTCTACGATCTTCCTGTTCGTCTCACAATCCGACACATGATTGTGTTTTAAGGCTGTAGTCTTGAACGTGATGTGTGATGCAGGCGTAGAACCAACACGTGGTGCGTGCGAGGTCCCTTGTTCTGAAGAACGGTTCAAGCTGGCAAGGCAGATGGCACGAATTTTAAAGTCCACTTCCCTAGCAACCTAGCATTCTGCACCACATTTTTAGATAGTTAAATAGTATTTGTTACAAGATATACCATAAATTTACACTTAAAATTACCGCACTAATATGTTGAATAGTCTACAAATAAAATGGGCACTGATTCGAGAAGAAAAACACTTCAAAACTTTATAAATACATCAGCGATTTTGAAAAACCCAAAATGATGTTATAAACAAACAACAACAAAAATAACAACAAAAAAATAACTAAAACCCGCTAGTAGTGGTTATACAATTAAAATGGCGAATAGGCTCAAAGAAAAAAAACACGATTGTGGACGTGCTGTTCCATTTGAGCTAGACCCCTTATCATCCAACTCCATGGTCTAATGACTCAAATTTAGTAGTCGGTGGCAAGGGAGACTGGGGATGTGATGGTCTTAGTTCAGGAGCGCACTGAAGCCTTTAAGTGATGTTGAACGCAACTTTACTAAACTGTTGGGCATGCCATGAATATTCTTCAGTTTGACTTGCTAAATGCCAGTCAGTCCTCAACAAAGATCACGTAGCAAACGGTGGGCATCAATCTAGAAAGTAGCTCATGAACGATGTTTGGTTGGACTGAAAGTTAGTTTGTCGCTAGGGAATCGTAGACTTGTGCAGCCTTGGTATTTGATTGCTTATCCTGGAGATAGACGGAATCAACTAGGCATATCAAACGGGATGATTGAATAATCTTTCAACAATTAAATTACTCATTATTTATTTCGAAAATACAACTGAAAGCTACAATAATATAACTTTTAGTACTTTAAAAATCTTCAAAACATTTTTATATAACGATTTTTTCAAAGAACTTAGAAATTAATAAACAATTTTTCGTCCACAATACTCTCAAGCCTCAGGTATTCAATTGCATCCAGATATTTTATGTTTATAAAGAAATTTTTTCCACAAGATGTCACAACCTTATTAATTATTTTGTACTTTCATAATGTGGGGTATTTTATTATTATGATTATTATTGATTTGTAAGAGAATGCAGATAAGAATTTCGCATCTTTCGCGTTTCAACAGTAGGGCCACATAAACGACGAGAATCATCATCTCTCTCATACTTACCACCGGTGAAATATTAAGAGCGCGCCTATAAGTAGAACTTTTGTATCAATATCTTATGCAAAATCAACCCATTTTAATTTTATATCATAATCATTTTCAAGAATGTTTATAACCATTAATTGTCTTTGTTTGTTGGTAATTGTATTTTTATAACGTTAAAATGAACTCTGTGCTGATTAGTAGGGCCTACTCAGGAACCCTGTGGGCTGTGGTCATCCAATCTAATTTGGTCAGCTGTCAATAAAAATTTAATTGAATAATCGAAACGGATCAGATCAAATCAATAGATTGTGGAAGAAGGATACACAAATAAAATCTCATCTTGTGTTATTTCAATGTTGGTATTGTTGCTTTACTTTCCCGTTAAAGGTGAGTCTAGTTATGCACCCCTGAATCCAGGGTCATCAAAGACATTCCGTACCATCCTTCTTGAAAGGCAATGTCAACAAAAACTCACATGGTAAACTTGGTCGGCTTCCAGGGGAAATTCCAGTTTGCATGTTAAGTAAATGGGAGCGATTTGTAGCCCAAATAGATTTCAAGATTGCCGCCAGGTAGACAGGTGAGCATTCAAGCCATTAACACCGAATGATTGCTAAATTTCCTTACGCAATAATTTCGGATTGTTTCTGTTTGTTTATAATACCATGCTGCACAAGCTAAAACCATATAAAACAATCCAGTAAAATACTTTATTGCATTAAAAAAGCATAAATTAAAACGTCAAATCGCCATCTTGTATTGGGTCGATTGACTCTTCAATTTGCTACGCTCGCGCCTGTGCGGAGGTATTGGAATCTAGCCTACAATAGGTGTTCAATATCTATGGTTTTAACCGTGATACGCAACACACACACGCACAAGTGGACGTATAGACTGACTCAAAAGTGATGCATGAAGAGAAGCAGCACTCCAAAATGTGAATGTTTTTAATAAGCGATATTCCACAGAATGTTAAAGAAATATATTCAATACAGTTTGAATGTAAGTATCCGCAATACCCACTAGACATACAGAGTATCGGTCGCATTGTCCTGACTCGAAATATCGTATCAGAACTATTGATAACATTGCTATTATTAGCTTTGAGACCCTCAACGGATTGGAAATCCCTAATTGGGTGCTTCCTTTCAACTATTTCACTCATTTGATTTGGCTTTCCCTTCCTTTCACAAGCAAACATTCTTCACAATAGTCTAGACATAATAACCCCATCCATAAGTTAACAAGACATTTTAATATAGTTTTTGCTTGTTAGGTTTGTATAATGAAACTTTATATCTCATTTTAAGACCGTTATATTATTATCCATGAGAAATAATGAAAAACATATTGTCTAAGCTTTGTGTCATGCAACAATACAGAAATAAGAATTTAATGATTAAGTTTCATACAGAAGATGCATAATAAGGCACGTCAGAATCATGCTTCAAAGTCAACAAAAGAAAGCTACTCACAAAATATATAATCAAATCTCGCTTCAGTATTAACCTGTAGATTAATGAGGAAATATTTAGTTTTACGTTACAACTGTATTGAAAGGGTAAGCTCTTATTATAACATTGTGAACTTTAAAAACATGGAGTGAAGCTAATCTTCATGTATTACTTGAAAAGTCTCGTCCGTCTGTGTATGTCACGTCTCACGATGAACTACAATGACCTTCGTATGGCATCCGTTTTTTGTTGTGCCCTTCAACAAGAATGGTGCAGAATGTTTTTGTAAAACGGGGGGATAAAGGGGGCGGGTCAGCCCCCCAAAAATGGAATATATTTTCACCACACTAAAAATGCCCAAATAAAAACGTGCGTGATAAACGGGGGAAAACCCGCCAAAGTCGTTTTTTTGGGAGGGAGTAAGTGAGCCATGTTTTTGATTACCCCCGGAAAATTTCCCCCTTTTTTTCCCACTACCAAGGGCCTTTCCCCTAGCCAAATTCATAGGGTAGAGTGGCCCCCCCATTAGGGCCTTACATCCCGGGTAACTTTCCCCTATTCCCCCTACCTAAAGCCTCCCTAGCCTATAAATGGGGTAGAGTAGCCGCAAAAATGGTTTAAAACAGTCCCAACGGAAACATTCCATTTTTACCCCTACCAAAAAGCCTCCCAAAACCTATCATGGGTTTGAGTGGTCCCATTATGGCCTTAATTTGACGCCCCCTTTATACCAACTAAACTTAAAAACCCTAATTTTTATACCAATTTTTATTTATCAAACAAATCCCAAATTTTCCCCGGGGTACTCAAAAACATCCCCTCGTCATATCTAACGACTTTGACGTTTTCCTAGTCGTGTTGGTTTTAAGGCGCTCTTATACCCGAAATTCGGGGACCGGGGCTCAATAAAACTGGTGGGGAAACATTTTGAAATTTTCAGTTTGGGATTTTAAAAATTTTTTTAACCCTTTTTGTTTTGAAAACCCAAAATAACGCGGGCGTAGTCTCGTCACACAAACATCATCATCATTTGTGACAAACTATGGAAAACATGGGCTAGGGGAAAAATGGGTAAATATTGCAAGGTTACTCAATCGCCGGCGGAATTTGGGGATTTTCCCTTTGGGGTGCAAAATTCGATACACCTTTGGGCCTGCATTTCACAGCCAGACAAATAAAAAACAAAAAATATAAATTTTTAAAAAAACCAAAAACCCTTGTCTTTAAAAAATTCCTTTCACATTTTGCAGCCTTTTTTATCAATTTTAAATTTTTTCTTGTAGATTTAAATTGCCAAAAAGGGTTCAGCTGAATTTTTTTTACAGTTATCCGTAAAACTTTTACCCGGGCTCTGTTTTTAAATTTCAGCGTAAACTGTTCCCCCCCCCCCCCCAAATGGCTGATTTTTTGGGTGTACACACAGCCCCACACAGAACCCCCAGACTCACAGAAAAAAAGAGTCTTTGAGCTGAAATTTGGGGATACTCAATCGCTTCGCTCCCCGTCTAATAAAAAGGGTTTTCCATACCCGGGGTTTTTTAAATTTATAGGCCGTTTGGGGAACGTTTTCTGTCGCGTTGATTTGGGTGAAATTTTTTTTGTAAATTTTTGTATGCCCTGGGATCTCTTTACTATTTTAAGGGCCCCCTTTGCAAAATATTTTTTTTAAATTATGAATTTGGTTTTAAAGTAGTATTAATTTCTATGGGGATTTCCCAAATTAAAAACAGTTTAAAATCTGGAGAACCCCAAGATTTGCATTTTGAACGAAATTTTAGATGGGTTGTTTTTTCCCAAATTTTTATGTTACTTTTTAATTATTTACACCTCAAAAAAAATCATATTAAAAAACCCTTTTTTTCTTTCTATAGATTTGGATTTTTTTACAAAAATTTTTCTTTCAAAAAGGTACTTCATCGTCATTACCTTAATGTCCATGTGAAATATGAACGTTGTAGCCCCACCCGTTTGATCATAATCGGCCCAAATATCACGAAAATATCGCATTAAAAATCTTTTTTTTTGTGAAAGTACGATATTCATGAGAAATATCTCTTCGATTATACCCAAAAAATTGACATGTCTAAGTTTTGAGATTTCGAAGGTCCCTTCCTATTTTTTTTATTAATATCGCATATGCCAATGCCCGGTAGAGCGCAAACAAACAGAAACACACTTGGTAAATTGTTTTTGGGGGTCAGTGAAATTGAAGTTTTCGCTTCGCTCATCCAATAAATTACTGCCAAATGAATTGACAGAATATATATTTTTAATAATAAATTTAAATAAATTTAATTTTTATAATTTTTATAATTTAATTTAATAATAAAATTTAATCATTAGAAACCGAAACCTACGTTTTTGGTGGTAAATAAATGAATAAAAAAAATTTGAATAAAGAATCAACTCACTAACTTACATATATGATTTTCAAATGGGGGCATTAAATTTGAAGCCGACTAAGCCAACCCTGTAGGCGCCGACATCAACGACGAGCGAACAAAAACCAACGATCAACTAGAGACCGGCATATTTACGTAGGGAACACCGATCAATCAAGCTGGACACGATTCCACCCGCGGACAGCGCCAGAATCAACATGGCTGATTTGGAACAACCTTATAATAAATTGTGTGCCTTGTTGCTAGGACAGCTCCAAAGTCACTGTTTAGACATTCCTAAGTCAGTAACTTATGGACTAAAGTCCAAATCAGATGTTCAAAACGACTTCCTGCATTGGAAGCAGAGCCTCTAACCACAAGGCCAAAGAACCACACAACAATTCTGTATGGATTCTCTATAGTCGAATAATTTGACGATAGCAATATAAATAAATACAGATTAGATGTATCACAAGAAATTCTTCGGATTAAAATCTCCCCCATCGGCATATAGCATCACTTTTCTGTCCATCCATCTGTATAATGTGTGTGTCACGTTTCACGATAAAAACAAAACATGAAAACTGCTTCATATTCGTTTTGTTCGACATCGTCTTTCAACAAGGACGGAATGTTTTGAGTGGTCCTGGGTTCAGGGGGGGGGACTAGTTTCCTTAAAGTTGGAACTCTACGAGCCCGGCACCTCCACCAAAACTGATGCGATCTGTCGCTCCTATTTCAGAACCTCCCCTTCAAGTGCTCACATTTGTAGCATTAGATCTCCATATTGAGTAGATTACATTCCAGCAGCTTTGTAATTCGCATTCTACCTATGTTTTCTCCAGGAATTTAATCAAAACACGGTATTTTTCAAATGTGCACTTTTTGATGAACTTTGCTATTCCCCTTTGGAAGGTAATATCGAAATAAATCTACACGAATCATTTGGAGAAACTTATTTGTCGCATAAAAAAACACATCTATAAACCACCTTTCCAATCACGTTAAATGCCAACCAAAGGCTTAAAATTGATGACAAAAAGTCATTTATGATGATGCAGGTAATCGGGACCTAAATTCGAACAAATAAGTAAATGATATTTCGTAAATTTAACCTATTTGTCACCAATTTTACCCTACTCACATTTGACAATTATGTTAGTACGAAGATCGCCATTTTTTTGTATGATTATGACAACGTAATAAAGACTCACTCAAATCAATTGAAATGAAAACAGGAATCCAAAAATAGGTTAGCGAAGCTACAGATGAACTGGTTGTAGAAAAAGGACACCGTATTAAAATTACTACGTACATTTTAATCATTTGGTTGAGGGGCCGGGTTAATAGAATTGGCTTCTTTGGATGGTAACCGCATGTCCCTCTACCCTCTACCCTCTACCCTCTACCCTCTACCCTCTACCCTCTACCCTCTACCCTCTACCCTCTACCCTCTACCCTCTACCCTCTACCCTCTACCCTCTACCCTCTACCCTCTACCCTCTACCCTCTACCCTCTACCCTCTACCCTCTCAATAAATCATCCTTGTTGAAGGAAATAACATAAAAAGGATGTCAATTGAAAGTCATGGTCGATTTTACACCGTGAGTCGCGACTCACGCATGTACGGTTGAAAAAGTGATACATAGAGTGAAGTTTTACGCTCAGATAATGCAATACAAATATATGATACAAAATATCCCTCGTAAAAATTAAAAAGCTTTAGATCACAAAACTCTATACATTTGTTAAACTAATTGCGAACCATATTAATTAGAAATTGATTAAATAATAGCTATAAAGTTGTTAATTTGATGTTTGCTTTGATGTTGACCCATTTTAGTTATTATTAGTTGGGTAACTTTGATTGAATAATTTCCCAAACCCAAATTCCCTCTTTTTGTTTATATTTGGGGTTTTGTAATACCGGGGAAATTTTTAACGGCAAAGCTAGGGGGCCAGGGGGTTAATTGCACTTTGGGTGGGAATAAAAGGGAGCTAAACCTCAAGGGAAGAGGGGGGGTGAGTTTTGAAAATTTTTCCCACATGAATAACAAGCAGCCTTGCTGATTGCGTAACATGCAATGTATTGAATAATTTGATACGGAAATCAACTGCCTTTGAAGTGGGTAGACTCAAAATACGATTTTTTTATTTTTTATTTTTTTTAAAACCTTCACATTTTTTTCCAAAAGCCCCCCCGGGGAAGGGGCCTATAATACCGTAAACTATTTCCCCCGGAAATTTTTTTCTCTTTCCCGAAAGTTACTAGCAAAAATAAAAAAAGAATACACATAGTAAATAAACAAATTTGACATCCAGTAAAAACAATTTGAATGAATGATTGGTTTGAATCAAAGCTTTTTATTTTGGTACGTAAAATTTGTTTGTAGCCATTCCTCTCGACTGCCAGCCCTTCAATCGACTCAAATCCACTTTGTAGTGGTTAAAAGTGGGTGAAACATCCCCCAACCCCCCACCCCCGACCCCTTGCACACAGCCCCGGTGGGCCAAAATATCTTCGGAGCAAGAGGAGAGCAAATAATAATCGAATCCCCCCCCCCCCCCCCCCCCCATCCCAAAACACACACGCAAAACCCGCCCAAAGGATATGGGCATATGGGGGTTTATCGAAACCGCTATTTGCAAATACAGATTCTGATTTGCTTTGGCCAGACCATCAATTTTTTTTGGGAGAGGGAAAATATAAAAATTAAAATTTAAAAAATTTTAATTTTTGGGAAAAAAAGCCCACGATTAGTTAGGGAAATTTTCCCGCCTAGATCTTTTTTCATCGTTTTCCCAAAAGCCCAAGTTTTTTTTTTTTTCCTTCAATTGTTAATTTTATTGTTTAAGGATTTTAAACCCCAAAAAGAGTTAAAGAAAACTACTCGTAAATACAAGAGGAGATATTACAATACCCGTTAACATGGCAGAATCCACATCCACAATTCAATTTATTTTCCAGCTACAGGATGACAACTGTCCATTTTTATGCTCTTGTAAGAACGTTTCTTTGGCAGAGCAAGTCTAGGTAAATCATTGAAGTTAAAGTAAATTTATACATGGACAAATAGAAAAGACTCTTAACATAATCCCGTTGTATTCTTCTTACCGCAAAGAAAAAAAATATCAGTGATAGAAGCGAATGTGTTTTTGTATATTCTTAATTTTGTTGCTTTTTATTGTCATAAGTATAAAATAATATAACGACCATTGTTTGCCGAAGGCCATTCACGACCTCAATTCCACCTATCATGAAGACATGTCAATCTATTAATCAATCAATAATCAATCAATCAATCAATCAATCGCCCTCTCTCTATTTCTTTCAAGTGGTTTTTGTTTTGTCTTCTCCATGCTCCGGTGGATGTAAGTCGTTCACGGCTTACTCTACCCACGTCTGCGCGCGAAGTCTGTTAAAAGGGGTCAGGACTTACAAGCCATTACCTGATTCCGTCCGGCTATCTTTCTCTTTCATCAGCCATCAACAACACAGCTGGTTTTATCTCTCAAGGTACTTTATAACTAAGGGGCTGTGAGGTAAGGACAGCACCGACCTTTACAACGAATTCTTTGTATAGCTCACCCACCCTTGATCACGAGAACTTACCTGATCACAGTTATATCTTGCATAACTATGTTATCTTTAACAGCATTCGATTCAAACATACCTAGTTTATAATAATATTTTACAATATTTTGAATAAATATATGTTTAACCTTGGTTTTATAGTAGGCCTACTATAAAGCAAATCAGACCAAGAATTAGACAGTTTTATATTGTTGGCCGCATAGCTCAGTTGGTTAAAGCATAGCCCGGAAAACCAAGGTCCCGGGTTCGATCTCCGGTGTATAGTCATTTTTTTATTTCTTTCTAAAGTACTAATATATGATATTTAAGGCTTTCGCAGTATATTTTATATATTATTAATTATTATTATTATTATTATTATTATTATTATTATTATTATTATTATTATTATATTATCATTCGATCGCTAGATGCGGACGGGAGAGGTTGTGCTACGAGTGAGCTCCGCGCAGTGCAAGGCTTTGAGTCATGTCGCCAGTAGGAACGTGTAGTCAGTGTTCTAAAAAACCTACCGCAGGACGGTGATTTTGTGCATTGTGCAGGGTGTGATTCTCATGTTCATTACGAGTGCTCAGGTTCAAAAAATCGACACACAAGGGACACTCGCAGGTATTGAAGTTGCAGTGGCGTTGCCCTAAGTGTGGGGCGGCCGGGCAGCTTGCTGATAGTGGCCTCCCCACGCCCACTGGATCAGACGTTGTTGGTGCCCTAGGAGGTGGAGAATCTAGTGAGACGTCACAGGCATCAATCGAAAAGGTACTTAGTGTGGTGTACGAGCTTCGTGACGAGCTTAGAATAGTGAAGAAAGAGCTGGAGTCATTGCAGGTAATAAAAGACGAACTAAATGAAAGTAGAAAAGTAAACGTAGCCCTTACGCAGAGAATATCAAAACAGGATGAAATAATCGAAGAGCTAACTGACCATCTTCACGAGCTAGACCAGTACGGCAGAAATAAAAACATTGAAATATCGAATGTGTTAGAAGAAGACGGTGAAAACCTAGAAGAGATCGTGGTCAAGCTAAGTGAGATTGTAGGTGTTAATATTACGTCACGCGATATCGATGTGGTCCACCGTGTAAAATCAAACAGTAAGTACCCGCGAAAAGTAATTGTTCAGTTCGCTTCTAGAAAGAAGAGGGACGAAATCCTCGCCTGTCTTTCGCAAGGTGTCGGTGAGGAATAAGGACCTGTTTCAGGAAGAAGAGGAGGACGGAAACCTTCCCATATATATAAACGAACATTTATCACCTCACTATAAGAATTTATTCTGGCAAGTGAAAGCAAAAGCAAAGGTGACAGGTTTTAAATTTGTCTGGTTTAATCGCGGTTCTATCTGCGTCCGAAAGGACGAAAAATCTAAAAACCCAACGTGATATTGATAAATTAAATTAGGTATATGATAAATGGATTTGTGGAGTCCACCGTCTCCTGAAACGGAAGTGATTGATTGAATTGACAACTGGATGAAGTAGTATCAAGGGCTAACAATCGTTCATTTAAATATAAGATCGATTAAAAAACTTGGGATGAACTGAGAGTACTTCTGGAGAAACAGTTAGATAAAATTCATGTGTTAGCACTAAGTGAGGTAAATGTGAAAGAAATATGTAGTCAATTTGAGTTGGTCGGGTATGAAATGTTTTTTTAATTTAAGAAACGAAAGACGAGGTGGTGGTTTAATTCTGTACGTTAAGAACTCGATTGTATTTGAGAGGAGTAATGTGTTATTTAGTTATTTTGAAGGCATAGCTGGTAACATAATAGTTAACAATAATGTCGTGTCACTATTGTTTGTTTACCGACCTCCCAGTAATAACACAAAGAAAGAATTCATTCAGGAGATTGATAAACATTGGAATGAGATTAAAGACACAACAGCAATTTTCATTGGTGATGTCAACATTGATATTCTAAGCGATTGTGATGCATTTGTACAACATTATGAAACAAGTCTAGCCGCTAACGGTTTTACTAGGTATATCTCTGGGGCAACACGTGAGGAGATGGTAGAGGGCAGACTCAGAAGGTCGTGCATAGATCACGTTTATGTACGCGCGGTTAATATTCAGATTAGGTCAGCTATCTTTACCTCAAAGGTATCGGATCATTACATAATAATGACATCATTGAATTTATCTCAATATGAAACTAAATCTGAGGGTAAGAATTATGCCACAATTATGAATGAAAATAAAACTTCTTCATATTCTTAAAAGTATAAATTGGGATATCTTGCTTTCTGCTAACAGCTGTGAAACATTGTATAATTCGTTGTATTTAAATTTCAAAAAGGCGTATGAACGGGCTACGTGTATTCAAGAGCAACGTTATATCAAAAGGAGTAAAAAATCGTGGATGACATCAGAGTTATTAGATATGAT
This sequence comes from Sweltsa coloradensis, assembly GCA_024449915.1. Lineage (NCBI taxonomy): Eukaryota > Metazoa > Arthropoda > Insecta > Plecoptera > Chloroperlidae > Sweltsa > Sweltsa coloradensis. The sequence goes on along the minus strand of JAMZAV010000677.1, from coordinate 703,876 downwards.
ATCAAAAAGAGACCGTTTTTTTCCATCAATGGAAAAAGTGTAAAAATATAAACCTTGCGAAAGGGGTTTACAGGGCTGAGTACAACAACATTCGTAATATATTGAATAAGAAGATAAAAATAGCAAAACAGAATTACTACCGAAGCTTTTGGAAAAAAATAAAGGAATATAAAAGATACTTGGCAAACTATAAATACAATTATAGGAAAGAAATATAAAGAGTCAGTAGATGCAGTTATTAAAAAGTATTTAGGAAAAAAATGAGAGTCCCATTAATATAGTAAACAAATTTTGCAAATATTTTTGTAGAAGAGGTTGAGCAAATCATTCATAATTGTGACGTGACTTGTGTTAAAGATGATACAGGAGAAAATAGTTTAATTTACCAGCAGAAGCAATCGGTATACATTCCTCCTATTGATGGGGCCCAACAGTGCAAGAAATCATCGTAGCAATGAACCCGGGAAAAAAAGTGCCGGTTTTGATGGAATAAGGGTTAAAGACTTGCAAAATATAAAGAATCAGATCAGTCCAGTAATTGCTTTGTTAATAAATTTATCAATTAAAGAGGGTGTGGTGCCAGATATGCTCAAGATATCAATTGTAAGGCCTGTCTATAAAAAAGGAAGCCATTATGATTATTCCAATTATCGCCCAATTGCCTTGTTGTCTGTGATCAATAAGATTATGGAAAAATATGTGTCTGGCTGTATAAGTGATTACTTTACGAAATTTAATATTATTAAACAAAAACCAATTTGGTTTTCAGAAGGGCAAAAGTACATCTGACCTCTTATTAAAATTTTCAAATCTAGTAAATTCTAAATTAAGTGATAATTTGCATGTGGTATGCATGTTTATTGATTTCACGAAAGCGTTTGACCACACTCAACCACAAGAAATTATTATTGGCATTAGAAAATGTCGGTGTGAGGGGTCCAATTTTGCGATGGTTTCAGAATTATCTAGAAAATAGAAAAATAGTTGTAAAAATAGGTGAAGTGTTCAGCACCCCTAAAATAATAAAATCAGGGGTGCCGCAAGGGTCAATCCTAGGGCCATTGTTATACTTGGTATATGTTAATGCGATTATGCGATTCTTAAAGAAGTGTTTTTGCATATTTTTTTGCCGATGACTCAGCATTAGTTGCGATTCATAGGAGGATTTCAATTGCTGAAATGTATTTGCAAGAGGATTTAATAATTTACTGAGATGGACTCATGATGATGGTTTGATTGTTAATGCTAAAAAAACCAAAATAGTTCACATTTCTACTCCTTTAAATCTTGAACACAATGTTGCTGTTAAAGTCATATCACACTCGGTACAGTGTTTGCATAATAACGTTAAACAAAACTCACGTGACATAAATTGCAACTGTGATCAAGTGATTGAGTCGGTGTACAGTCACGTGTATTTGGGAATCGAAGTTGATCAGTGCTTTTCTTGGGACAAACATATTAGTAGATTATGCACAGGATTTCGACCGTGCGCAGCACAACTGTACCATTTAAAAAATATTCTCCCATATAGTTTACTTCGTATGGTTTATATCGCAATGGTTGAGTCAATCATCTCGTATGCACTGTTGGCCTGGGGAAATGCCTCTCATATGTATATTAATCAAATAGAAAGTTTACAGAAAAATATATTAAAAACAATTCTACCCAATCATATAACAGATCATTGTTCGTCAAAACGAGTTATTCAAAATATCTGATTTGCTTCCCGTAAATGTTATGTATATATATAAGTTAATAACTAAATTTTATTATAATGATGAACACAAAATTAAATTGACCATACCATATATACAAGAGCGCAAGCCGCAAATGACTACAGAGTTCCTTTGACAGCAAATAAATATGGTGAGCGATCTCTGCAGGTTAGTGTGCCGCAGAGTTTTAATCTCTTGCCGCCGAAGTAAAAGAATTGGATAGGTTGAGCCAAGTCAAGATAAGAGTTTAAAGAGTTTCTTTTGTCCAATTTAATGTAGAATTTGTTACATTATTTTTCGTTTCCTTTTTTTACAGAGCTCTTTTTGTATGAGTAACTGTTCATTTTATTTTTGTGTTTTGTTATTCAAATTTGAATTGTTTAATAAGTCTTTATAATTTATATTGTTAAACATTATGTAGGAATGAGCCATGGAATCTGCATTCTGTATCTAGCATGTAACTTAATAGTATGTAATAATTGTCATAAGAATAACCCACAGACAAGCTTATCAAAGCTTTGTGGGCAATCGAATAAAATTGTAATTATTAATTCTGTAAGAAAACTTTATTGCTAATAAAAAAAAAAAAAAAAAAAAAAAAAATTATTATTATTATCAATATATTATTATTATTATTATTATTATTATTATTATTATTATTATTATTATTATTATTATTATTATTATATTATTATTATTATTTTATCAGTGGTTCCGAAACGTCGAACTCACACACCAGTAAGTGTAAACACGCGACGCGGCGAAATGACCCGTTTCACACCTTTTTTAATTAATATTATTATTATTATTATAATATATATTTCTTTACTCCTGCTTCTAACATAAGTCGGGTCAGGGGTTGGCTAACCACCTACTTCCTTGAGCACACAGAGTTGATTAACATCGGTTTGTCATGTACTCTTCTCTTTCAATTTCTTCGTCTTCCATTTATTTTTTCCCTTCAATTTCGTCTTTTTCTTTCTTGCTTCTTACCACCAGCTCACGCAATTTACTTTTGGCCTCCCATAGTCGTTCTGCTTCGACTTCTTCCCAACACTCATCTCTCTTTCTTTCTTTCTTCATATGATCGACGTAACCTCCACTCTGTCTGTCTCGTTCATCGCGTATTATCAACTTTTTTTACCGTCTTATCTTGCTACCAACTTCACGTACCTCCATTCAAATCATCTCTTTAACACTAGATCAAGGGCAGGTACTCAACTCATTTTCCCCGTTCACAGGACAAACCTACTAGACAATTCATTCACTTTCGACGCAATTAGAACTTGGAACGCTCTACCTACAAACATAAGGGACATCCATATCAATAACTAGGAAAACGCTTAAGTCCCGCCGCGTTGTTGGATGAGCGTAATTGGTGAATTGAGCTGCCATGTGTTTTGCGGATTTTCTGTTGTTCTGTGAAAAAATCAGAACTTTGTTGAAATTTTTTTTAAATTAAATCAAATTAAATAAAAAATTAACTTTTTTTTTTAATTAGTCGTAATTTTAAAAAAGGAAAATATCGTAATTTTGAAATTTTCATAAGAAATAATTATTCGATTAGACGATTACGCTCAAATTTCACACGAATATATCAATTCATAAAATTAAGGTTCTGTGAAAAAATCATTACAATCGGATAAAGCATGTAGGCGTTATAAGTTGAAGAAATTTTTTTAAAAATCGAAAAAATCGTAAAATTGTGATTTTTATGAGGAATAATTTTTCGATTGCACTCAAAAACGTGTCAGTTCTAAGTTCAGAGCAGTCGAAGGCCTCCATAAAATTTCATCGCAATCGGAGTATCGGTTTAGCCGGAATCGTGTTAACAGACAGACAAAAATACAGAAAAAAAAAACATTCCGGATTTTTTTCTCCAGTGTAGTGAAATGGAATCTTCGCTTCGCTCGCTACGCTCATCCAATTACAATATTTTTAGGAATAAAATTCATGAATTATATTTCACAAAATGCCATGGGAATACTGACAAATAACAAAATGCACATTGTGTTTAAACTCACAATATGCTATTGCTTGATTTTAACTTCTGTAGACAACTCACTTAAAAATGTATGAATGAGAGTATGATTGTGTAAAATGTATATGTAGTCCATGTTCTATCAAAATTTAAAATAAAAATTCATGTTACATCATCAAATATTTTATTGGAAATTGCTATTAACAAATTATAAATCTGAAAAATGTATTTATATTATTAGTTGGATGGAAGAAAAGGTCTAGCTGGCCTAAATCCCGCCTGGACAATAAAGACGTCTCTCTCTTCAACATCATTTATTATTTGGTCCGCCGACTTCTTTCTTGGTCTACCAGGTCTTCTAATGTTCTTATCTCCACATTCAAATTGTGCCCTAAGTCATTCTCTGTTTTATTGTTTTGAAAATTAACAATATTTTATAGATACACAGATAAATAACAAACAATTGATTATTTTCGGTGAAATGGGATAAAAACAAGCAATTCTTTATTTAAATACATCGAGGAGATTTGTTTCGTTTTCCTTTCAAAAAATGATTGTAAAAATCGTAACAAGATTAAATCCAAACCAAGCGTGTGAAGTTTAAATCGATGAACGAGATTAAGTGAAGTACGTCGAGCACGGTAATCCGACGCTGTGTTGCGAAATTACGTCGTTACAGCTTACACGGTAATGCAACTCGCATTACATTCGCTAAAAGCCATTAAGGCGCGTGTTCCCCGACTTCCTTCGCCTTTAAGAGGCACTCCAAGTAATTGAAAAAAGAATATCATTTCTCGAGGGGTTTTATATGTCCACCTCAGAGACTTGTGGTCCAACATGTTAAGACGCGACGTTTATATATTAAGGCAAGGACATGAAACTTACATTGGGGCTTAGTTCACTCGTTCAACACGAAGCGATAGGGTGTTGAAGGCTCTGGTCATCTCACTGGGTCCATCTTACGCTGTCAAGTCGTTTCATATACACGCCTTGAAACATTAGTAGTAATAGGTGTCGTTTAGACTGACCAAGGTCATTCAACATCCCTTCGACATCTACTGAAAGCAACCCACATTATCTATGTTTTACTGTTGATTCTGCATCCTTTCAAAATGTTAATTTACATAATACTTTAGCTCATGATTTATGTGAGAAATAGACCCATAGGAAATGCCGTTGCCAAAAGCGATCTTTGCAAAAGTCGACTTTAGCAAGATTTTAATCACACAGAAATCTAAATTACGGTCATAACTAAAACAAATGTAGAATTTTTATCACAGTAAATAAAATGTCACTATGATGGACGAAATTAAATTTATATTTAGCTGTTCTATTGTTATTACTAGAAGAAATATAACATTTATTTTGTGCATCATTCCACATTTCATGAATATGACAAGAAACAGACAAATAATGTCGTCGGTCGATATTTCGTCGTTCTTCTGTCTAGCCAGTAGAAATATGTTTTGGAAAATATTCAATTTAATAGAATGTTATGGTCGACGTGAACGAATACAATAAGTATATTACAAAGTTGCAACAAAACTTTAACAAAACCTCTCCGTACTATCTGTAGTCAGACAAACTGAGTTAAAGTCCTTTTGGTCGTTGCATTTCACCGGTACCACCTGTCCTAAGTAGATTTCAATTGAAAAGCACTCGCACTACTAGGGACCAACCGAACCAGCCAATCGAAAACAACTCAAACCGTGTCCAAACTAGAAGAAAACGAACACCGAAGAGTTGTTTCGTTGTGAATATAAAGTATCTCCCGCCTTAGCCCGGGAGAATCAATTTGAATATGTTCGAGGGATTCCCTGGATGGGGAGTCCCCCAAGGCGGACCCGACAGCAAGTTCTATGTAAAGTTGGAATCGAGGCGAGATGAAAATTACTTTGTGGAGTCGCCCGAGGATTTGCAACTAGTGGTTTGCTAACCACGCCTATTGTCGGTTTTCAACAAGATGGATTTAGATGGAATTTAATGGTAGAAAATACCTTTAAGTAAAGCAAATTCTGAAATTCTGTATGTAAAATATTACAAAGTTTCAATAAAGCAATTATCACTGCATCCTAGATATTTCATGCATCTAGTTTCTTCTTTTAACTCGTTGAATTATCTAGGAGGCAGTGGTAAATACCATAAAATTCAATAATTCATATGATCATATTTTATTGCATCTTTATGGTGTTTGCTATAATTTTATTTCACCGATAACTTTGAGATATTCTTTCATATGATATTTACTTATAACATAGTTACTGTAAAGTAAATGTATCAAATCTAAATGGTAAATAGCACAGGTAATGTAACATAAACGTTATTAAAACTATAAAGTTCTTGAAGCAATCGTCACTTGACCGCTTGAAGGATAAGAATTCCAACTAAATACAAAACGGTTAATATCACAAAGTCAATAAATTAGATTCATACATTATTGAAGTTTCTGTTTGGCTTTGCATGGGTCCCTTCCTCAAGACTACACTTCTCTACGAGTAATTCTAATAGGAGTTTTGTTTTAAATATAAATTCTAATTTTTACATCTATGTTTAGTGGAAGGATCCACTCATTTTGAAGTAGAATTTATTTAACCTATTATTAATGGTTTCAAAATGGTTATTTTACCAGTTTACAAATGGTCATTTGAAAACAATCATTTCTTCTCTTACTTACTAAAATATATAATATTAAATAATATTTCTTAAATATCACTATGAAATTAATGAGAAGGATTAAAATGAGACGGAATTTTGAAGAGTTATTTTTGATTTAGGTAAGAAATCTTCTTACTCGACCTTAGACGTAAATTCAACCTTTACTTCATCTTCAAAGGCGTTCCGAAATGGTAATGGCATTTGAAGCATCTTCTATTTCTCATAAAATGCTCTACTGAAAACAATATAGTGGAGTACCGCATTCCCCAATACGCCAGCTCCCAATACCCTGAATGGTGCATCGCCTTCAACAGCCGCCATTGACTATTCAGTACAGTCTAATCGAGGGTGCGATGGTTGTGAGCAACACACCAGAGCAAATGGTTATCGATTATATCTTGTTTTGCAGTGAAACCCTCTTGGGAGTAAGTTGCGTGGACCTTTACGGTCAATGCGTTCGAGTCTCGTTGTTTGCATTGTGTTTCGGTAAAGCTCGGCCAATAGGTAGTCGTGTTGCTGGATTAGGGGGATGTGCACCGTTGGTCAAGGTGATTCAAGGCCCTGTTTGAGCTGTAGGATTTTGTGTCGTGTTTGGCAAAAGGGGCAAACATGTAAACGAGATTGTATTTAACAAAAACGTCCTAATTGACCTTGCAAACAAGTAGAAAAAACAGGAGTTCAATTTATTAACTCGTCGTAATCGATCTAAAGTGACATGACAGCAGCATGCATGCAGTATGGCAGTGTGAAATAAATAATAATAAAATAATAATAATAATAATAATAATAATAATAATAATAATAATAATAAATAAATAAATAAATAGTAAATACAATAACGCATTGTGACAACTTGTCAATCGACAGGGTCAACTTATTGAAGGGTTAACATTTACCAATCCAAACGACAACGCAAGCAAACACTAGTAAATTTTGAAAGTCATGATGTAAATGTCTTGTACAGGTTTGTAATATCACGATCTAGGCCCGATGCAAGTTTATCTTAATGTGAACGTTACAAATTTAAAACACCAACAAAAATATTCTTGATGTGAGTATTGGCATATAGGCAAAATTGTGTAGGGCTACATTGGAAAAGTAGATAATAATATGATAGCTGTGTTTTTACACCATACAATTATACAAGGCCGCTTCGCGAACGCTTTTTTTTAGTCGCGTTGATGGATGAGCTTTTTTAATAAGTTTTTAGTTTGAGTGGAATATCTTTACTTTTGCACGTTCTTTTTGAACGCATTGTAGGTGATTGTTGTCAAGTTTCTATTGTTATTATATACCTAAAAAAACTTATATAAAAACTTTATTTCTATGGATTCTGGCTAACATTTCCAACTTTTTCTTTCAAAAGGGTACTACATCACCATAACCTTACTGTCCTTGTAAAATATTAACGTTGTAGCCCCACCCGTTTGGTCAGAATCGCCCCAAATGTCAGAAAATATCGCATAAAAATCGAAACAAATCGATATTCATGAGAAATATTTCTTCGATTGTACCCAAAAACGTGACAGGTCTATGTTCAGAGATTTCGAAGGTCCCCTCCAATTTTCATCACGATCTCATATGCCGTTTGCCCGGTAGAGGGCGAACAAACAGACAAAATACAAAAACCAAAAAAAAAAACACCGGAGCTAATTTTTTGGGGGATCAGAGAAATTGAAGTCTTTGCTTCGCTCATCCAATAATAATAATCTACCACTTTTTCAAGGCCAATTATCTTATTGTACAGATTTTTCTTCAATTCGTAAATTCATTTGACATTTAAGTTTCAAAAACTCCTCGGGGCATATTTTGGTTTAAAAAAAACGATCAAGTCGAGGGTTTTCCGGGCGTAGAGTAACCCTAGGTACATGCAAACAATTTCCAATGTTCCTCTTTATATTCCTCTTGTCCTATATGCGGTGGATATATTTAGATCTATGTCAACAGGTTCGAATCAGGCCGGCCGGCTACAAACAGGGGAATCCCCCGCGGGCTGGTTAACAATGGCAACGCAGCGCGCGAAGTAGTTCCCTTTGTGTGCGGCCCGGACTAATGGTGCACTCTAGCGTCGTGTTTATCCACTAACTCCCTTGAGCTGTGGAATACATGAGCTGAAACTTCATTTCCAAGAATAGGTTTTCGCATTTTACTTTCGAGAAGGGGATTACCTAGAGATGGGTTTCCTTGAATAATAACGACTGTTGGAAAGTTGGTCTAAGCCAATATATATATATATATACAACGCAAAATTTCAGTTGCAAAGTCAAATTTCTAGAAAGCTTAGGTGATTACAGGCAGTAATGTGGTTTTGTCAGAACTATAGCCTGTCAGGAAAAAATGAAATGTGATGGTAAGTTGATAATTCGAAATGCATTTACTAAAATGTATAATAATAATTATCATGTTTATTCAATGATTATCGTATCTGAATATTTTTTTAAAACATGATAATATAGTTTCAACAAAAATACATCTTTATAAGATATTTTCCGTGTTTTGGGGCGTTCTTGAGTTATGACTAAAAAATCTGTATTTTATGTATAAAACTGTTATTAGTTATTTGTTAAATAGTTTTATTGACGTGAAAAAGGAAGGACGAAAAAGTTGAATGATTTTCCATTGAAACTAGGTTTCTGGTAAATGAAAAGAGCTTTTGTGAAATAGTTTTGTTAGAAATTAAGGATGAATTACGGCTTCAAAAACCAATTTAAATTGTTTTCTCTCTTATTGGGGTGAATTCCATCCAGAACCAAACACCCCTAGCCAGTTACAGGTAAGGCTTCGCGTATCGTTTCGGATGCGGTCAAGTTGTCACGCGAACTCTCTAACCCGACTCTCAACTCTCTACTCTCTATCTGATATTACTTTCTACAAACACTTGTTTGAATTCGACCTCCGAAAGGGAGTGGTGACATTTGAAAGAACGCACGGATTGGTTTATACATGAGCACGTTCTCCCCCCTCCCCCCGCCACCGTAAACCTGACCCTCAGATAGGCAGGCTCGCGTTGTATAGAGGATTTTCTAGAGAATGCTCCGGGCGATGGCAAAACTAGACGTTTCGCGACTCGTCATTGACGTCAAGCAATAATAAATGAGGTTTCGTTCGCGAGGAGGAAGAGGTTTGTGACGTAGGTCGAGGGGGAGGGAGGAGATATTCAGAAGATCTGTCGGAAAAGTGAGTTTCACAATCCGTGGGGTGCGTTTGATACGCAACTATCCATCGCATAACGCAAATACTCTCAAGCTCAGATTCGGAAGACAAATTTCCCTTTTTAGTTATGTTCCCAAAATATGTAAATAAACTTTATTTATATTGTTTTGCGTGTATAATGTGTATTTCTCCACAAAATCACAAATCCTACTTTTTTGTAAATGCGTAAAATGCATAAAGTAGAGATGACATTTCTTTTCGTGAATTTAGGGACCAACACTATAATACAAAAAGGGACGCGATTTTCTGGTAACAAAAAACATATATTGGAGGGATGATGGAGGTGCCGGTCCACACAATTTAAAATTGATAACTTTTTTCTAATAATATATACCAATGCCAATGCCCACCACTGAACACATCTTATTATAATTGAATGATTTAACAATCAATACACACCTTTACTGACTATTCATCGACTCTTAGTAGAGCCCAAGGTTGCAGTTTAACAACATAATAAAATTTATTTTAAAAAATATATCATATTATTGCTATAATATTATTATACATATTTTGTTTAATTACTGTTTATCATTTTCTGTGCATATATGTAATCTTAATTTTGGTTATAAATATAATTAAAAAATCTGTTAAAGAACTGTATACGTTAAATAATAAAATTGTTAATCTTTAAAATTCTTAATTCCTTATTTTCGATATAGTGTGCTAGGATTTTTCTGTTGAATAATCTTCCTAGCGGTCAAGATACGTCTCTCTGGTTCATATAAAACGCACAACCTCATGTGTAATCCACACTGTTATAAATCGTCGTCTGTTTGGACAGCGTAAACTCGTGTCCTGTCAGAAACAGCCGCTTCTTTTAAGTCTTGTGATGTGTTATCTAAGAACCACATAACTCACAGCGCTGCTACGTACAGACTAAGCTGACGTTGATTTGTGTTTGCTCTTTTAAATTGCCTTGGGAATTCACAATGTAAATTTGTGTGGGTTGGAAAAATGTATCTTTACGCGTATTGTTCGGTTAATGGGACAAAATTAAAACAACTAAATATTATAATCAAAAAGTTAAAGGAAATGTATTTTACATTGTGTGCAATATTAACTGAATCCTAATACTTGACAATTCTAAGTTAAGAGATTTAGAAGATTTGTGGTAAAAATTTGTTACAATCGGAATAGCCGCTGTAAATACTGAGGTCCAAAGTGTTTTGGGTCTGGCTTGGGGGTGGGTGGGCTAGTAAGCAAGCTCTGGATACATAATCTTCCACCAGAGGTCTCCAGAGGTCCCCCACCCTGCCCTCCTTCAAACACAAGTTAAAAATATATCTCACAGCAAACAGCTTCTACTCGGTTAGTGACTACCTCTCCATGTAAATAATAAAGAATTATAAATAATGAACAATTAAATAATAATAAATAAAAACAGATATTCTAGCTAAATTCAGCAATGATATATCACCTGTTAAGTCCTGTTTCAAAGTAAACTAAAATTGTAACATATGGTTACGATTTTTTAGTTATATGCCTCCATATCATTATGTCTCTTACATTCATCTGTACCATTATCTTGCACCAATTGTAAATTACCTCATCGAACAATTCTCTTCTCCAGTTATACTTTCATAAAATAATATATTATATCAATCTCATTATTATTATTAATAGCAACTCGCTTATTTTCAAATTCCACTTTCCTTATTAGTATTTATATTTTCCATCATTATCATGTGAATCATGTTTATGGACGTGTTGCTTATTTATTAGATTATTATATTATATTAGATTATTCATTCCCTCTCTCAAGAGGGGTTTTATCTGTTACCATGTATCGGTCGAATGAATAAATTGAAATTGAAATTGAAATAGTTCTAGACTTGGTTGGCTGACGCTGTCAATTGCACAGAGCATTGCTGCTGCTTCTTTAATTTTGCGCGTTCTACGGTTATTGTTTTTAAATAAAATTTTAGATTCGTCCCACTTTATTGGTTGATTGCATTCATACTTACGGTCTTTGAGTTCTTTGAGTGTTCTTAAGAACGCCTCAAAATATCGGGAAAATGATTGCTGACAGTCATGTGGTTATGTGAGAACTATGGGTTGCACGAAATAGATGGTTTTGTTATGGTAATTGAGTTTTTTATTCTATATTAAATTAATTAAATGTACATTTTAAATACAAACCGCACCGACTAAAATATTTTAATATTTTCACTTTGAATTGTATTGTTCTTACAAAACTACATAGGCGTCTGCAAGGTTTTAGATATTTTGCACAACTCTCGTCATATCACTAACAAAACTGTTATTTCGAGTGGTTTTATTGGTGGTGTTCTACCACCTTATGTTGTATCTAAAACGTGATTGGTCTAAGTTTGTAGGTTTTTATGATCCCTTGAAAATTTTCCGAGATCCTAAAAAAAGCTATTAACTCAAGAGTATTCAAATAAACCTTTTATAGGGAAGTGGGATACAAATTTCCCACCACTTTTTAAAAGCTACACAATTATATCTGCCAGTTTTTCATACTTCTAGCCCGGGTAAAATGCTGCTTTGATTTTTGAAATGTCTAAAAAAACAAATTCTGTTTAAAAACACAAAAATACGCCAATTTCCGTCGCGGATATTTTGTTTACCTATAGGACATTCAATTTGTACGTGAGAAAAAAGGAAAAATACGAAAAATTGACCCATAAAATCATTTTTGTAAACGCGTTTTTCAAACTTTGATTTCAATTTGGAATCCAAAATCAGCATTTTTTCCTGAAAGATCAAGGAAAAATCTAAAAAAATCTAAAATTCTTGAAAAATGTCACAAATTTTAAAAAGGTAGAAAGCAAAATTTTAAATCACACACTTTTTCCTATGAAGGGTAATCTTCGCTACGTTCCCTTCTCTCACAACTCTCATCCAATAAACCAAAATATGATTGCATTGCATGTCCATCGTGAATCCCAAAGAGCTTATTCAGAATAACCCACCACTCTCTGTAGAGAGAGAGAAATCGGAATTGATGCACGAGGATTCAATTAAACTCGGGATGAAATACACGACGGAAATGCCAATCGGAAATACAAGCGAATTCCCATATGAAATATTTATTGGATTCCATTTCAATTGTCTTCATCATAGAAGGCATTTCATTCATCATATCGGTACGTTTGTGAGAGAAAAATCAAGTACCAATGACGATCGTTAGAAATATTATAAGATGAAAGGATGTTACTCATTTGGCATGTTTACAAGTGTGTAGGCAATAGTAATAGACGCGCTTATAGCTTTTCCGGGTTGATATTTTCGACTGAGGGCGATGGTGTCAGGTGAAGTAACAGAGTTTTCTTATTATTGGTGAAAAAATATGTCATGGCGTCATCTCGGGAACACAATTGTTGTTTGGATGCAATTTATTTAATAATACTTGAATCTGCACTGCATTTTCTTGTGCAAATCAATCAATAAATGGTTTCTTATATTGTATCTCTTTTGTTTTCGAAATAATGAACAACACAATTTAGGTTTCAGCCCACCCCCCACCCCTTTTCACCAGAAGAAAAATTAAACTTTGTAAAACGTCAATCTAAGGGCTATGCCAGCTGCCCACTTTTTACACTTCAGTTGAAAAGCTACTTTTCGTGGTGAAACAAAATTATTGAAACTTTATTGGAAAAACCTCAACTATCCGATATATTTATCTTTGCACTGTGATAGTTTTTTTACTGTATTCTATGAAAACATTCATGATTTCTTTCTCGACGCCCATCATAGCCAGGTTAAAATAACATTTGGTTTTCCACCAAGCGCCCAAGGCTAGTAGATACTGCGACACTTCAGACTTTCTGAAACTCTCGTATGCAAAACAGTAAATCCCGTTCACTATATTTTTAACTTACTTGCATATTTTGGAAAATTGAAAAGAGGGTGAAACTTGAAAAAAGCGTTTTGGGTATCACTCAACTAAGGTGTTTTTCTTTCTTTTCCTTCCTATTAGTCTTATTTTCATTTAATTTAATACACACTTATTACACACTTATCACAATTTCGCAGTCGCGCTTCGCAATTTTTTATATTATTCATCCACACAGCTGTGGTTCTTTGTATCGGATGCATAGATACTAACATAGATAAGATACTAATAAAACGTCAGATTTTGTATTTGTTAATAATGTCAGCCAATCAAAACTTTAAAATATTGCATCAATCACCAAGATAATTCAACATTGAAAAAGTTCAATCTAACAGTTTCAAGAAGGCGGTGAAATTCTTGTGTGTCTTCATCTGCATTCTGTTGGGACTTCAGACTTCAAGGCTACATGTGAACTAACTCCCGGATATCAGTGGTGAAACCGATGCTATGAGGTACACGATTGGCTTGCGCTGTTGTATGTGTGGGTTTGTTCAACATTGCACCCCAAGAATGCAGGCACGTTCCACTTCAGATCCACGCGCTCGCCGTAGGTCCACTAGGAGATGCAGGAGACCTTGTTACGCAGTAATTCCACAAGAACAACGTAGATGTACTAACGCAACTTTCAATTTGGAATTGTAACAAAATTTATTGTATTTTTCAAACTTTACTTAACTTTCATTTATTATTTTCTACATTTATGTAGTTTGATTTAGTCGTCCTCCGTTGTAAATCAGTTTTTGTAACAATAAAATAAAAAATAAATAATAATATTAGTAATAATAATAATAATAATAATAATAAAAATACAAATAATTAGAAAATTATAAATTGAAACTAGTAGAACAGGTAAATTGATTGTTAAAATGAAATTATTTGGACATTCACTGTTTAAAAATTAATAAACATTTTATTTTAATATTTCGACACAAAGTCTAGTGTCTTTATCTAACTGGGTTAAACAAAGCAATGTTTTAACAATACTAGGAAAACGCTTAAGTCCCGACGCGTTGTTGGATGAGCGTAATTGGTGCATTGAGCTGCCATGTGTTATGCGGATTTACTGTTGTTCTGTAAAAAAATAATTACTAAGTTGAAGATATTTTTAAAATTAAATAAATTTAATAAAAAATTTAATTTAATTAATAAAAAATTAACTTAAATTTTGATTTTTTTAATTAATCGTAATTTTAAAAAAGGAAAAAATCGTAATATTGAAATTTTCATAAGAAATAATTATTTGATTGCGCACAAATTTTACACGAATACATAAATTCATAAAATTAAGGTTCTGTAAAAAAATCATTACAATAGGATAAAGCATGTAGGTGTTATAAGCTGGAGAAATTTTAAAAATTGAAAAAAGTCGTAAAATTGCGATTTTCGTAAAAAAATAGTTTTTTGATAACACTCAAATTTTACATGAATATATAAATTCTTAACATTAAGGTTCTGTGAAAAAATCATTACATTCGGATAAAGCATGCAGGTGTTGTAAGTCGAAGATATTTTTTAAAAAATCGAGTAAAAATCGTAAAATTGCGATTTTCATGAGAATTTTTTTTCGATTAAGCTCAAAAACGTGGCAGTTCTAAGTTCAGGGATTTCGAAGACCTCCATAAAATTTCATCGCAATCGGAGTATCGGTTTAGCCAGAATCGTGCTAACAAACAGTCAAAAATACAAAAAAAAAGAAAAAAAAGAAAAAAAAACATTCCGGATTTTTTTCTCCAGTGTAGTGAAATAGAATCTTCGCTTCGCTCGCTACGCTCGCTACGCTCATCCAACAAATAAATAGAAAATAACAAAAACGACCATGAAACATTTATGCCAACAAATTATGATTATAATTAAAATAAAACATTTCAGAAATAAATTATGTACAAATAATAGGTGAGGATAAGAACATGAAATCCAAAACGTCAAAACATCCAGTTTAAAGACAGCGATGCACTAGAAAAATGTTACTAAAGGTTGCATTCAAATCGTCACATAACTCGAGTTTTAACATATTTCAAACGTATTGTAAATTCTGCTATGAGCTAGAATGTCATTCGTACATAAGAGAAGTGTAAACCTTTCTTTATACGCCACAAAATCCTCACAATGCCATGTTTACACATTCTCAAATCAATAATAGCAATATAAAAATATATTCATACATTCTCAGTAAATGCAGATGTCCATCGTAAAGACACATGAAAGAAAGTAGAAACATTACTTGCAACTAAATTAATATCATACAAAACTGAACCAGGTAAATTCAGAATACAAACCTACGTCTCTTTATAATCATCTTTCAGACTCTTAAAAAAATTAAGCTATGGCCGTTTTAAACATAAATTAAAATAATTTTTTATCCTTAAGCCTACTTTTGTCTAAATGATTACCTAACAAATACGTTCGCGGAAATATGCAATATGCTGGATATTGTTTGAGTGGTTGCTTAATTTTCTTCAATTTAATG
This sequence comes from Sweltsa coloradensis, assembly GCA_024449915.1. NCBI lineage: Eukaryota > Metazoa > Arthropoda > Insecta > Plecoptera > Chloroperlidae > Sweltsa > Sweltsa coloradensis. Next base: position 687,980 of record JAMZAV010000677.1, on the reverse strand, counting down.
ATTATGTACCATTTGTTGCATATTATGAGTTTCTAAATAATTATATATTTGTATTGACTTATCTTTTGTTTGAGTTTGTATTTCAAATTCGTAAAAGACGCATTGTTGGTCTTGTGGCTAGAAACTCTACTCGCAATGCAAAAGGTTCAGAGTTCGATTCCGGCTCTAGGCAGAAGTTTTTTTTACGGATTTGGACCCAAGTCCATAAGTTCTCGCCGTCCTAGCAACAGGGCACAGTATTAAATTCTAAGGCTGTTCCGAATTAGTCTTGTTGATTCTAGTGCTGTTCACGGGTGGAATCGTGTCCAGCTTGATTGATCGGTGTTTCCTACTTAAATATGCCGGTCTCTAGTTGGTCATTGTTCGCACGTCGATGGTGTCGGCGCCTACAGGGTTGGCTTGATTGGCCTTAAATTTAGTGTCCCCCACTGAAAATCAGTTCTGTGACTGCGTGGGTAGACTCTAAATTTGTAATTTTTTTAAATTAAAATTAATGTCTAAATGTGTTTTGTTGCATTGTGAAAATTGTACAATCTCCCTAACTTATTAATTTGATTTGATGTTGTCAATACTTAAAGCATCTAATATCGTTGCGTCGCCCTATCCAATATGTTTGTATACTGTGGTGGGCACTTAAAACCCGAGAATGATTAACGAACTAACTTCTTGTTTGGAACAGATATCTTAGCTGAGAATCGCATCTCACGCGGGAAACTCCAAATGGATATTGTCTGAGGCGTTATTACTAAAGTTTCTCGCCTGTGTTTGGAACGAAGTTGACCTCAATAAAGTCTAATCTATATAGCGAGCTTTTGTACTGGCCCATTTCCAAAGCGAACCTTCTTCCTTTAGCAAATAATAATTCCTCACGACTGTTTGAATATTAATGATTTCTACTGATTGTGGTAAAATCGATATCATGTACAAACTGTGTAACGAATATAAGTCCAAATATAAAAACTTTGATTTTTTAAATAAATAGTTTCTGTTTTTTTTTTATGTATTCTCAATTTTTGGATGAGCGAAGCGAAGACTCACTGACCCCCCAAAAAATTTAGGTCGGGTGTTTTTTTTTTTTTTTTATTTTTGACTGTTTGTTCGCTCTCTACCAGGCAAACGGCATATGTGATCTTGATGAAAATTTGAGATGACCTTCGAAATCTCTGAACTTAAGACTTGCCACGTTTTTGGGTACAATCGAAGAAACATTTCTCATGAATATCGTACTTTTACGATTTTTTTCGATTTTTAGCGCGATATTTTCGTGACATTTGGGCCAATTCTGACCAAACGGGTGGGGCTACAACGTCCATATTTCACATGGACAATAAGGTTATGGTGTTGTATTGCTTTTTGAAAGAAATAGTAGAAAAAGTTAGCCAGAATTTATAGAATAAAGGTTTTAATATGAGTTTTTTTAGGTTTATAATAACAATTAACAAGTAACAATAGAAACTTGACAACAATCACCTACAATTCATTTAAAATGCACTTGCAAAGAAAAAGTGGTAATACGCAAACTAAAAACTTACAAAAAAGCTCATCCATCAACGCGGCGGGACAAAAGCGTTTTCCTAGTAGTTTATAATTTTATTAGGTCGCTTAGCAAACATTCCCGACTAATTCCGCATCAGACAGACGATTTTTAATTTCTGATGGATTTAAATCTCTTTTAGTCGGGTATCTGAAAATGGTAGCTTAAGAGCCATCCTTTATTCGAAACCAATAATAATTTCTAAAGTTCTTCCGACTGGGTGGGTAGCGACTAAATGACCACTTTATTTTTTTAAGTTGGCAGTATGGAACTATGATCTGTTGTGTTAGTCTCAGGTCAAACGTAGACTACTTTTTGGGTACCAAAAACCGTGTTTATTGTTAAAAATTCAGGCAAAACCGAAGGAACAACTAAATTCTAAATTACATAAATAGTCCTTTGACAAAATGTAAAATTATGATCATTTATTTATCACAAAACATATATTGTTTAATACCATAATAACAACTGAAAGCATGCCAATAGATTTTTTTTAAATTCCTTCACCAAATATATTTCTTCTCATCAAGGTTGAATTATAATATAATATATTAAAATATTTGATACCTTATCTTTGAAACAAAATTTACCATCCAATAAATTCAATCTTACTTTGATGTATCAATGCAAGCTTGAAACTTTTAAAAACTTGCAACACTTACATCTACACAAATCTCCCATTTCCAAAGTTAAGGTCAAAATTCAAAGGGTACTAGACTGTGCGCATTCCGTTCGAATTGCTTCCATCTTCTTCATCTTATTGCACTGCCCTCTGTTCTCTCCAAGACTGGTGCATTGGAGGTAAAGAATTTATTCCAGTGTTAATAAGGCGTTGGAATTTGTAATGCACGTTTAAATACGCGCTCTGCCGTCTTTTGACCTAAAATGAAAAGGGATATACGTTCATATGACCTAACTCTCCGTTTTCAATCTAAAGTAGAATCTTGAGTAGACCTATATAAACAATGCACTATAACTACGAAAAAGCCAAAGTCGTTGTTAGACGAGTGAAGTGTTGAGTTCTTGGGAACATTCGCATTTAAGTTGATTGGTTTATAGGTATAAATGATAGGGTTTTGATTTTAGTTTGAATAAGGGCACGTCAACTGAAAGGCCATAATGCGCCACTCAATCCTATGATAGGCTAGGGCGGAAAGACCAATGCGGTCTAGATCCGGCCTAGAGTACAGGGGTAGAATTGGAAATGATACCGGGTACTCAACACATAGCTCACTCACTCGTCTAACAACGACTTTGGCGTTTACCTAGTTTAAGAACTAAACCATTGTCGATAAATAAATGTTACACTTTTTCAGCCTATTTTCAGTTTATTTCTAATAGGTTTAATGATTTTAATTAGGTTTGATGTTTTTGTTAAAACATGCAGCGCAATAGGTTCAGAGTTCGGCTGAATTTCGACGTACACAGTCACTCACAAACACAGGAACTGAATGGGTCTTGTTTGACTTGAATTGTTGGACTCTGTCGCTGCGCTCCCTCGTCTAATAATAAAATAGCACAAATCGACATTGAGTCCATTGGCAAATATTACAATTATTTGTTGTTTAAATTATGGCGATAACAATTGTCCTATACATAATAAATCGATGTTCCAATAAATAATTACCGACAGTGCTCTGATTCGGGAGATCGCAAGTTTCGAATCCCTTCGAGACCCCCAATCCTGACTGAAGGATTTCTCCGAGATTTTTCTGAATCGTTCATGCGAATGCAAGGGATTGAGTCCTCTTAAATAGCCTTCGGACATCTCTTCACAACAGTGTCCTATCCACAATACAACATACCTAGTTCACCAGAAGAGGGGCATACATTGCACCATATGACAGGTTTAATTCCCTCGGTAAAATTTAGTAAATAGTACATACTAATATGTATACCATACATACCATGCCATTCACTCTTACATAATTATGTAAAGTTTCAAACACATATGACGCACGGTGGCTGAGCATAATTTAATCATTACGCAAAGAGCCTGTCTGACTTCTCTTAAAAGGTTTCTTAATCATTACTTCGGGCTGGGTTTCTCTTATGGGTAAGGTAATTTATTATTCAATTTTAGAAAGCAACAGCTATATACCAAACTCGACACGCTATGTGTTGTTGTCTTCTCTTGGTGTTACTCGATGAGTAAGCGCAAGAAAGCGTAAAACTACCGTTTTCACATTACAGTATAGTAAAATGTGAAATGTGATAAATATGTAGAAGCTAGAAGGTTTCCCTTATCTCCAAGGATCATACCGGTTATATTTCAACGTGATTATTGTTTCTATGGACATAGAACTCAATACACCAGCTATTTCATTAGCTTCATGTTATAATGGCCAATGACACACCCGAATAAACTTTGACCCATTTCCTTGGCAATCTGCCGTATCTATTACACCAGGGCTATAAATATATTTATTTTCAGAATATAGCAAAATATATGGGAACCCATTTGAAACGGCGATAACAGCGTACTTTGCTACTTTTATCAGAAATAATTGGGTAATATCAATTCACCATAAAAGTTATTTTAACACAAAGATCAAAATCTACTAGAATACACATTAATGACTTATATCTACGAGTTTAATCCATCTTTGCAATTTTATTCTTAAAACTAAAATAGCGTACGAAAATGACATAGACATGCACAACACATGATACCAAATGCAGTACATAAAATGAATACACATAAAATATTCGTTACGATGAAAGATATGTGAAATTGAGAATCCGTATTTTAAAAAAAGAGTGGAAACTTTTAACAAAAATAATTAATATTAAAAGGTGGTGTTTGTTGACTTTGAAGTATTTTGTTTGCTGTAATAAATGCACCGTTGGACGGAAGAATGCTGTATATACAATTTCTCCCAAAAAACAAACTAAACAAAAATATGTTGACAGACAACCAAAATATTCGTTTGCAACAATACAATTTTTAACTCGAAAGAAAAACATTGGATGTACGTTTTTTAGCAGTCACTTTTTATTGCTGAACAACGTTGACCGTAACGCAAATATTTTCACACACTAATGTTTTTGGTTCGAAATGTATATTCAACGTTCTTCCGGACCACTCTTCAAATTAAGAATAAATTAGTTGCTTCACACCTAATCTTAACTTCGAATATTTATTAGGAAATCTTAAAATACAAATTTATTTGTATAATATATATCAAGATCGTGTTCAAATCGTAGGAAAGTAATACAATATTAATTTTCCTGATAAAATAACATTCTGTGAGAGATTTGTGTATGTTGGTGGAATTTGAAAAAAAAAATGTGACAGTCTCAGAAGTCAGTTCAGCAGAACTGACAGTTTCATCACGGCCTATAGCCGTCTGTTATCAAGAGATCGATGTACCTTCATTGTAACCGCGAGATCTTAACACGTAAAACACTGCAAAATCACCAGACTCGAGAATGAAAAGGTCAATAAGCAGATTATATAATATGGAAATCAATCCAGAATTAAAAAATCCTGGATAATTGTTCATATCTTTAATAACACCTTCATAGTGTTTTCCAATCAATGAAATCAAGAGAGAGATAACACACATTTATCTAATTATAAATGTGTATATGTATCTGAAATTATATGCTCTGCTAAACCACGATAAGAGTATAAAAAATACTCGAGAGTCGATACCCTGGTGCCATAAACGACTGAGATGTTTTTTTTTTAATGTCTAGACTAGGAAAACGCTAAAGTCCCGCCGCGTTGATGGATGAGCGTTTTTTTTTGTAAGTTTTTTTTTGCGTTTTGTGCGTTTTTTTGCACTTTTCCTTTGCAAGTGCTTTTTGAATGCATTGTGGAGGTGATTGTTGTCAAGTTTCTATTGTTATTTGTTAATTGGTATTATAAACTTCAAAAAACTCATATTAAAACCTTTATTTCTGTAGATTCTGACTAATTTTTTCAACTTTTTCTTTCAAAAGGTACTACATCAGTATAACCTTAATGTCCATGTGAAATCTGAACGTTGTAGTCCTACCCGTTTGGTCAGAATCGGCCCAAATGTGACGAAAATATCGCACTAAAAATTGAAAAACTAATATTAAAACCTTTATTTCTATGGATTCTAGCTAACTTTTTCAACTTTTTCTTTCAAAAGGTACTACATCACCATAATCTTAATGTCCATGTGAAATATGAACGTTCTAGCCCCACCCGTTTGGTCAGAATCGGCCCAAATGTCACGAAAATATCGCACTAAAAATCGAAAAAAATCGTAAAAGTACGATATTCATGAGAAATATTTCTTCGATTGTACCCAAAAACAATACACCTCTAAGTTCAGAGAAAACGAAGGTCCGGTCAAATTTTCATCAAGATCGCATATGCCGTTTGCCCGGAATCGAGCGAACAAACAGACGGAAAAACAAAAAAACAAAAAAACAAAAAAACACCCGAGCTAAATTTTTTGGGGGGTCAGTGAAATTGAAGTCTTCGCTTCCGCTCGCTACGCTCGCTACGCTCATCCAATTAATTTCCATATAACGGTTGTTATAACTACATTTATTTCTAAGACATACATTTTTCAAGTCTTTACAAATCCACAGAATAATACGTGGCTCACAGCTAGCTCAATTTTGCTACTTTTCATAGATATACACATTAATTTAGTAATGTTTAGTCATTTACTATGGTTAAGCAGACGCCGACATAAAATGGAAGTGTTTTCTAATTATAACTGCCGTAAACTGTGAGGTGTGACTTAAGCCGTTTTTACGAAGCCCGAATGGACACAGACGTAGGGCTACGTCTTCGGGCAAAACACCTTACATTGCGGTATTGATGTAAGAAGAGGTAGTTATAATAGAATTCACCGTCTACGTAGAAACTACTATATTTATATACGTACATATTCTAAACTTTCTCCAAATACGTTTCTCAACACAAGTTTGGAAATTGCCTGAAGCCAGTGAGCTTTGACGGAAAGTGATGAAAGAAGACAGCCCATCAAAGCCAGAGCCCTCTCTATGTAAAAAAAAAGTGCCAACATTTGCTCGGGGTTATTCGTGCCTAACATTTCGAGTTTTTATTCCACTTTTTTATGTAAACGGCGAACATCATGAACGATCGACACTCGCCAGAAAGCGTAGGTTCAAATATTAGCTAACAGGTGGAGCTAATGTGGCATAATCGACATGCTCCAATTCGCGCTATCTGTTGGCGCGTTTTACAATTTAAATGATGATGGAGCAATCTAATGCACCATATTTTGAATCCCTATTTGATGAAGTCTAGAGTATTATTATTTTTATCATGCTGCTGCACAATATTATTATGATATAAAAAGAGAAAATATGATATTTCTGTCATAGTTAGGTGTTAATTTTATTACAACATACTAATGAGTGTCAATTGAAATGAAATACCAAATTATGTTTTTAGATGGGTTACAGGCACATCAATATTCTGTTAAAAAAGCTATCTGGTACCGAAAATGATGAATTTTGTAATTTTGAATGAATACCTATATAGATTGTAACTGCATGTCTAGTCTCCGCTATTCCTATCCTGTGATATAATGACGTAACAGTGTTGCATATATCGTTAAATTTAAATCTGTATGATTGAGTGTGTGTGTTTTATGTATGTGATGGTGTGTGTGTGTGTGTGTGTGTGTGTGTGTGTGTGTGTGTGTGTGTGTGTGTGTGTGTGTGTGTATGTATTTGCCCAATTTATTTTATTTTTTTATTTATTTAACGTCTATCCTATTTAGTTATAAAACCTGATTTAAAAAGGAGGACAACAAATAAATCTAATTACATAGATGCAGACACAACAATGAACTACATTAATTTTAAGTAAATATTTGAAATGAATATTACAACAATGCAATAAAACACACAATTTTGGTAACAAATAAAAGGATATTAAATGCAATTAATTAACAAATCAAATGTAAAAAAGTGGTGGGAAAAAAGGAAAAAGAAAAGAAATATAAAGGAAAAAAGAAAAAGAAAGGAAAATAGGGGGAAAATCATTAAAAAAGAAAAACGAAAAGAAAAAACTGATTTATTAGACGATCCCACTCAAACGAATATGAGGTTTGCCAAAAATCACGAACAGCAAATCAGGGAGTAATCAAACTTTCGTGGAAGAAACCACCGAACGCGAATCTTCTTTCTTGTGTTCAATCTTCTTTCATGTGTTAAAATCTTGATAACAATTTAAAACAAAAGATCTTGACTCTAATATATAATTATATCAGATATATAATTATTTAAAATTGTTCAAGTCAAAAACTGATCACAGCAATGATACAGGACACCCCTAACTCAAGTTGCAAGCTCCACCAGTAGGCGGCAACCAGACAATACTGTATAGTTGTCCTCCTTTGTAAATCAGTTTTTATAACTGAATAGGATAGACGTTAAATAAATAAATAAAAATAATAAATAAAATCTAGACAGAAAAATATCATTGAAAACACATTGATTATATCGTAATAAAAGCAATTATGAACAAACATAGAGAACATCAAAATCATGTATAAGAACTTATGAAGATAAATTAACATTACACAAACACACAGACAATGTCCTACAAATAAATAGTGAAAATCAATACTTCTTTGTTCTTTGATTCATTATCATTGCTTCAATTTAACTTTTAAATTGTACAACTCATAGCTCAGTAAACTGGCTTCTAATATCATAAGAAATTGAATTCCAATAGGATACGCCTCTGTACAAAAATGACTTTCTAAATGATTCAGAAAATATTTCAGGAACTTTCAATGAGTACCGGTACATTAGAATAGAATTTATATCACGATCCACAATTTGAAAATTATTGGGTAGAATACCGAAATACACACCTTTCAATACTTTGTATGTATTTACCAGCACGCTATACTACATTCTTTCGTCAATCGTGAAGCAATGAGATTGTAAATCATTGCTCATAAGAATCAAATGGTCAATTCTCTTCTGAAGTACAACATATTCGGTGGAAGGTCTTACTGCCCAAACCACTAAACAATAATCAATAATAGAGTGAATATAAGAATCTACAAGTAACCTCAACATTCTCTCAGTTACAAACCTCTTCATTTATTATAATTCCAATTGTGATGATACTTTATTACACACATACTATTCATAATGTTTCTTAAAATTAAAATTACAAGATAACAAAACTCCAAGATATTTAAATTCATACACTAGAAATTAACTTACCATTAAAATTCAACGTCAAAGGAATATCATACATGCTTTTATCATTAGCCTTATGAAAAATCATAAAATGTGTTTTACTATTAATATCAAGTTCCCAAGTTTTAAACCAATCATCCATCCTCATAGCATATCATTGGCATAGGATGACCACAGGGGTCCAGCGAATTTATCAGTATCAGTACTATTATTTATTCAATAAGTTTTATTTGGTTGTCCTCCTTTGTAAATAAGTTTTAATAACTAAATACATAAATATTAACAAAGTATAATACTTTTATGTAAATAAAATTACAAATGTAACAATAAACTCACTAAAAAATATGGTAATGAACTTTGTTTTACAACATAATTCCTACCTCTACTTACAATTATAATTATGTTAAGATATTTAAATTAAATGGAGATTGATTTTTATTGATTTTAGATTGGAAATAAATAACCCGTGTGCTGAACACTAAAATCCGAATTTTCAAATTAACAGTTTCATTTTTTACTCCTATCATTTATTATTTATACTCCATTAGGCCTACAAGAATGTTTATGATCGATTGCCTCTAAATTAAAACCAAGGCGTATTTTATCTGAATTTTATTCTACTTCCTCCTTCCATATCAAACTTTTGGAGAAACCGTGCACGTTTTTTCCGCGAGTTGGTAGAAACCAGGATTATATAACAAAAACGTCTTTGTTATATCAAGCACAAGAAAAGTTTTAAAACTATAATTTTTCGTAGTTTTTTTGTCAGAAATTTTTAGAAGTTTGGATTAAGATTTGTTTGCAAGAAACCAACACAAAGTTATCCGTCTCTGTATGATTCTACACGTTGCCGGAAACAAAAGGTTTATCACTTCGCAGGAGACTTTCTTCATGGGTACGAAACGCCTCACGAAATTCCATTCTTCAAGTTCCAGATGAATGCTGCAAGCAGATGGCGCATTGCTGACAATCGTTAGCACGATGATGTTGCATACGTCTCTACTAATGAACTAAAGCTATTTCTAGACGATGAGTGGTGATGGAGGACGATTGAGGACGATTACAAGAAACCCATGCATTATGCGGGATTCAAACCCACGTCCTCGTAGAGCCATACGCTTTGGACCAGGGTTGCACAATAAGGCAATCGTGTGTGCCACCGCGGACTGTGACAATCTCTGAAAATATAAATGTGGTATAATGTTAAATATTTTAATATGGTAGTATGACTGCAGGAAAGCGATTATGCAAAAAAATTAAACTAGTCCACCTTCTCTTTGGTTTTGTTGTTGGTCTTGTGGTTAACCTAGCTGCTTCCAATGCAGAAGGTCCATGGTTCGATTACCGCTAAAGTCAGAAATTTTTTAACTTCTCTCTTCCTTTTTTCAACAATAAAACCAATTTTTCAAATTTAAATAACAAAAAACTGCAGGTAAACGATACTCAACTTGAAATTTTTAACAGACCCAAAAACATCAGCCAGAGGCAATCTGGTTATAAGAAAACGAATCAAATTTATGCAAAAAGTATAATTGTTTTTTTTGTGGGAAGCCTGCCCAGAGTGCAATTCATGCCCTTCTTCAGGTGTCTAACTAGGTATGTTGCGGATAGGACAATTGTGAAGGGATGTCCGAAGGCTATTTAGGGGGATTCAATCTCTTGCACTCGCATTAACGACTGAGATAACCTCGAAAAAAACCTTCAGTCAGGATTGCCGGTCTCGACGGGATTTGAACCCGCGACCTCCCGAATCAGAGTCGGGCGCTTAACGCTCGAGCCAACACTGTCGGTGCAAAAAGTATAGTGTTCCTTCGTATAGATATCTTATGCTTAAGAGTGAAGATTTTGCAACACATCGACACAGATTTAAGTTAACATAAATCTCGATCGATAATTTTTTTACCTGCTTAACCGTCAAATCCATAAAAGAAATGAAGATTTATCAATGCCATCACCGCCTTCTGACGTTGACTGTACGCGCTTCCCAAAACAACCATCTGGCAACATGGGCGATTTGTCTCGGGGCGTTAGAAAGTAGGCGTGGCCTAGATTGATTTATGAGATTGATATCGAAATTATCCAATATCGTTTAGTTAAGAAAAAGAAAAACTAACGATCTATAATGGTCTACACTTCTTCATCCATCACAATGGAGAAATCACGCACGCTCTTCCAAGATGTATACAAGACGTTTGGAACTCAATCACGTCACGAGTTAGGTTATGTCAAGTACAATAACTCACGAGCAAGACGTGGCATTTGTGTTTGGGATGCGAAACTATAACAAGAGTCATAGTAACACTACTTGTGAACTTATTTCTTATTTTGGTTCAAAACACCTTTTACCCTCCATACGACACATTGGCATCTTTGCTTGAAGTACGTAGACAAAAAATAATGTGATGATATCGGCAAGTATTTAAATTACATCATTAAGTTCTATTGTATATTAAATATATGTGAAATATTATGATATTGATGATGACATGATATATAATATTTATATGTGAAAAAATGTGTGATTATATCATCACAATTTTACTGATATCAGGTTAATGATCATCAAAATAATTACTGTTTTCTTGGTATCGCCTAATCTTTCAATTCTACTGTTTATTATTTAAGACCAGTAGGATGGTAATATCAATACATTTTAGTGATATTATTTAAACATTTATATTTGAAATATCGGTAAAATTGTTTTGATCTTATCAGAAAAATTTCAAAATCACTAAAATTAACCAACATTACCATCTCACGTCAGAAATATACGGTAGAATTGAAAGATTTGATAACAACAAAACAGTAATTTTAATGGTCATTTAGTCCTGATGGTATCAGTAAAAGTGACGAAGGTTATGGTTTTAAACATTTTAAATCGATGTATTTTTTACTGTGAAAATAACGCACGAAGAGTTTTACATATTTACGTCAAAAAGACAAAATTAAACAAAATAGATTAAAACACGTTTTATTATATTTCATTGTTTTGGTACTTTTAATTCGTAATTTATTTTACGGACTCGTGCGTTAGCCTTTATGTACACGTCTGTAATAACCTAGCGAATTTTTAAAAGCTTATAATTCCAGAGACGCAAAAGCTTAATGCCCGAAAAACTTCTGACGTAGCTTACAGAGACAGTTTCCTTGTACCCTGATACAGCAACGGGGATTAACAGACGACGCGCAGAGACTAGACTGATCTTATCTGATATTGGTTTGACGGTTTTATAAACGACAACAGATTTACTTTGACATTTAATAACCTTTGTCACCAAAATTGTTTCACCTTCCTCGAAACTAGCGCTTAAAAAAAGAGAGGTAAAAGCAAAATGGATAAACTGTCAAATGTCACTTTATTAAACTCTTATATTAGAGAAATATTAACTTCTCAGATTTGTCTTATTAGACTTAACCTAAATCTGGAGCTTTCAAAAGGTCTTGTCTACTTTGGTTCGATGATTGATTTAATTTGGTTCACACTCTGCTTTAAAATCTTTTGTGTTGATTCCGTATTATACTTTTTTTAAATCCATATTTTTATATTGATGCCGACAGAGTTGGCTCAAGCATAAAGCGCATGACTCTGATTCGGGGGTCCCGGGTTCAAATCCCGTCGAGACCAACAAGGCAACAATCTTGATTAAAGTTTTTTCCGAGGTTTTCTTCAGTCATTAACTTGAATGCAAGGGATTGATTCGTCTAAAACAGCCTTCGGACATTCCTTTTCCAAACCCTAAACACCCAATATCCTAGTTAGTCACCAGCTGAAGAGGGTCAGATACCATACAACAGCCTTGCCGACAAAAGAAACATATTATTGTATTAGTTTGTTTACGTAAAATTACACAGGTTGCTCTGAATGTAGACACAATACTAATGCTTGGTTAAACCAGAATGTTCCCCCTCTTGTGCATAATGGATAATGTTTTATTCAAAATGACGAGTAAACTATTATCATCAGTTGGTGGAAATTGGATTAAAACATTGTTTCCCCAAGTGATAACTTCATAGGCTCATGCATCACAAATTGACTGTGTACCCTGCTGTAATATGTACGTTCCATCATTATAGAAGTTAATATGCATTACGATGTAAACAACACAAGGGCGGATGATAAAAACAAACATTTAGGCTGGATAAATATTCGGTCAAGGAATATAACTCTTCCCCTCAAATGGCTTTGTCAACGTTAACAAAACAATGTGTCATGGATTAATATATTTAACGTTAAAATTGTAACCTATTGTTTTTCCCCTTTGAAATTGAAATGTTATCATCAATGTGAAAGAGAATTCCTACTGGTTTGAAAGCCTTCATATTGGTCGGGACAAATACTGTGTGGGTCGAGGTTTTGACAGTCATGTCAGGTAGGGAAACACGGCCCTGATAAAACTGGATGTAAAAATCAATATTGAATTTTACTTGTGAATAATCTAACGACAATTTCTCCGAATTCATTTTCAATTGCCTGTTTTTTAAATGATTGGCATTTTAAAAAAGTGAATAGATTTAAAATCGTGTAAACCGGCACCTCCACCAATTAAGAGGGGACGCTGAGCTTGGCCCAACTGAAATACGCGCGCTCAGGTGTTGATGATTTCTGCTGAATGAATGGTAATATTATTACCAAATTTTGAATGATATCCGCCCTAAGTTTAAAAAAATGGGCCATAAAAACCAACTGAGAGACAGGGCCAAAACGTGAAAAATAGGAAATCCAAATCATTGATTTCAATTCTGGAAATTCCCATCAAACCGTTTTTCTTACGATTCACCAAATAAACCTACGCGATCACATTGATTTAAACGTTGATATTCAGTATGAAACTAAGCGTTAAAAAATCTCTACACTATGAATAAATTCCAGAATTTGACAAAAATTGAGTAAATTCCGGTGATTTTCCGATTTTTTAAATTCAAAATCAATTTATTAATTTAGAAATACGCGGACTTGATGTCATAGATTGATTCTTTATTAATGTTCGTGGGAAATATGAAACCGATTTTATTAACTGTTTACCCGGAAAATCCAGAAAGTTGAGCGCTTAAACTCGTCTCCGCGCCAGCTCAGCGCTTGGATCCTGGACAGGCACCTCCACCATCCCTCAAAATATTTATTTTCGTACGTAGCCCGAAAATCGCATATTTTGTTTATAATCGTGTAGGCCCCAAATACCCGAAATTTCGTTTCCCCGCACTCCTCTAGTCGGGACTCACCTTCAAAACGGCCACAGTTCTTGATATTGCACAGATGTGAGATGACTCCTGCAGTTATAAATAAATAAATAAATAAATAAATAAATTTTATTTAGAGTCTACCCACTCAGTTATATAACTGATTTTCAGTGGGGGACTTTAAATCAAAGCGACCAAGCCAACCCTGTAGGCCCCGACGCAATCGACGAGTGAACGATAACCAACCAAAGATCGATATTTTTAATAGGAAATATAGCAATCAGTGGTATGGACAGTGCGAACACCCGCGAATCAACGCCAGAATCAACAAGGCCGATTCAGAACAACTCTGAAATTTATTATGTGCTTCGTTGCTAGGACGGCTCCAAAGTCACCATTTACAAACTCCTAAGACAAGAACTGATGGACTTGGTCCAAATAAGAAGTTTAAAAACTTCTGACTTTAGCGGGAATCGAACCCTAGACATTCTGCATTGGAAGCAGATACGCTAACCACAAGACCAACGAGCCACACATCACTTCCCATCATGGCACGATTGATCCAAGTTTCAGTTTGTTACATCCAAACAGATTATAGAAGTGCATTATTCAAGTGCAGCGTGTATGACTGGTTGCATACCCTTCGGGCGTACAATTACGCCATCCCAGTAGTTGATCAGTAGATATTTAGTAGACCATTTGCAGAATTAACTGTCCAGCATTGAGAGGAGAGTTCACGCTATGCAATATTAGGAAAACGCTTAAGTCCCGCCGCGTTGTTGGATGAGCGTTGGTGCATTGACCTGCCATGTGTTATGCAGATTTTCTGTTGTTTTGTGAAAAAATTATTACTTAGTCGATTTTTTTAAAATTAAATTAAATTAAATAAAAAATTAACTTTATTCTTTTATTTTTTCTTAATCGTAATTTTAAAAAAAGAAAAAATCGTAAAATTGCTATTTTCATAACAAATAATTATTCGATTGCGCTCAAATTTTACACGAATATAATAATTCATAAAATTAAGGTTCTGTAAAAAAAATCATTACAATAGGATAAAGCATGTAGGTGTTATAAGTGAAAGAATTGTTAAAAAAAAGAAAAAACCCGTAAAATTTCGATTTTCATGAGAAATATTTTTCGATTGTTCTCAAAATTTCACTCGAATATCTTAATTCATAAAATTAAGGTTCTGTAAAAAAATCATTAAAATCGGATCAAGCATGTAGATGTTATAAGTCGAAGTAATTTTTTTAAAATCGAAAAAAATCGTAAATTTGCGATTTTCGTTAGAAATAATTTTTCGATGGCGCTCAAAAACGTGGCAGTTCTTAGTTCAGAGATTTCGAAGGCCCCCATAAAATTTCATCGCAATTGGAGTATTCGTTTAGCCGGAATCGTGTTAACAAACAGCCAAAAATACAGAAAGAAAGAAAGAAAGAAAAAAAAAGAAAAAAAAAAAAAAACATTCCGGATTTTTTTCTCCAGTGTAGTGAAATGGAATCTTCGCTTCGCTCGTTACGCTCGCTACGCTCATCCAATGATGTCCGGGTATGTGACGGACTGCGCCTACCCCACCATCAGTGTAGTCTACCACACACCCGAGCATTTGGTAATTTAACCATATCTTAAGTTGACTAAAGTATAAGCTTACCTACCTAAGAGGCTTATGCTAATTTTACGCGCTTTCAAATTTCTCAGACAATTTTAGTAGCATATATATTTGTGATTTTATATTTGTGTAAGCATTACATATGATAACATATGAATGAATCTATCATTTCACTTTTTGATTAATTTAAAAAATTAAAAAATTAAATTTAAACACTTGAATAACTACGCATTTTATAATGGATCTATGATAAATATTGAACATCTGATCGATATGATACGAGTGTTTACTGATGTCCTTCATGATCAAGTATGTCAAGTTGTATGAAGATGATATTATTTATGTCTGCAGGACAAGAATCGCCCAAAACATCAAATCACTCTCAAGTCGCCAAATGGTATTAAAGTGTAACGTTAACTCCCTTTATCCCATGATGCTATGCGCGCGCAATATAGAAGGCGGTGGTGAATACGAAAGTCGTCTCCTCAGTCGTATCCACTTTGACTCCTCTTTCCGTTGGTCCGGATAAATCTACGAGACCACTGTCAAGTACGTCACTTCAATCAACAAACTTTGCTTTTACCTCGTTAAATGGCTACTGGTTAGGTCAGCTTGGACTGGTTGAGTTTTGTGAAGCCCATAGATCTAGTGGTAGGCGTCGCGTCCGGTTTTCAATGCGGAGGGATTAGCCTTTAAATTTCGAAATTCCTCGTGGGAAACCTGACCAGGGTACAATACAAAACCCTCTCTTGGTGTCTCACTAGATACGGTATATTTTAATTTGTACAATTGTGAAGGGTTGTCCAAAGAGTGAATAAGAGGACTCAATCTCTTGCATTCGCTTTAACGACTGAGGAATTCAGTCTGGATTGTCGGCTTGACGATATTCTCGGGACCTCCCGAATAAGAGTCGTGCGCTTAAGGGCAAGGATCACCACCAATATTGAAACCACGCGAAATAACCTTATTTTAATAATATCTCTCAAACCTTACGTAAAATCGAAAAAAAGGCTTATAAGTCTCACGTAGAAATATTGTAATCAGTTGCGTTTTAAATTACGCTATACATTAATTTAATTTAAACCTTGATTAAAATCATTACTGGTTACAATATTTGTAAAAGGTTTTATGCCAGATATAGTTCTAACTAAACCATATGGGACTAATTATCCACTTTTTCGTTTTTGTGTAGCGTTATGTGAGTTATTACTAAAATAAGGATATTTCGCGTGGTTTTAATATTGGCGGTAGTCCTTCCACTTAACGCTTGAGACAACACTGTCGGGAATTAGCCTTTAACTAATCTATTCAAAACCTTCATAGGTTAAATAAGAAACAAATTAATTCGTATTAAGAGTCTGCCCAAGCCGGAGATTTCCTGATTCTATGTGGAGAACTTGATCTCTCTCTATCAATGTAAATACTAACAAAAATGTAAAACACACCATATACACAATTTAGATCAGTCCTTGAAGGTAAATATATATAATTTAGAATTTAAGACTAAATTTAATCAATACATTTTTGGAATAAAAACAAATAAATGAAAGCATGGTTACACATACAAAGGATACTAAGGATAGTCACTAAAAAGGCGGGTCGATTATTTTTCATGATTAGGGCAAGGATGTTACTAACATCTCCTTTTATCTATTGGTCAATACATGTCTCAAAAATAGTTTTATGTTTGTTTCAAAGGTTACTGATGCCAAAAATACATACTTTTTGTTGCCAAAAATGCCTATTTTGATAAATATTGTGAATTCGGTCTACTGGTATTTGTTAAGTTATCATATAATTTCTTAACATATAAAGAACGCTAAAGTTTTAGCGAAATGTTGTCCAGATCGAACCAACTTCAAATAAGGGGAAAATTAAATTGCTTGTCAAACAATGCGACTTGGGATAAATCAGAGATGTTAAATCGAGATCAACAAAAATTTCAATTCTACTGTTTGATTTATTGACTAAAATATGTCCAAAAAACCGTCCTCAAAAATTGTAAGAAATTAAATTACTTTAAATTAGGAGATTCAATAAAAATTTCATAGTGCCTTTTTTATGTTTTTAATGTACTATTTGCCTGCCTATTTATCATTTTCAAATGTCCTAACATCCGAACCCTTCTTATGATAATACACGAATTATGAAGTGTTTTTACATCCAAACATCCCTTTCTCATATTGTATGATAAATCCTACCCCGTGCACCTGACTGTATTTGTCGAGGATCTGTTTTGTGCGATGTGAACAGGTTTTTTGCAGTTCCAGCTTAACAATAGAAGCCTTGAGGTTAAAACATTGTTCTATGTTTGAACGCGACTGATACTTATCGTAATGCGACTGATACTTACCGTGCTTAAACTCATAACTTACTAAACATTGTACTTAGCTCTCACTAATTAACCAAAGCTGTTTTGAACTTAATGTATATAATGAGTAAATCTCGTTTTATAACTAGGGGAGTTCATAGTAACATTGTTATTAAACTGTTTCATAAAAAATTTCATTAACAATTAAATTTAAAGCAACGTTTCGGTAATAGTCAACTATTTCCATTAAACATAGATTCTAATAGTGATTTCGTTATTAAATATAAACAAACTTAAAATCATAATTATCGAAACAAGCAAAGACAGTAGCAAATGTAGAACAAAGTTTTAACAGAAAAAAATAAATTGAAATTGACAAATTACTATAGAAAAACTGTTTTCTGTTACTGCAGAAATTCACATTTTTTTGTGAAATGGTACGTTTGGTAGGATGTTCACAGCCTCTATCCGACTTTATTGTTGGTTAAAAGGGTCGGATATTGTTATTATTTAAAACTTGATTCAGAATAACAAAATCGTGCATTTTACTTACTATCAATAAAAAATTACCTAAAATCGCAGGCTGCGTTCCAATGCTTCATTTCCACGCTAGTGTACTAGCCTAGTGGACTCATTTACCGGAATTGAAGTCACTAGCAGGCGACCAAAGCTCCGATTTGGCTAGTAGGCTAGCAGTCAGACAGCAGGCGAAGCCTACTTCACCTGCTAGCAAAATGGCGGCCAGTAATTTCGCAGCCACAAACCTACAACTAGAAGCTACTTATGGAGTTAAAGTGTTATGAATTGATGATATTACTATAATAAAATTGATAATAACAGCAAATACAACTTACATCCAGTCACGCATTCTTTTTTATGGTTGCAGGTGAAAAGTGGGGTTCGAGTTTGTTTATTGTAATTGTTAGGTGTTGTTGCTGTTGTTGTTGATCGGTTTGGTTGCAGCATTTTTTGGATGAGCGAAGCGAAGATTCCATTTCACTACACTGCAGAAAAAAATCCGGAATGTTTTTTTTTCTTTTTTTTCTGTTTGTATTATTGTGATTGTTAGCACGATTCCGGCTAAATCGATACTCCAATTGCGATAAAATTTTATTGAGACCTTCGAAATCTCTGAACTTAAAACTGCCACGTTTTGAGCGCAAACCGAAAAAGTTATTTCTCATGAAAATCGCAATTTTACGATTTTTTTTTCGATTTTTAAAAAATTTCTTCGACTTATAACACCTACACGCTTGATTCGATTATAATGATTTTTTCACAGAACCTCAATTTTATGAATTAAGATATTCGTGTGAAATTTGAGCGCAATCGAAAAATTATTTCTCATGAAAATCGAAATTTTATAGTTTTTTTCTTTTTTAAAACAATTCTTTGACTTATAACACCTACATTCTTTATCCTTTTGTAATGAATTTTTCACAGAACCTTAATTTTATGAATTAATTTATTCTTGTAAAATTTGAGCGCAAGCGAATAATTTTCTATGAAAATCGCAATTTTACGATTTTTTTCTTTTTTTAAGATTACGATTAATAAAAAAAAATAAAAAATAAAGTTAATTTTTTATTTAAATTTAATTTTTAAAAAAAAACTTCGACTTAGTAATAATTTTGTCACAGAACAACAGAAAATCCCCATAACACATGGCAGCTCATTGCACCAATTACGCTCATCCAACAACGCGGCGGGACTTAAGCGTTTATGTTTTTAATTATATTTTGAATCTACATCTAAACATTAAGTACGTATAATATTATAACGGCATACTACCTCATCTAAAATTGTACAGCACATCGACTAAAATGTTTTATGTCTGACAAGACTAATACGTCAACTGATAATGAAGCTGGGAATCATTAATAACACATGACGCACGTCTTCGTGTTTGGCTATTTTGTCACACAATAACACACATTGAATGACATAGATCATTAATAATCTACTGTTATATATTCCGTGTTGGTGATTTAAGGATAGAGCTGGCTCAATATTAGTACAAGGGGCTAAAACGAGTTGATCCCCACGTAGAGATTTATACATTTCCAAAAGGAGTACCGCCCTGTAACACAATGTGGGGAAACTTCTTTATCGACTCTGCCACCACCAAAGCAGGACAATTATTTATTTCAATGGAAATACATAAATGATTGATGCGAGTTAAATTTGGTTACAAATTAGTCCACCACTAAAGCGCCTGTCAGACGATCGAGAAAATCGCGCGAGCCAGCTTGCGCGAGTAATTCTCTGGGAGCAGGCTTGCACTAGTTTACATGGAACTCACCGCCTCCCGGTCATCACACACTGCAACGTAAAAGTTTCACGTTGCAGTGTTTTGTTTCCACGTTTGTTGTTATATCTTTCTCTATGATGTCTTTGGTTATCATAAATAAATATCATATGCACTGCCTCCTAGATGTTCGTCGTGGCTCCTCGTCACGACGAACATCTAGGAGGCAGTGATCATATGTTTCGAACACTGTGGAGCCACGAGTAGCATCTAGTAGGCAGTGGTTTCGAACTGCGAGCAAGACTTCCCGTGGTTTTTCTCTAAAATAAGTTAAATACCACGGGACAACTCAAAACTAATGGCGTTTTCCATTGGCATGCACTCGGCGAGTGCATAGATGGCATTGTTGTCAACCTCCACTTGAATAACATTACAAAACTGAACAAATGAAAAGACAAGTGGCAATCCAGTGCGCACTAGGGCGCACTAGTGCGACCTGAGTGCGGCCAATGGAAAACGCCATAAGAAACTTGTCGTAATATATCAGTGAAAACCTATTTAATATCATCATATGAGTCCGTAACACCACCAAATATTATTTCATTTTCTCATTAGTGTAGGCAGAGTCGATAAAGAAGTTTCCCCTTTGGGGAGGTCCCCTTACTCCCAAGTCAAAACGGAATCTAACGTCCTGCGCGCTGAGAGCGGCTCCAATGTGAAACTAATAAAAGCACTGCACGCTAAATACGGTCAGTAGATTATCGATGTGCAGTGACGCTGAAATCAACAAACAACAGACGAAACGTCAAACTTCAATTTTATTTCAATCATATTAGCCCTGGGCCCTAGTCTTTTAAAACGATTTACTTTTGATTTATTATTGTACTATAAAGTGTTGCGCAGGCGTCACTGACATTTTCGTGCGAAATAATTTGATATATGCCTTGTTCAAGCCTAACGGACGTAAGTGTAGCCTAGGCCCAAGGCCACAATACAGTTTTCAGACGTAAGTACGCCTTTGGCACTCAAATCGAAATCTTGAACAATACATATTGTCGGCCTAGCTCCTAAGCTTAGGTCTACTCCATCAGAAATATCCTCATTAATAAAGAGAGTTTGCTTTATGCCAAAAACATTCGCCAACATTCGATCGTATTTAATATTTTGACGGTTCCGCCATTTGTCGTCATCGACTGTTAACTACTAGTAGAAAAGTGACGTAGTTTTATTGAAGTAGTTCCATCAATCGTCACACAGATGTCGCGCGGAACGTTAGATTCCCAACGCCAAAAACCGACTTTTTATTTAACCCAGGGCGGTATAGGGAGATGGAGGACCTCCCCAACGGGGAAACTTCTTTATCGACTCTGGTGTAGGTCATGGTGTAGGTTTACAATCATCTGCAAGTAAAGAACTAATCGACTGAGCCAGAGACGCTGGCGTTAGTTGTGGCGTTACACCGCTAGATAGCACCCCGAACCCGGAAGTGAACATCATCCATTGTTAATTCAGCACATCCTGTTTAATTTCCTATGCTTTCCTGTGTAGGCCTTCTTGTCATCAAGATTATGTTCCAGGAATACAGCTAATAGTAAGTTATGAAGTAGTTTACATCGTTTTTAGTTTGTAAAAGTAGTTAACGATCTAATGTTTTTAATAAAGAATCTTAAAAGTCATGGACGGTTCCAATCTTGGGCTAGGAAGATAGGGCCTAGTTGTTGGGTCAAGTGAGTTTTAGTATAATTATGATGTATCAACAAGACAAAGATATATTGCATGAAGTCGTTTATTCACGAAGAACAGTAGGGCCTACAAATAGCAGATGTAACTCACATGCCAATGAATGTTGACCTAGTCTAGGGCTAGGCTACCTGCGTTCGTTATGCATTGAGCTACTAGGCCTAGGTCTTGGCGCCGGAATATTTTTGTACATAGGGCCCAAACTTCGTTTGACGGAGCCTATACTATACTGGGGGTGAGACTCGACTCTGGATCCGCGTGGTTTGGTTCATTTCCACGCTGTATTCCGACAATCGGCAGACTACGAATCTTTCTATTCAGTATGCAGGGTCCACTAGAACTAGATACTTATGCTAAGCTGCTGTTAAGCGGCTGTCACACGATTGAGAAAATCGCGCGAGTTTGTTCGCGCGTGTTTATTACCATCCTTGTCACACGACAGACAATGAAGGTAACAACAACGCCACCTATTGGTGTTGCTACTGGTCACGTGTTATGGTAGTGGGTTCTGATTGGCTCACGCTACCTCGACTCGCTAGGAAGTTGAACAAGCTGGACATTTTTCGTGGCGAGCGCGAGCTCGCGCTCGCTGGCTCACGACGGGACCTGATGTAAACAAACCACCATCTTATCCCTGCGTGTGTTTTAAAAATAATCTGGAGCGCTCCGAACACGCTCTGTAATATTATCCGTAGCAGAATGTGCTATGTTTTTGTTTTGTCTTGACAGATCATGGACAGCAAAGATTGGGAAATTGTGGATTATTATCAATATTACCATTGATAGGCCTATTACCTTAGTGTTTAGAATGAAGTAACAACTCCACGATAAAATATTGTATGTGCATAGGCCTAGGCTAGGCCCTAGCCTTTGTGTGGGATTTTTCATGAACTTCCTAGCCTTTTGGGATTTTTCGTGGTGAACTTAGGCCTTTACCTTACCCATAAAGCCGTCTTTAAAATTCGTCGTAGAGCTTAGGTCTGAACCCGCGTTCTTAGGCCTAGGACCTAGACTTTGATAGATTAAAATTTAAGTTTGCCTCATGAGATTTTGTTTTATACATGGTTCAAGTATGGCTTTGACTCATCTTTATCTTATCAACCACATCAATGCTAATAGGCCTTATGGCTACCGGTATCTGGGGGTGAGACTCGACGCAAAATCCACGTGGTTTGGTTGATTTCCGTGCTGTATTCCGTCAATCGGTAGACTCAACGAATCTTTCGATTTGGTCTGCTATTTGGTTGACGGAAACACTTCCGACAGTCGTAAATTTGTAAACAACAAAATCCTCCATTTTTATTTCGATAGCATAGCATTATATTTTGCTGAAATACCGGAATATTTCGTGATTTGTTGGTCCACAGTACACTTGTTTGACTCTTTATAAGTTGTTTATTGTTGCACAATACTTTGTTTCCATTATTGTTTATTATGAACATAGTAATTAACAAACATACCTTAAGTTTGACGTTGTTTGTGTACACAAGATAAAAAACCAAAACACGGCTGCACAAAAACTCACTGCCTTATAAATATGCGGCTGGCTAGTTTCTTCTTACATAATCATGGCGGTGGATTTTATAACGAAGCTTCCGATTGGCTAAACAATGGTAAAATCCTTGCCACAGACGCAAGTCACGGAATGATTCCGAAAATCGGAAACGAAACTGGAGTCTACCGAATGTCGGAATTGTTTCTTCATGGACGGAATCAGATTATTCAAAACCACGTGGAAGTTGAGGCCCGTCGAGTCTCACCCCCCTGGACAGTTTGCCTCGGGTCCTAATATCCATTATGCAAATGAAAATTGACATATGAAGTTGAAAGATGTGAAAATTATTTTACATCATAATGTTTCCTGCCAATATAAGAATCAAAGATTATATAAGTGGTAGCCTATTTATGTATTTATTGAATTCAAATGTACAACCGACTTCTGAAATTGACGTCCAGCTGCAGTCTGCTATTTGTTTACAAAATCTCTGTAAAGTCCGTTGGATAATGTGTTCCCGCTTTCAGTAGACACATTATCAAGTATGCCTTGACTTAAGAATATAAGATGGCGCTTATAAATTGTGGAAGAACAAACGAAGACCCACCTTACAGCAGTTGTAAGGTATCTAGTGGACCCTGTTCCGTATGCTATTTGTTTTTTTGAAACTCTTCCAGCAATAAAAAATCATAAACAACAAAATCCTCTATTTTGAGCATCATATTAAATTTAAATACTGGAATATTTCTTGATTTGTTGGTCCAAGGTACACTTATTTGCTACTTTATAAATTGTAAATTGTTGCTTAATATTTTAATTTCATTATTATTTAGTTTATAATAAATAAAGTAATTAATAATTTAACGTTGTTCGCGATCATAAGATGTAAAAACAAAAAGCTGCACAAAAAACTCACTGTCTTATAAATATGCAGCTGGCTGGTTTCTTCTACATATAAGCAAGGCGGTGGACACTTGATGATAGGGCAATAATCAAACTAATCTCCCACCAGAGCGCAGAGCGATCGGGCTTTGGTCAAGTTTTCAACCATGTTTTCAACAGCATTATCGTCGTTGTGTTTACAAGATTTCCCACCAGAGTGCAGAACGATCGACGTTTGGTCACCGCCATGTGTAAATTCTATTGGAACCACAATGTAAAGAGTCCCTTGACCAAACCCCGATCACGCGGTCCTGGCAACTCGAGTCTACCAAATGTCTGAATTGTTTCTTTATGGACGAAATCAGATTTGTCAAAACATTCAAACCCACGCGGAAATTGAGTCCCGTCGAGTATCACCCCCCCCCCCCCCCGGATTTGTGAGCAAGGAGGTAGATAAAACTTTTTCCCCTTCGGATGTGATGCGATCATAAATAAATAAATAAATAAATAAATTTTAAATTCTTATTAAGAGCCTTCCCACTCAGTCATATAACTGATTTTCAGTGGGGGACATTAAACCAAAGCGACCAAGCCAACCCTGTAGGCCCCGACGCAATCGACGAGTGGGGAGATTGACACATGTTTTGTTTGTATGCGATTAGTTTCAGTGGCATGAAGTACGGTTGTGTAACCATGGATCTTTGATATACACATCAGATTGCAGAAATTGTTTTCCCTAGAGCACATAGACAAGCTTTCTAAAAATATAATAAAAGTCCACGGATATAACTCGTGAAAGTCTAGACCTAAGCCTAAGTAGACACTTGATTATTAGGACTTGTAACTGCCCAACACCAGCCTTGCCTACACTGAAGTAAGGCCTAGTTTTTTACTTTCACATTCCGTACTCTTCTCCTTTCAGGTGAATATGTTGCTGAGTTAGGTATGACCAAGAGTTCGTCCAAGATCGTCGGTGAATGAAAAGTTTAAAAAAAATCTAACTTCATGAACAATATTGAATATGGCGAGTAATTCAAAAGTAAAAGTGCACTTTGAGTGTAATATCTGCAAGAAAGTGTTTAATCGGAAGAATTCACTAAAGTGTCATTATTTAACTCATTCCAGTGGAAATAATTTTCTATGCGAAACATGTGGGAAAGGATTTAAGACTAAAATTGAACTTCGGTGGCATTTTGTAACTCACTCAACTTTAAAAGACTTTGAGTGCAAAACATGTGGGAAACGGTATAAGCGTCAATGTCACCTTAGGCGACATGAAGTGGTTCATTCTGATAAAGTTCCAGATAAGTTTAAGTGCAAAACTTGTGAGAAAAGTTTTTTTTTTAAATTTGAATTAAGGCACCATTTTGTCATTCATTCTGATGTCAAAGAGTTTAAATGTGAAACTTGTGGGAAAGATTTCATGCGTAAATGTGATCTTGCTAACCATATTTTAAATCATTCTGCTACTAAGAAGTTTAAGTGTGCAATATGTGGGGATGAATTTAGGCGTAACTATGAACTTCAGCGCCATATTGTGATTCATTCAAATTCTAGAGATTTTATGTGTGAAACGTGCGGGAAAGAATTTAAACGTAAATCTCACCTAAAGCGACATAGTGTGATTCATTCTGATGAAAAGAAGTTTAAATGTAAGAAATGTGAGAAGGGATTCAAACGTGTGCATGAACTAAAACAACATATTGAGTCAACACATTCAGATGCGTTTAAATGTACCATATGCAAGAAAGAATTCAATCTAAAACATACGATGAAGCAACATATTATTATGATACATTCGAACATAAAGAAGTTAAAATGTAACGAATGTGGGAAAGAGTGTGGGCAAATGTATAGGCTGATGCGACATATGATGGTGACACATTCTGAGGTAAAATGGCTTAAGTGTGATACATGTGGGTTAGCGTGTACAAGTAAATATGAACTACGGCGCCACAGGTTGACTCACTCTAATGTAAGAGAGTTTAACGGTGAGACATTTGGGGAAAGAACCTAAACGGAACCTTGGAAAGTCATTCTATTGCTACAACGTTAATGTGTGACACATGTGGGAAAATGTTTAAACATAAACATGAAATACAAAGACACCTGTTGACTCACTCTAATGTAAGAGAGTTTACGTGTAACATCTGTGACAAAGAATATAAAACTAGATGTAGCCTTAAACGACATATTACGATCCATTCTAATGTGAGAGACTTTATGTGTGAAACTTGTGGGTCAGGATTTAAGAGTCAGGTTGATCTTAGGCGACATATTGTGGTTCATTCAAGTTCAAAGGAGTTTAAATGTGATACATGTAGTAAAGAATTTTGGCGTAAATGCAACCTTAACAAACATTTGGTAATTCATTCTAATGAAAGGAAGTTTGAATGTAACATATGTAAGAAAAGATTTAAGCTGAAATATGTTCTTAAGCAACATATGTTGACTCACACTAAAGTCAGAGAGTTTAAGTGTGATACCTGTGAGAAAGAATTTAAAACAAGAAGTGACCTTAAGCGACATGTTATGATTGCTCATTCTAATGTGAGAGTATTTACGTGTCATATCTGTGAGAAAGAATTTAAAACTATTAGTGACCTTAAACGACATGTTTTGACCCATTCTAATGTGAGAGAGTTCAAATGTGACATATGTGGGAAAAGGTTCAAGCGTCAAAATCACCTTCAGCGCCATGTTGTGACACATTCTGATGTAAAGGAATTCAAATGTGACATATGTGGGAAAAGGTTCAAGCGTCAAAATCACCTTCGGCGCCATGTTGTGACACATTCTGATGTAATGGAGTTTAAGTGTAACAATTGTCCGAAAGAATTTGTGCACAAATATAAACTAAAGCAACATATGGTGTTGAAACATTTAACTGGGAAAGGACCTTAAGTGTGATGCATGTGGGAAAGAATTTAAACGTAAATGTAAACTTCGGCGACATATTATGGAGATACATGTTTTATTTAAAACATTGTGAAACAACAGAGGAAGATAGTATGACTCCACAGGAACTTGAGTCCTCAATATCGACTGATGGTAAAGAGCTTTTGGAATCTGAAATATGTAGGAAAGATGGTAAGACTCCACATGAACTTGAGTCCCAAACATCGTCTGATGGCGAAGAATTTGATTTTGAAACAAACGGGGAAGATGGTAAGACTCCACATGAACTTGAGTCACTATATCGACTGATGGGGAAGAAATGTTGGAATGTGAAATATGTAGGAAGGATGGTAAGACTGCACATGAACTTGAGTCCCCTTTATCGACTGATAACGAAGAGTTTAAATATGAAACAGGTGAGGAATATAGTAGGACTGCACATGAACTTGAGTCAACTCTATCTACTGATGACGAAGAGTTTAAATTTGAAACAGGTGGGACAGATTGTAGGACTGCACATGAACTTGAGTCAACTCTATCTACTGATGACGTAGAGTTTAAATTTGAAACAGGTGGGACAGATAGTAAGACTCCACATGAAATCAAGTACCGATGCCATGTTTTATTAATGCGTTCTAAAATAAATGAATTTAAGTGTGACATATGTGCAAAAGAATTTAAGCTAAGAATTTTGCTAAGACGCCATATTGCAAAGACCCACCCTAATGTAAATATATATAGTTGTGTAAATTGTGGTAAAGAAATTAAGTTTAGATTTAGACCTAGATGCTAAATTGTGGACACTGATATCAATCTTTAGGTCAGTATTTCGTTGTGAAAAGTGTCAGTCAAATTTCAGCTTGTATCTTTTCAGCCACCATATTAATATTACTAATTTTAATACAAACGATTTAAGTTGTACCAAGGGAATTGTAGTGTTTATATTCACTTACTTGTCATATATTTACGACTCATTATGAAGTTAAATTTGTTAAATACAAAGCGTGTATTGAAAAATTAGGTTGTAAATACTTTTACGCAGTAAAATGTTCGTTCGATCAGCAATGGACTTTTATTGTTAATAAGATTGAATAATATATGCATAATTTTGTACTTAGGCGCCATATTGTGTGTAAATTTCCGCAATATCTAATTATTCTTTAATACTTATGAGTTTGATTCATTCTTATTTAATTGACATCAAATTGTAAACAAATTAAAGCAATTACATTCTCTTCCTCAAGAACATTAGTTGATTCAAATTTATTTATTATGTTAGGTTCCTAGCCATGTTATGGTATTACAGAACTACTTGCTGATATTTATTTTTAACTTGTAATCTACAACAAAATTTGCAGTGCAACGATTGAGATATTGAAAAAAATGGTATGATCACAACTATTTTCAAAATCTCATTTGATTGTTAATGTTAATAAAATATTTAGTCCGGTGTACTAGTCAGACGCACAGTGTTACTAAACCCAGTTTACTACCATTATCTGACGTCTGAATAAGACTGTGCGTCTGACTAGCGTGGACCCGAACCCTGGACTCACAAGTCCATAAACAACCAGTAACTGACTTCAGTTATGCATGACGCCTCGCTTATATTGGTCCCAACGAAATAATGCAGGTGGATCGAAATTGTTTTCCCAACATAACAACTTTGTCAATTCTATTCACGCTAGCTCAGCGTGGATCTTGCACACAGTGGAACTCTGTGATCTAGCATAGCAAATTTTTGCTTGCGTTGGAAAAGATATTTCTCTTTCATACACAAAGGCGACATTTCATTTACCGCCTATTCATTCTACCCCCACCACTACCAAGCATCTGCATTCTTTCGTTGGAGCAAGTATACCAGGTTTCCCATGCTTGTTATTGATAACTGTCCAGTCCTGTTCATTCTTCTTGTATCTTCAAGCTCTTCTAAACTTCTACCTTCACGCCCCAAGTGCAACTCTCTTGGTGCCCAGTGTGTAACTTCTATTCTTCCTCCTATTCTACTCCCGCCGAGGTGGAGGCTCATGGCAGGGCTCCATGAACCTCTGCTCACCGTCTTCCATGACCCATCGAACTGAACTCCCGTCCAAAACCACACTTAGTCAGGCGGCATATCTGGAGATATCCACGGAATACTTCAATTTTAGTATAAAAGCATGAAATTTGGCATGATGATTGGACATACCCTACTGATGGTTTAAGGAAATGGAGCCAATCGAAAATTTACCCAGGAACCCCTCAAATCAAAGATGGCGTCCAAACATGGCCTAATTTAAAAAAAAATATGGTCCTATGTTATTCATTTTCACTTTACGCACGTACTTTCAAGTACTGAATATAAATTTGAGGTTCAAATTACCTTTTTTTAAATCAGAAACCTCTCAAAGTAAAAATGGCGTCCAAAAAATCAGTTTGTCATTTATTAACGGATTTGATTGAGATTTGGTTTCTACACGTATATTGAGCTGCTGAGTATCATTTTGAGGTAAAAAATATGTTTTTTGACATTTATTGGTCACATAACCTAGAAAAAGTTTGAAAAAGGACGAAACAAGATTTTGTAATGTGATTATTTACTTATCACTGGTAGCCAAACCTGATAAAAACACACTAGTCCGTATTTAACATTAATTAGTGTTTGCTAAATACGTACTATAGTGTAATTTTATCAGGTTTGGCTACCAGTAATAAGTAAATAATCACATTACAAAACCTTGTTTCGTCCTTTTTCAAACTTTTTCTAAGTAATGTGACCAATAAATGTCAAAAAACATATTTTTTTCCTCAAAATGATACTCAGCAGCTCAATTTACGTGTAGAAACCGAAATACAATCAAATCCGTTAATAAATGACAAACTGATTTTTTGGCCGCCATCTTTAATTTTGAGAGATTTCTGATTAAAAAAAAGTTTATTTGAACCTCAAATTTTATTCAGTACTTGAAAGTACGTGTGTAAAGTGAAATTGACAAAGGACCATAATTTTAAAAATAAGGCCATGTTTGGACGCCATTTTTGATTTGAGGGGTTCCTGGGTAAATTTTCGATTGGCTCCATTTCCTTAAATCATCAGTTGGGTATGTCCGATCATCATGCCAAATTTCATGCTTTTAAACTAAAATTATTATTATTTATTTTCATCATGTTAAGACGGAATACATAGATACATAAAATGTGATACAATATATCAGTCAGAACACAATGATGGTAGTGAGCGTCAGAGCAAGCCCCATATACACATGTGATGTGCCCCACTACCATTCTCTTATCAGCTAGTTCTTAATCCTAGGTTCTTAAATTTATGTCAATGAATGATATGAGTGATGAGTGATTGTACAACTGATGATAAAAGGGGTGAGCATGTTGATAACTTACATATTTACAGTTCTATGAATAGGTTGTGTTTGAGAGTGAATGTATGAGCTTGGGAGTGTGCGTGTTTGTGTTTGTGTTTGTGTTTATGTTTGTGTTTGTGTTTGTGTTTGTGTTTGTGTTTGTGTTTGTGTTTGTGTTTGTGTTTGTGTTTGTGTTTGTGTTTGTGATTGTGTTTGTGTTTGTGTTTGTGTTTGTGTTTGTGTTTGCGTGTGCGTGTGTAAGTGAGAGTGCGTGTGTTCGTGTCAAATTGCCAAGCTCTTAGACTAAAGACTGCCTAAGCTGCTTTTGGAATGATTTAATAGAGTTAGTGTTTTTTGTTTCGTAATTTAACTTATTGTATAAGTTTGCACTCCTACAATAGAAGCCGTCTTGGTAAAGTGAAGTTCGGGCAAATGGTGGACAAAGCGTGACTCCTCTGCCATATCTTGCCGAGCGATAATTAAGTTTAATTCTGTGCAGTGGGTCTAAGTCCACTGTATTGTTAAACATCTTCTTAAGGAAGACAATGTCAATTTCAATTAGACAGTTTTCTATTGATAAGATATTGCAAATTTTTCGCCTTTCTACGCTGCTGCAGTCTTTTCTTTAACTGATAAATTTAGTGGCTCGATTTTGTATGGTTTCAAGTTTTTTTATGTTACCCTTAGTTGTGGGATGCCACGCAGGGCATCCATATACTAAGATTGACTTGATTAGACTAATATATACAGTTCTTTTTGCATTGGACCTGGCGCTATGCAGTGTTCTAGAGATGAAGTATTCTCCAGGTATGCCGCCTGACTAACTTGGTTACCAGGACCATTTGTTGTAGAACAGACACGTCATTCCTTTATGTCAAACATAATCGAAACAATCATTAGTGTTTCCACACTTGATGAGTTCAGCACATACCTCAAGACGCATCACATCACTTGTTCATAACTAGTAAAATGCCAAATTCGTTGTTAGACGAGTGAGCGAGCCATGTGTTGAGTACCCGTTAACATTTTCAATTGAATTCATTCATATACAAAATATAAATTATAGGGGTTTTGAGTTTTGTTGTTATAAGGGCGCGTCAACTGTAAGATAAAAATGCGCCTCTCTAGCCTATAACAGCCTACATAGGAAATAATTTTTCTGGGTATTCAACACATGACTCGCTCACTCGTTTAACGTTTCCTAGTATAGATTCGGGTTGAGTTATTCCGTTGCTGAGACACAGATTCTACTATGAGTTAGAATTTGACGACTACGGATTATCTGAAAACACTATCAGTAAGCATTACTTAATTAACGTCAAAGGGCTTAACGTCAAAGAGATGAGAGAAATTAGCATATATTTTGTAAAAGCTTGTTAGTCTCTATTTTTTTTAAACATCCCTTGTAAATAAGGTAATTTCTTGTCACATCAGTAGATTTTAATAAAAGTAAGAAAAACAAAATTTTGTCATGTATTTCTGAAAGTGATTAAGAGATTTCTTACTGTATGTGCAAGAATTGAACAGTTAAACGCAACAAACTGTATTGAAAGTGAAGTGTCAATGTGTCATTTTCATAAATAATAATAATAATAATCAAAACTCATTTCCAACAATGTCGGGTTGAGTGGTGTTCTTCACACCGATATCTATAGGGCACGAAACTATTTTTTGCCGAGATTGCCAGGCTCAGCGTTTCTTCTTCATCATCATCATCATCATCATCATCATCATCATCATCATCATCATCATCATCATCATCATCATCATCATCATCATCATCATCATCGTCATCTTCATCCTGCATCATCTGCTTCTCCACCAATTTTCTCCACTCCTTCCTCTCCTGCTTCGAAGTCTCGTCTTGGGATCCTATCCATATCCATCCTCTTCATATGACCAAACCATCTTAAACGTTCCCTTCCTATTTTTAAACCTCACTTCTCCAGACCTAATTCCTTTCTTATAAACGTCGCTTCTAATCCTGTCCAGTTTTGTCGCTCCCTTTCTCCTTCTCAAAAACTTCATCTCTGCTGCTTCCAACTGACTCTCTTCCTTTGATCCACCTGTCCAAGTTACTGCACCGTAAGTAAGTATAGGTATGAAGTATGCTTTATAGAAAAGAACCTTGCATCTCTGTGGAACAGCTCGTTCCAAAGCAGCTTTCGCACCAGTTGATAAAATCCTTCGGCTTTTGTACCCTAGCTGTTACTTCTCTATTTACTTTAGCATATTTTGTCAAGATACTTCCTAGTACTTAATTCTTCCTTTTCTTCTAATAATTTTCCACGAAGTCTTAACTTTTCTTGATTCTTAGGCATGCCTTTTATATCCTTTTTCATAACTAAACATTCACTTTTATTCTGACTAATACTTAACCCAAACTCTGTTGCAACTACATTCCATCTATCCACCTTTTCTTGCACCTCTTCAACACTCTCACCCCAAATTAAGACATCATCGGCAAAAACTAAGGTTCTAGTGTCTCTTCCGTCTATATTCGGTTCCACTCTTCGTAGTATTTGATCCATTACGACAGTAAATAAAGTCGGTGATAAAACACTACCTTGCCTCAGTCCCTCATTTATTTCAAACCAATCTGATCTACCCTCATTTGTCTGAACACAACTTGCACTCCCTACGTATGTACTTTTTATCCTCTCTATCAAACCTCGTCCAACTCCCTTTTGCTCCAGACATTCCCATACTTTTCCTCGAGGCAGGCGATCGTATGCCTTTTCAAGATCTAAAAAGACAATATGCATTCTTTTCCATTTTCCCATCTCTTTTCCATGATTTGGCGAGAGAAAATATTGGATCGATAGTGGATCGCCACTTCTAAATCCATATTGTTCCTCTCTTAGACTTGGTTCGACAACCTCCTTCATCTATGTTCTATTACCTTTTCAAAAACTTTAGCACACTGACACATAAGGGTTACTCCTCTATAGTTTTGACACTTCTTCCTATCACCTTTTTTAAACAAGGGTACAATAATTCCTTTTCTTCCAATCTTCTGGTACTTTCTTTTGCTTCCAGGCTGCACTAATTACTCGGAATAACCATAACTTTCCTTCAGCGCCGGCTGATTTAATCATTTCCACTGTAATTCCATCCACTCCTGGAGCTCTACCATTCTTCATTGCTCCTAGCGCACGTCCCACCTCTTGTTCAGTTACCTCTATCTCCTCATCTTCTTCACTCTTTTCTATTTCTATTTCTTCCGAATTTGATATTGGTGTTACATTCATAGGTCTTGGAAATAATCTCTCCACATGTCTTGTATTTCCTGTGGATTATTTGTGACTTCTCCATTATTATTTACCATAAGCTTTTGATCTTCTGTTTGCTGTCTTTTTGACTTTACCAATCCATAAATCATTTTCTTGTTCCCCTGAAAATCAGTTTTCTAGCTTACTAGCAAATTCTTTCATTGTTCTATCTTTTTCCTCTATCACAATTTTGTTTCACAGCTGCCTTGCACCTACGGTACTCATATCATGTTCTTCAGACTTGTCATCTTCTTTCTTCTTCCATGCCCGCTCCTTCTCCCTTACTGCAGTCTGTACCCTGTCATTCCACCATCGAGTTTCTTTCTCCTTCCTTCTCCCACTGGCTCTTCCACACAACTCCTCTGCACTTGACACAAACACCTTCTTAAACTCTTGCCATTCTTCTTCTACATCTTTCAATTCTTGGTCGGGCATCTGATTACTTATTCTTGTCATAACTCCTTTCTTAATTCTGGACATTGAAGTTTCCAAACTTTAAGCCGATTGTGTCTTTTCTTCGACAACATTTTTTTGCTCTTGGACCAAGAATCTAAATTTTCCTATCAATAATCTATGATCGCCGCCCAATGATACTGATGGCACCACCCGCACATCTTCAAGGCATTTCCTACTTCCCTTCCTATGCAGATATAATCAATTATTGACTCTGACATGCATTCACCATATCCATATCGAGTTATTTGTTGACTTATCGGTTTTTGGAACCAACTGTTTCCCTATTTGTAGAGCGTTCCGACCACACATTTCCAATAACTTCTCTCCATCTCTGTTCCTAATACCCAGCCCGTGTTTACCCATAACTTCTTCAAATCCTGTTGTATCTTCTCCTATTCTATCACCCATTACAATAATTGTATTGGATGAAATAATTGCTCTCAGTTGTGCAACAAACTCATCTTTCTCAGCAACTGATCTTCCTCTCTGAGGTGCATATACCTGTATGACTTCAATTGTCATACTGTCACTACACCGAATGTAGACTTGTATAATTCTTTCACTGTGGTTTGTGATATTAACGATATTGTCTTTTAATTCTGGGATTACAACGAATGCAACACCGTTTCTACCCTCTTTTCCTCCTGACCACAACCAATTTGTATCCTTCTCTTAGATTTTTATTTCCACAACCTTTCCACTTTGTCTCACTAAGGCCCAGCAAGCTCAATTTCTTTTCTTTCATGACGTCGATAATTTCTTCTATTTTTCCATTAAGTGACACTATATTTATCGTGCCCACATTTATCACTTTCCCTCTCTTATTAGAAATTTCCTATTTCATATTTCTACGATCCCTCCTTTGTCCTAGATCACTTTCTTTTTCTCCACACCCAACGTGTGAAAAATCCTGTTGCTGAACTGTTTGATGTTCATTTCTTATTTCTTCATGTCCTGCACCATTACTTGCGATGAAATTTCTCACTCGAGTTCCAACTTCTTCTGCCCTGTTCCAATTATCTTCAATTTGTTCCACCCCTGCCATATCTATGTATTTAACATATTTCTTATCACATAACTCCTTTATGTCTTTATTGACACAAATACCTCTTCTATTAATCAACCCACATATGCTTACCTCTGCCATGGTGAATTTGCTTCTTACTTCAACGATCAATTCTTTCAAATGTTTGAGCTTAACGACTTTCGCCTCCCCGGCCCAGTCTCTCTATTCCCAACACATACAGTCACTCCTTCCAGCTCACCATCAGGTTGATATGCTCTGACCTTATTCGTTAGCTCTTCTATCCTGATACCTGGGAATGTCCTAGCTCTATACTCCTCACCAATGCAAAAGTGTCTCGCTGTTACACCTGGAACATCTCCTATTAATAGGCCAATTACCTTTTTTCCTACACAGTTCCTAATAGGCAAGGCCTGCCTACTCATCCCCTCATGCATTACGACGTGCTGTTCTCTTCTTTTTATAGCAACACAATTCACATTCTGTAGGCCTATTGGCTTTGGGCTTGACACACACATTTCCAGACTTCCAGCTTTCCACATCTTTTCTTCTGTTTCTGTGTCCATTTGAGAATCAGGCTTTTCCTTATTTACCTTCCTAGATCTTAGCATCTCCTTTTTAGTCGTGTTATCTGTTTTGTTTAATCCTTCTCTGTTTTCTTTTGTGACTTGGGAGATTAACTTTACATTTTGTTGGTTAAAATCTACCTCTTGCGGACCTAGATTTGGGCATATTGCTACTGATGTTTTGCATCTTGTTTCCCCAAGATCATCTTCTCAAGCCCCCTTGACCTTGCCTCCTGTTATTCAATTATTTTTCGCAATCCACTTATTTCCTGATTTAGATGTTCTTTCAATAAAAATTATATTTAAATAAATAAGAGGTAAAATATTTTTAGATTTTATTCGAAAAGAGAAATATATTAATTTGTAAGTGATTGAGAGATAAATTATTAAACGAAAATATTTTTAATGCCATGAGAGATAAATGAAATAATATACAAGAATCAATATTTAAAGATATGCTAAACAAGTCGGTAATAACATTAACTAGCCACAAAAACTATAGTGTTTGAGCTTTAACACGTTTTGCAGGATTCTTTTTAATTATGAATGTGATTAATTTTGTTTCAAGATTGCTACAAGCTCTATGAATACAAAACGAATGACGCTCGATTTTCTTAAGGGGTAATTAAATTTATCGACGATTGAATTAAAAGGGGCAAAAGTTTGTCTTCTTTGGGACGGAGGTGTTGGGAGTGTTTTAAGTTTACACAAACACAAATTTGTCAGACTAAAGAGAAGAGTTGTCATTTAATTACTCCTTTTAGATGAAGACAAGGGTCTTAATTTACTAAGTTTATAGACGTAAGCAAAGAACAGGACTCGGAAGAAAGAAAAATATCATCTCGAGTTGAATATTAAGATCTTTGTACGAGCGTCGCGAAAACGGTGCAAAGATTTTGTTAGATTAGCAAACGTTAGCCTCCAAAAACGACCGTGAGTGCGATAAATAAATATATAATGAAATAAATATATATATATATTTATTTCATTTATTTATTTAAAAACACAACGTCAATCATATTCAGTTAAAAAACTGATTTACGAAGGAGGCCAACTTAATAAATCTACTTATATATAGATGCAGATACAGTAATGAACCAACAGTTAAAAGTAAATATTTGAAATACTAATATTACAACAACAATGTATTAAAACACAGTGATTTTGCTAACAAATTCAAAAAGAATATTAAATTCAATTAATTAATGAACTTAATAAAAAAATGGTGGGGAATGAAAAGAAAATTAAGTTTTATTATATTTAGAGTCTACCCACTGACTCAGTCACATAATTATCGGAGGCATTATATTTATAGCAGACCAAGCCAACCTTGTAGGCGCCGACACCATCGACGAGCGAACAATGGAGACCGGTATTTTTAATAAAAAAAACACCAATCAGACAAGCTGGACACGATAACATTCGTTGTGGCGCCAGAATCAGCTAGGCTGATTAAGAACAACCTATGAATTTATTATGTGCCTCGTTTGCTGGACGGCTCCAAAGTCACCGTTTACAAATTCCTAATACAGAAATAAATAGATTAGAAGTTAGAAATCTTCTGCTTTTAGCGAGCATTTTACTCTCATTTTAACTCAATACCATTATGTATTAGGAAAAATATATAAACAAATAGCAGAGATCGACAAAAGTTTTTATACACCGTTAATCAAATTATGTTATTGTTTATTATTTCAAGAAAAACAGTATATAGCGATATATTATTATATAGGCCCCACAAACATTCTGCATTTTCTGAGAGGCAGGTCAGGATAAAAATATTTCGAATAACATTACAATGTTTGATATAATTACTTATTTTGAAATTGTGTGCGTGTGGGTGTGTGCGATGATGACCAATGATCATGGAAAACGAAATTTTCACTGCTAAAAATTGTAAATTATAAATAATTTTCAACACCAAGTCACCGCTTTTGGTCAGAACAAAAATTTGCAAATATGTTCCACCACAAATACCTTTCTCTGGATTCTTATTTCTACATTTTATTGTAATCTGCTATTATTTGACAAGGTTCCACAACTTATTTTTTTAAATATCAGGGGGAGAGGGATACAGAGCTATCAACTAAATGTTGAATTATTTTCACCACCAATTTACCCCTTTTTTATAATAAAAACGTAAATTGACTTCTGTTCCCACGCCAAATACCTGCATCTAACTATGATGATCATAAATACCACTACCTTGGTCTGTATTCAAATATGTTTAAAATGAAACCTAAATCCTGCTTTGAAATTATTAACTTTCATCCCATTCCCCTCTTAAAAACGCCACTGGTTTTTGAGACGTCACTTTTCATGTTTGACGACCTCGCGCGGAAATGAAAAGAATTTCACGCTTTACAAAGTTTCCTTCCTCTGCTTTCTTTATAATTTGATTAACCTCTCGCCTCTGCCCTCTCTGAGTTAAAAGCGTGTGACGTCACAGCCCAAGCGACGTCTGACGTCATCGTTCAGAGAAGACGACAAATTTTATTTCATTATATTTTTATTGACTCCTTATTTTATAAGACAGCGGAGCAATATTTTTTTATGATCACCAGAACTTTCTACAAACATTTTTTTGCCACAAGAGATTAAAATGGTTGTTCAAGCTCCGGCTAACTTGTTTTATAATCTTAAATGCCAATTTAAAAATTCGCTCGATCGGCAAATCCAGCTAATTTCACGTACAGCCTTGACCACTTTTCGACCCCCCATTTTCACCCAAAAAATATTGACCATATTAACCAGGGATGAACGCATGTCGCTATTATAGAACATTTTATCATTTTAAATTTTTATATGCTACTCAATCTTGTGAAATTACCACAAATCACCTACTTGGTGGCACATTTACGGTCAGTTACTAACAAAAGTGAGCAATTATTGGAAAATGTGCTCTAATAGCGAAATAAAAACATTCTTTCATAACATTTTGGCGCAAACCATAACCCGATAGGACAAACGATGGAGCTTCCAAGTGAATCCAGACTTAATCTCTGCGTTCTGCGTTAAAAGCTGGTTTTCTCGAGTTCGGCTAGCAGTGAAAGATCATATTAAAGTGATGACACTTTTAGAGTATGTGAGGCTAGAAATGTAATGAATTATCTGGACTGTACACTTGTAAATAATAAAAAAAAAAAATTATTCTATATATTTTTCTTTATTTAAAATTGCAATGTACAGTCAAAATAATTAATAGAGTTTTTTTTAAAGGGGCACAATTCGGCGATCCCATCACCTCTATAAAAAACCTTATTGGATGAGACGTAGCGAGCGTAGCGAGCGAAGCGAAAACTTCAATTTCACTGACCCCCAAAAAATTTAGCTCCAAGTTTTTTTTTTTTTTGTTTGTTTATTTTTGTCTGTTTGTTAGCAGGATTCCGGGCAAACGGCATAAGCGATCTTGATGAAATTTTGAGGGAACCTTCGTTTTCTCTGAACTAAGAGATGTATTGCTTTTGGGTACAATCGAAGAAATATTTCTCATGAATATCGTACTTTTACGATTTTTTTTCGATTTTTAGAGCGATATTTTCGTCACATTTGGGCCGATTCTGACCAAACGGGTGGGGCTACAACGTTCATATTTCACATGGACATTAAAATTATGGTGATGTAGTACCTTTTGAAAGAAAAAGTTGAAAAAGTTAACTAGAATCTATAGAAATAATGGTTTTAATATTAGTTTTTCATTTTTTAGTGCGATATTTTCGTCACATTTGGGACGATTCTGACCAAACGGGTGGGTCTACAACGTTCAGATTTCACATGGACATTAAGGTTATGGTGATGTGGTACCTTTTGAAAGAAAAAGTAGAAAGAGTTAGTCAGAATCCACAGAAATAAAGGTTTTAATATGAGTTTTTTTAGGTTTATAATACCAATTAACAAGTAACAATAGAAACTTGAAAACAATCACCTACAATCCATTCAAAAAGCACTTGCAAATAAAAAGTGCAAACAAACGCAAAAAACGCAAACAAAAAACTTACAAAAAAAACGCTCATCCATCAACGCGGCGGGACTTAAGCGTTTTCCTAGTAAAATAAATAAGAACATATTATGTGAGGTGTGATGGCGTGTTTCCAAAGGATGACTCCCAAAATGAGAATGTGTCTCTCCAAGGGAAGCCAATAAACTCCCGCTCGTTTCCATGGATTCCAGTTACAGCCACATAATATGATAAGTGCCCGCGATCAAAGATGTCACTTCTATTGTTTTTAACCAATAAAAAAATCTCAATTTTGTTAGTTCACTTAAAAAAAAAAAAATACTATTATCCTGTGACTTCTACTGTTTTCTAATCAATAAAAAATCGGGACTTTGTAAGTTTATTATTTAAATATATATTAACTACGGTGTATTTCGAATATTTATATCTTGAAACACACTTCATTTGACAATAATAATTCTTCACTACCGGTGCTTGTTTAAATCACTTAAATGAGCTGAATAGAGTATATTGTGTAGTAAGTACGTAAATAATATACTCTAAAAATTAATTCCTTTTCAATATGAAATTGCCAATTTAGTTAACTTCAATACATAATTTTTTCATCTAATCACTTTACTTTCGCTTTGGTAGTCTAAATATAAAACAATTTTGCTCGAAGCATTAATTAAATTATAGTAACGAATATTAGTAATTATAAAATATTCGTCTTTTTTGAACTGTACTAAGTTAATAAAAATGCAATACAAATATTTTATGGTTACACTCTACATAAAAAACCTATAATGTTAACTATGAACTCTTCTAAATTGTTCTTCATTATCTTTGCAATATATTAAATGCAAACACAACCGCGTACACAAGGAGTTAACCTTCCGAAGGTTAAATGGTTTTTATAATCAGTTTAAGCAAGGATTTACTTTAATCTCGGAAGAAAGCGCTGAACGTAAACGATAAACGGGTGTTAAACGAATATAGATGATGCTTGGAATGTAGACGTAATCTCTGTTCGCAACGCAATCTACTCGCTGGTGATTTGTTTATTCTAGGCCACAGTTTTATACGCTCATTTGTAAGTAATAATTTGTTGCTTTTCCTGTTCTATTTTGATCCACGTCGCAGTTATTCATTTTGTACGTATTCATTATTTATTAGTGTACTAACATCTCGTGTAAACGTCACTTTTATGTCCGTCCTTGTACGTGGTGTGACTCGTTTAACCGGTTCCCACTCGAACACCGAAGTTAAGCAGAATCGGGCGTGGTCATGGGTAGAGTGGGTGACCGCTATACCCTGAAACTCACGTATCCCGCTGGTTAAAGCAGATAGAGGGTTTGAAAGCTAGTGTAACGGCTTCGTTCTCCTCGACGTCTGCTCGGCAGTCCGGGTTAGTGGAGGAACCTATATTACTGTCAAAGTTACACCACCCTTTCGGATGTGACGTTATGCCGTTGGTCCCCTTGGTACTTTTCGAAAGGAGTAGGCTACGTGCCGGTACCGGGTTTCCCCTCCTCCCTTCTGTTCATACTTCATCCTCATCTATCACCACTTATCGTCTCGATTAGCCAAAGTGCATAAATATGAGACGTTAAGAAGAAAACAAGGATCATACAGAATGTTACGTTTAACCTTGGGGGTCAGGGGTGGGGTCTATAGAACTCTGCACGCACGCATCAATCAATTAGAAAATTTGTTTATTTATGTTTTTATTTATTAGTATTATTTAATGTGTGCAAGGATCACTTGTGGCAAATAAATAAATACATAAATAAATTGTATTTAGTGTCTACCCACTCAGTTATATAACTGATTTTCAGTGGGAGACAGTAAATCAAAGCGACCAAGCCAACCCTGTAGGCCCCGACGCAATCGACGAGTGAGCGATAGCCAACCAAAGATCGATTTTTTAATAGGAAATATAGCAATCAGTGGTTTGAACAGTGCAAACACCCGCGGATCAACGCCAGAATTAACAAGGCCGATTCAGAACAACTTTGAATTTATTATGTGCTTCGTTACTAGGACGGCTTCAAAGTCACCGTTTACAGAGTTCTTAGACAAGAACTGATGGACAGAAGTCTAAATCAGAAGTTTTGGCGTTAATCGAACCCTGGACCTTCTGCATTGGAAGCAGATACGCTAACAACTACGAGCCACACCTAAACTTACGATATGTGCTGTGATAGTTTTGTGCAATCAGCAAGGCTCTTCGCGGCACGAGATGTCTTCGGATTTTAAGTGTTTTATCAAAATGTTTGCTAGCGTCGACGCCGTTTCTTATTATTGTTGATCGTGACAAGCATTAACAATAATGAATCATAATTATGAGGAACATCACAAAGAGCATAGCCCTTAGACACAGAGTTGTGTGTGGTATCCCTTAAAATAATAACATTATATTAAAGTAGGTTATTGGATGAGCGAGGCGAAGACTTTAATTTCACTGACCCCCTAAAAAATTAGCTCGGGTGTTGACAACAACTTGACAACAATCACCTACAATGCGTTCAAAAAGCACTTGCAAAGTAA
This sequence comes from Sweltsa coloradensis, assembly GCA_024449915.1. NCBI lineage: Eukaryota > Metazoa > Arthropoda > Insecta > Plecoptera > Chloroperlidae > Sweltsa > Sweltsa coloradensis. The sequence goes on along the minus strand of JAMZAV010000677.1, from coordinate 645,763 downwards.
AGAGATCCCACGTAAATTAAAAACTAACAAAAATGCTCATCCATCAATGCGACTTAAAAATGCGTTCTCGAAGCGGCATAGTTAAAATTTACAATAATGTGCTTGGCATAAGTTTTAAAAAAGATAATCAAAATGTTTATAAAAACTCAACAATTAAACACAATAGAACTCAAAAATACAAACATTCAAACAACTAACATTATAGGCGTAAATTAATATTACTCACATCAAAATATATACAAGGTTTTTAAACCTCAAAATTTCTAGATCAAACTTTGTTTTTATTATTTTGAACAGAACACGATGAATATTGCCAATTAAACGTGTTTTTTTAAAGTCAACATACTGACAGAAGATTAAATCTTTCTCGTTGAGCTTCTGTGTGATGAATGAAATATCGCGTTTCAACTGAACATGTCAAAAAAGAACATTACAAATTGATATGAATAATTGGAAAATTGCAACGTTTTGATTTATTTATCATACAAACCGTTTTACAATATTAGCTCGTGGAAACCCAACCACCATTTTAAAAGTTATCGTTGCTGGTGTTGATGTAAACATGTTGTAGTCAGAATATTTTCCCGGAGTCAATCCAAAAATATAATTAGGATTGAGTCAAGTTATTCTAATGGCAAAATATGTTAAGAGGAGGCAGACATGCTTATTTTAAGTTTTTTTTACAACGCTTATATTAGCTTCATGTGTTTGTCTGTCTGTCTGTCTGACTTTCTGTCTGTCTAGACGAATCATATGATCGATATTTGCTTACAACGCTTATATTAGCTTATATTAGCTTATTGTACTTGTCTGTCTGTCTGTCTGTCTGTCTGTCTGTCTGTCTGTCTGTCTGTCTGTCTGTCTGTCTGTCTGTCTGTCTGTCTGTCTGTCTGTCTGTCTGTCTGTCTGTCTGTCTGTCTGGACGGAATCTTATAATCGATGTTTCACCCACTTCCCAATGTCCGATCGAGCTGAAATTTTTCACACATACGTATTCTTGATGAAAAAAGATGAATCAATTAACAGATTCACTAATTAATCAATTAATTCATCGTAATTACTTAACCAAACAAAGTTCATATGGGAAATAAGTCTCAGCTAGTAAGGATGGGCCAACCAGATGCAGAAATTCGGACACGTCCAGTGAGCACATATTAGATTACAACATTCGTTAAGACTAAAAAGTATAAAATAATATAACATGAAAAAATCATTTTTTTTAAACAACGCTTAGGGTTAAATGTACTAAAAAGTAAGAAATAAATTTTCGTCCAACAAATTTCTGCCTTACTCGGAAATTAAAAGCGTTGGGCGCTTACGGTATTGACATAGATTACAGAATTTTGTTGTTCTTGGAAGGAAAGCGCCCAATGCTTTTAATTTCCGAGTAAGGCAGAAATTTGTTGGACGAAAATTTATTTCTTGCTTTTTAGTACATTTAACCCTTAGCGTTGTTTTATTTAAAAAAATGTTTTTTTCATGTAATATTTTAATTTCACAGACGATTTAGTCACACATGTTTGAAAATGTACTTAATTGTGTAAACGTGAATATGGAAGGCACCTATCTTAACAATTTTTTAATCAATAATATAAATTAAATGCAAAATAAATTCAATTTTAAAGTACGAAAAATCTGTCCACTCCTAAGGATCAAAACCACCCAAAAAAATTACTAATTTATGATAAAAGTTGGAAATATGATATTAGGGACGTAAATATGACCATTATTATCAATTATACACGGTTTGAAAATGAACCCGTCGAACGTCAAATTAGTCCTATTCTGACACACGGTTATGACGCTCTTTTAAAAATGTAAACCCCGTCTGGACCCGTGCGCAAGGAAGGTTTCTACAAATGTAAAATATCCTGAAAGCTTAGTCAGCACAAGAACACCAGACAGTTATCGTTCATCTTGATATGTCAGCATTTTCTTCCTTTTTTTTCAGTAAAATTCAACCTCTGGAACGTAAAAGCTGACTTGTGAACGGGTATCCATAAAAGAACATAATAAATTGTCAGAAGCCGTGGCTTTCAATATGGAAGCTGGGTTATCCCGAGTATAGCAGATTCTATTTCAAATATTTATATACTTGCTTTTGAGAAGGCGAGAAATGCGCTCGAGGACTTATAGGATCTCAAAGAATCCATACAAATTGTGCAAGAATTCCATATTATTTATTGCCTGGAGATACAGAGGAATACGCCATTTTCCTTACTACTTATTGGTTTGGCCTAGTTTAGAGCATATTGATATAGGACATGCTTTTTAGGTAGATTCCGGAACGCTCAGCTGACCGCCACCACAGTAAGTTGTTTGGATATTTTGGACAGTTGTGACAGGAGCTGAAATGAAGGGTACCGCAGTCCGACTAAATACGAGCGTAACACTTAAAGTTTTCTCCCCCTACTCGTGGCTGGTTCTGACCAGGGGCTCTATTTACTAAGTGACAACAGTCGAGTGACAGCGACAAGCGACAATAGGAGACCTAAACGACTACTTTAGTGCTATACAAGCTTATAAGCTGTGTATTGGCAACAATGATACGCATTTAACATTTTTTAATGCCGTCTGCCAATGTTTCCTTAACGTAACTAGGAAAACGCTAAAGTCCTGCTGCGTTGATGGATGAGCTTTTTTTAAGTATTTAGTTTGCGTGGGATATCTTTATTTATTAGTGCTTTTGAACGCATTGTAGTGATTGTGTCAAGTTTCTATTGTTATTTGTAAATTGTTATTATAACCTAAAAAAACTCATATTAAAACTTATTCTTAGATTCTGGATAATTTTTTCAACTTTTTTTGTTTCGAAACGCAATTAAATCATATAGCGTAATGTCCATGGAAATATACATTCTAGCCCACCGTTTTGTCAGAATCGGCCCAAATGTGACGAAAATATCGCACTAAAAATCGAAAAATCGTAAAAGTACGATCATGAAAATATTTCTTCGATTGTCCCAAAAACGTAGCAAGTATAAGTTCAGAGATTTTGAAGTCCCTAGTTTTTCATCAAGATCGCATTTCGTTTGCCGGTAAGAGCGAACAACAGACAGAAAAACTAACAAAACAAACACCCGAGCTATTTTTCTTGGGTAACGTAGTGAAAACAAACAAAAAACAGAAAGTCAAATTGAAGTCTTCACTTCGCTCGCTACGCTTGCTACGCTCATCAAATTGACTACATACAGCAAATGTAAGTAACAACTATTTAATTTGGTATGATGAAAATTCGAGGTGGCAGTTCTCACTTAAGTAGTCGTTTCGGTCTACTTTTGTCACTTTTTGCTGTCGATCGACTGTTGTCGCAATTAGTAAATAAACTGCCAGGATGGGCCCCTCCTCCCCACACCCCTTAGACTAGAGCGGCGCATTATGACCTAACGGTTGACGCGCCCTTAATCCAAATAAACCAAACCAAACTTCCCGTTGCATTGTGACTATGGGCGTGCATTATGTCGTACTCCCTTCATAACTAACACTGCAACAATTAAAACAATAATATTTAGTTATACAAATACAACTGATAAATACTTTCATTGACAATAATCATGTAGTAAAAAACTCTAGTGAGGTTTTTCACAAGTAAGCTAATTTTAGATGAACACTTTATTTTACTTGCTTCATACCCAATCATAAACTGAACTTCAAAAACGTTTGACTTTACACGCAATAGTAAATCAACTTTGATAAAATTAAACAAATACATTTATGAAAACTCGAAATGAAGTTTAAAAAATAACCATCTTCAGAAACACCTGAGTCAAGTATCGAGCGTACGACCGTCCAATTGGTACCCTAGCTAGGATATAACTTTCAATCCCCTCCGATCGATCTACAATACGCATTGTTGTTGTACTATATGGCCGGGACTTCGTGGTTAATGGACGCCGCAGAAAGGCTGATATTATCGCGGTCCTACTTTAGCACATCGCTTTAAACGATTCGTGTCCTTAAAGGGGATGGACTTTGCAAAGTAATTTGTTGATACATATGCAGCAGTAACGATTATAAAGTGAAGTTCTCTGACCTTTACATAGTGTGTCCATAAATCTAATGCAAAACTTTTGTGAGCTAGTTCATTATGACTGTCTGCAAAACTAAGCTCATATTTAACAGTTTGTAGGGAAGGGGTTGGGATTCTAACACATGCACGCGAACACCTATACATGGTATAATCAACATTGGTATTTATTTATTTATTGGTAACACTCAAATACAGCATTGCTGACATTTTACATTAAGGAAATACAATTTGAACAGTACAAATAAAAATTCCAGTTAACATACATTACAACAATAACTATGGATAAAAGTTAATATTATGATATTGTACAATGATTTACGTAATGATGAATTGATGATTTCCAAAATAATGATAATATATTAATAAAATAATTTTAACATAATATTAATATAATATAAATATAATAGACGTGAAATAAATAGTTAGTAAACTCTCAAACAAATTACAATTACAACATTAAGTTTCACAGTATACTCACTTTTCTCCCGTCCAAATACATTGAACGTAACATTACAAGATAAGTTTTGTAAAATCGTATTTATAATTTATCACGGTATTAAATCAAATAATAAGTTTTTCATAAATTTCTTTAAAACCTTTTCATTTTTAATACAAATATGTAAATTCATTAGGTGAATGAATATGTATTTTAATGAAAATGTTAGATATACTTGGTATGAATACCCTCGTTTCCAAAATGCTAATACATATTAGAACCAAAAATTACGTTTGTAACAACATAGCTTTATCACAATTACGCAACGAAATACGCAGCGTAAACGGTTTAAAGGCTTAGAGCCTTGCCTTTGAATAACAGATTTCCACGGTGAAGCCGTCGGCTCGGGCGTTAGGATTTCAAATAGCTTCTCATTACAAGACAAAGGTTCTGTAAATCCGTTGGAAATACCGTTATTAAGGAGACTTTAAATAAAGAGTTGCCTTTTTTCTACGCACTGGTTATCGTCCTCATAATCTACTATAATGTGATCCAGCGGTTTAGCCGCGGTCGCTTAGCCGATTCACATTCGAACACCAAAGTTAAGCAACCTCGGGCGTGGTCAGGGGGAGAGTGGGTGAACGCTCTGCCCTGAAACTCACGTATTCCGTTGGTTAATCAGATTGAGGGTTCGAGAGCTAGTGTAACGGCTTCGTTCACCTCGACGTCTGTTCGGCAGTTTGGGTTAGTGGAGGAACCTATATGACTGTTAAGGTGACACCGTCCTTTCCGACGGAACGTAAAGAAGTTGGTCCTCTTGGTACTTTTCGAAAGGAGTAGGCTACGTGCCGGTATCAGGTTTCCCCATTTTCGTCATCATGCATAGTTGAAAATCATCAGTTGTTATAATGGTCACTGTAAAATTATGTGGCCATATAAATAAATATTTTTTTGATTTAACTTGTTGAATAGCATAAATTAATTGATCCGATCCATATCAGTTCCAACTCTCATTTTCAATGCAATAAAATTATGCATTTTTTATATTAAATAATTCTTAGAAACAAATCCCGAACACAATATGAGTCCACTAATCTGACAAATGAACCACCTATGTTTTCGAACATAGATTTTCACGTCTCTAAAAATAAAATTAGGACATGCTACCAATTTATGGTTTGCAGCAGGAGGCGAAAATAGAAACAACCCTGTGCCTCAAAGGATATTTATGTTCCCGACCAATGTCCCGTTTAAAGTATGCACCTTCATAACTTCAAGAATTCACATTCAAACTAACCTTCATCACCTCATGGTACACTACATTGTTCCGGATATACATGAGCTAACAAATAACTATAATAACAATAACAATAAAATAACTTATTCGCCTTGACTCATACATTGTCAATAAATAATTAACTCTTTTGAAGTATTAAAAAGCATATGAGAGTAATACACTAATGTTAACAATTTTATTAAAATATAGCATGAAAATTAAATTTATAATTCAAAAATTATTTGTCCCTATCACAGAAACTAATTTGTTATTTGAATTTTTTATATGAACTATTCTGAAAATCTAGTAAGTTCAGGATGTGAGGAAAGTGATGTAAGCCATGGGTGGGATTTATTTCGGCACAAGATAAGTTAAACGATCATGCTGGTGAACTTGTAAATCCTCATATTGTTTGGTGTTAGCAACGCTTTAAGAATGGTTTCAAGTATATGTTCTAAAAATGCTAGGATTGTAAATTTTAATTTTGGATATGATTGAAGATTGTTGACATTGGTAATGAGGTCCTTTGGGAACGCGTTGTTTATGAGTTGGGACTGAATTTTGATGCGACGTGTATCATGGTCATGAATCGTTGAGTTTAAATTTTGAATGGTGAGGGTTGTTGCAAGTACTGCTGCAAATATAAAGGTACGTTAAGGTCAAGATTTTGGTGGGGAAGAATTTCCTGCTTACGAAAGTCCAAGAGGCTACCTATAAAAATTCGTCCGTATTAATCTAAAAATTTATAGCTTGTGCATTATTCCCGAAAATAGTCCATATATGTGTAAGTGGATGTGGGGATTGTATAGCCTTAAGAATAAAGTGCTACTGGGCTTAAATTCTTGACGAGAACTCCTCTTTATCTTTATCAAAGCGTCTAAAGTGCCCATCAAGAATGTGACAGTATATTGAGCCATAATCTATGCTTTCTGACAGCCTATTAAACATGAGAATGTCAAAAGTTGTACATTTTTCGTGTCATTGATACGTTTTTAATCACGTTAGATTGAAGATTAAAGTTTTCTAAGTATACATGTTGGTGTGGGTAGTCTCTAAATGTGTGGGTAGTCTCTAAATACAATTTATTTTCTATTAATTAATATACAAACATCTGACAAAAACAACCACAGCGTTTTGGAGGAAAGTGAAACTTTCGAAATATTGTTACATTAATAAAGATAATTCCAACCTATTAATAGCGAAAAAGTTACCTGATTAAATATTTAAATAATATTTATTTAATTATTATGTTATAGTTTATTTTTAAGAATGTGGTTGTTAGAAGTTCTTTGACAATCTTGCTACACTTGTTTATGACTGTAAAAATTACACTGATTTTTTTCTTCTCTATTTCCCTTTGATATTTTTCATTCTTTGTGACGCCTGGAACAACGTTCCTAACGAACATTGCGAGTTGAATTTGTCTCTTCGTCAACTTTTTCTTGATTCTGTAACTTCCTCCCTGTTAATTGCTTAGTCGAAAAAGTTAAAACGTACATTAAGAACGTTTTTTTTCAAGTACCGTCAAAATCTGAATTATCCCAATCATAGAATTCGTGACTCCTTTATAGTTAATCCAGTGTATCGTAAATTATAATTGTGGTTAGAAAATAAACTGCCTTGAACACTTTTAATTCAAGTCTAATTCTAATGAACTGTCCAAAATATTTAAAATTGATTAAGAAATAACTTACTTTAGTAAACAAAGTATATCTTAAAAAGTTCAAAGGATAATCTTCTATGGGGAAAAATTTGAGTAAAATACTAAAGTTTACCAACCTTTGAACTATATCTGGATTCGTACTTCTAAATTAAATGTTGTAATTATTGTTTATTGGTCTATTATCTTTTATTTCAGTTAAACAACTTCCTTAGTAAAACTATCCTATTTAATTTAAATTGAAATTTCTCGAATATTTTTCTACTGTTGAAAACACAACCCGACTTCCAAGTACCCTTTACGGTTTTCCCTTGTGTTTGCCTAATGCAGAAAACGTCCTACGCAACATGGCATATTCTTGTTGTAGTTTGGCCAGCTCTTATCGTAACTCCTCCGATATTGTTCAGTCGAGCACGATAACTCGACGCACATTAGAACAGTTTTTGTCTTCTAATGTCGCCAGTAAGTCTGTAAACTTTTTCCCAGAACGTATTATCTAGAAACTCTTTTTATATTACCGAGGAGTGATCAGCTAAATCCTACTGTGGTCGTGGGACAAATAAACTGACTTTGAAACACTTTGCAGTTTTTCAATTCTAAATTCTAGAGAATCTTCCAAAATAACTTTTTATAAATTGATTAAAATATTAAACTTACTTAAGTAAACAAATGTATATCTTAAAAAGTTAAAATGGACTTAATTATCTTGGATGTGAAACAATGTGAGTGAATACTATATTAATTGTACACACATTTTGTCTATCTTCTGTGATTTCTAGTTCTTTTCAAATTGAAAATTGTTGTATTCTTATTTTTATTGGTATTTATTTTTAATTTCAGTTTAAACATAATTCCTTGGTAAAACATATACTAATTAATTTAAATCAAATTTCTCCGAATATATTTTCTACGTATAAAACAAACCCTGATTCTTCAAGTATGTTTGTGGTTTTGCCTGTGTTTGCGCTTAATGCAGAGCATACGTCCTAAAGTGGGAGTGGCTTCCTCTTGGAGCACTTTGGCTTCAAGACCCACATTTCACCCTCGAGGTACGAGACGTCTTTGAGTTGAACACGTCCCACCAGATTCCGCTTGAAATGTCTTAGAAAGTTTCCTTCACATGCATCGTTTGCGCCGTGTTTGTGGAACAAGCGGTTAATTATTTAGACAATTAGCTTAAAGCACAGATAATATAGTACCTTGATAGTCTTCACTAGACATTCGTGTATTCTCACGCTCCTAAGTACTAACATTAATTTGTACAAACGCCTTGGAGAAAATTTGAAATTACAAATGTGAATTCTTAAATGCACAAAACACTGACATTTTTTTTATACAGAACAACAATTACAAAAAAACACAATTGCTTAATGTAATAAACACAACTATACACCATGTTGAAGCATAAAGTCGACGCACCGGAAGCTTCCCGTTGCGTGCTCCAGATGCGTCGAATTTATGCTTAAACATGGTGTATAGTTGTGTTTATTACATAAAGCAATTGTGTATTTTTTGTGTTGTTCTGTAAAAAAATGTAAATTTGCATTTTCGAATTCGCATATTTTGTAATTTCAAATTTTCTCCACAGCGTTGTACAAATTAATGTGACTACTTACGAGCGTGAGAATACATGAAGGTCTCGTGAAGACTCTTAACATACTCGAGTTTATAATTGATAAGTTAGATATAAATGTTCTACATTTAATGGCGTGATTCATTTCTCTCAAAAAGCACATACATACGAATTTAATCGTATACTGCACATTTGTAATTTAAATCTCTTAAGTATTTTATTTATTTATTAAGGGTTCAAATAAGTTTCTAATTACCAGTAAACATATGAAACAGATTAGATGTTATAAATCCCTTCTACTTGATTGATACTCATTCATATCGAATAAGAATTATACTACAATATATAATAAAACATTATTCCTTGTGTAGCATAGTCTAATAATAATAATAATATATTATTGCATCTTACTCTAAAGATGACATAATTTAATTTCAGAAATTGTATACAAATACATTTCAAACTTTTGTTATGTTGGTTTTCGTTTAATAACATATACTGATATCGCTAAAAAAAATAACTAAAAATTAATAAGACATAATTATGGTAGGAGTATAAGTTATTATAAGTAGTCTGTTTTATTAAAATGCAGCTTCATATCAATTAAGAAAATTCACAAAATATTCCGAAGCAGCTTTTAAAATGTTTTGGTAGTACGTGTTTGAATAAATCATGATATTTCTTTGATTAAGTTACTTGTATTTATCAATTTATTAATTTATTAATTTATTTATACATTTGTTTACCGTCTGTCATTGAGATATTAACACTAATTTACAAAGATGGACGAAAAATTAAACTAAGAACATTCACACAATTCACATACAAATAATGAACTTTAGAAATTGCAGTTTCGGAAGTGTAATTTAAACCTTAATATTTCGACCAATTTTTGTTTATCTGTAGTTTTTTTTGTCTCAATTTATTTGACCTCGAACCTATCATGAAAGTTGAACATTTTACATTAAACTTCTTTTTTGTAGCCTCGTTTGTAGATTTCTTACGGCCATTTTACGACTGCGATAAGAAATTGACTTACGAAATGGTAGAAAACAAAATGGTGGATTTCCTAGGCTTGGAATTTAGTGGACCTAGTTTGAGTGTAGATCTAATGGCACATCGTTTACAGAATTTTATTTCATTCTGCTGGAATTGAAGACATAATTCCGTATTGTGAGATAGGTCACGGAGAGAAAATATTTATTGTAAACTGTAGCTGGAAGTTTTACAATCTTTTATATTGAGTAATAACTTTGAATCGAGCATATCCGATCGAAGATGTCGTAAAATACGTCTTACTTTACAAAGTGCACTCAATTTCAAAGGTAGAAAAACATCATAACACATTGAAACCTTCAAATTTACAACATTATTAAGATTTTGCTCGATACGGAGTTGTTAAAAGAAGAAGATATGTTATTGGTAGAAGTATGTATTTATCTAGCTATTCACCTAGTTCAATAATAATATTTAACTACAGATTAAATTAAAAAACGTATTAAGAGTCTACCAAGTCATAATACAATGCACATATTTAACAACACCGAATTACATACACAAGGTAATTCATTTCGGTTTAAATATTTACATTCGAACTAGGGTCTCCTAGTTGCCTGTTGGGAACTTTACCCCTTTAAACTTAAATAACCTTAATCACATTTTTTAAAGAATTTTTTATCTGGATTGGTTCCCACATAATATATCAAATTACATATAACGGAGTGTTTCCCGATGAATGAAATTGAGAAACAATGACAGTTATGATGGGGAACTATCAGGTTGACTACGGAACATTGAGTTTTTAGTTCATTTTGTTTCCGGGTGCGCAAACCGTAAGGACGTAAAGCTGGACAGATCCAGCCACGGGCAATGGAAGGGGAGTTTCTCACGTCGACGGCCAGAGCTCGCCACTAGGTTCGGGAAATAAATAGTCCCATTCATACAAGATGATGTTTGCGAGATGGACATTGTCTCTTTTCTCGACGAGCAATACCCTGCATCAATTCTTCCCAGGGCCCAGACGGGGTTGGACACGAATTCAAATCCTAAACTTTTTAAGACTTGTGATTGCAAAGCACAGAGAATTTGACATATTTCGTACGTCTGTAGCTCGCACACAAATGAACAAAAAAATCTGAATGAATAATACTCCACATTGTTAGCTGCCTTGTTTCATAAAACATTTCCCATGCAAATGTTTTGTTGATTTTCGAGATAAACTTTCATTTTAATCCCTTTAACGCCCACCTCTTACATCAAAACACAAAACAATTCCTTTCGTGAAAACCTTTTGAGGCACTTTCGCATTGCGGAAATTTCCTAATCAAAATCACTACCGTCTTGATAAACTCCTAAGAGCTTAGCTTTCAGTTTCTAAAAAAAGAAGTTCCTTCATTCCACAGCCCTCCACATGCCAGTATTACCTAGATAGACGACTTCAAAGAAGGCTGTGACCCGGAATAAACGAATCCGCGATAGGTTTTAAGAGTACGCGAATTCCTTTGATATTCTAAACCCTAGTATAATACGAAGCTTATGGGATTGTTTATTACGTATACGTTTATTGGATTTGGTTCATAAATTGAATTTGGAGAGTGGAATTGAATGGCAGGCTTATGGGTCCGTGCTTCTAACTGACGGTCTGTTACAGCCACGGTATATTAGTAGAATTATAATGGATTAGTTGAATGTTCAGTTGACTATTAAACTCATTAACGTCAATCAAATCCTCATTTAGACTGGTTGCATTATTATTAAAAGTTCATCATCAGTTTAATGTCAACCGCTAAATAATAGGATAACATTAATGAAAAGGTTGAACAAAAACGATAATGCAATTCATTACGCATGTGACATTAAAATATGCTTTGTGAGCAAAAATAACTCTTTGAATAATTTAGACTTAAATAAAATAATGTTCGGGTTTTATAGAAATTTATACTGATTGGCAATTAAGTTAAATTGATTAATGTCCCCAATTTCCTCTTTTTGCAAATTTTCTTTGTTGACTTTATTTCTATCATTGGGTATATTTACTAAAAGTGACAGCGACAGTGACAAGCAACAGTAGTCGACCGAAACGAAAACCTTAGTGAGAAGAGCAAGTGAGAACTGACACCTTGAATTTCCATTATACCAAATTAAATAATAATTTCTTACATTTGCTGTATGTTGTTGTTTATTACGTCATAAAAACATTGGTAGACGACATTAAAAATGTTAAATGTGTAATTGTTGGCAATACACAGCTTGTAAGCTTGTATGGCTGCAGTCAGATGCGTGACTATTGTCATAAAGTTGTTGTTTCGGTCGACTGTTGTCACTTAGTAAATAGACCCCCTGTTTTGAAATGTGATTTTGACAAGGACACACAATAAATAATTAATAATAATGACACGACTATATTTTTTAGCTAACTCTGTGCACTTTTATTTAAACTCAACCAACTTCGAAAAGTTACCCAAAAAATATTGTCATGTCACATTTTATCTGTGAAAATCTACATAACAACGTGTACATATATTTCTACCTGCTGAAATACAGTCCTAACTCAATCAAGCAATCTCTCTTTTATCTTCACGATTGGATAGCAGATATAGGCTTTACTTGCCCTAATCCGACTTTATTATGTACGAATTCACTCCTGTGTTTTCGCTCTAACAACTACACAATAACATGAACACGAACATGAACATGTGTGTGGCACCCTCTACCAAATTAGCAGCATTTAAAACCAACATCGAATTTCTATGGTCCATCTGATAAACATGCTCGGTACGATATCTCGTTAATTTTAATTATTATTGTTATGGTTATTCTCTGCGCCAACAATGTGGAATAACACTGCTGTTTTATGTCACATTTTACTGCTATGAATGATGTAAATAGTTATTTTAAACTATCCAAAACGATGCTCATGTAACACTAGGGTTAAAAGAGATGGTTTGTATTCTCCAAGTTAATTTCGTATGTAGTATAATAGGCAGTGCAATCTTCTCTACACACGTTATTAACAATGTACAAAACATACACAAAATGATACAGTTTTAAATTGGTGGATGCATAGCTCAGTTGGTAAGAGCATTGCTTAGGTAGCAGCTAAGATCCCGGTTTCGATCCCCGGTGTAGTCATTTTTTAATTTCTGGTCTAAAGTGCTAATATATATTATATATTTTAATTTCTAAAATTTAATTTCTGTCTAAAGTACTAACATATCAACGTCATAGTCGCCTACTATATAAAACCAAAGTTAAACACATTGTTAAACATTTTATATCAGGTTGGATGGAAGATAAGGCTTCACTAGCCTCAATCCCGCCTTAATAATGACCTATAATCAATCAATATAATAATTACTACTAAGCTGTTACAAAAACAGCTGGTATAACTTTTTACCGTTTTCTATTGAAACTGAATGGAGGGAAAGTTTTGTACCCAATGGGTGTACTTCTCGAACAATTGTTCTTTTCCATGTCAAGAAGTGTAGGCCAAAACAATACAATTAGCAATTAAAATTTATCCCGATTATTACGTAGTTGAAATCTAGTTAAAGATATTGATCCCATAATTTTTTCTTCAACCCTTGAGAGTTAAAAATGAGAAAATGCAAGTCGTTTTTTTTTTAAAACTGGAGAATATATCTGACAACACTGCGTTGCTTAATCCTTAAAAATACAATAACTTAAACAATAATTTAATAACACACATAATTTCTTCCAATAATTCTAATGGCACATGAATAACAGATGGACTTTGTGTAAGTTAAAAGTATCTTGTCTAGGAATTCCACTTATCAAATTATTATCGACGCAATGTCTATTGAACTACTTTGGTTGTACCAATTGATTACTTGCCTTGGGAAATGCGAAATTGCCGGGGTTTATAACTATTTTTTGGGGTGCACAGAAAACATAATCTTGTGTTCAGAATTTTGATAATTCATCTATTACTTATAACCTAAAAATCTACTTGCGAAATTGTTGAGTATCATAATTAATACTTTGGTGTTCATAGTACAAAATTCAGGTTAAGATTTTTGAAAATTCAATTTCTTTGGCCCTATAACCTAAAACCTTACATTTGCAAGGTCAGTTTAACACTGTTTTAGACAATCATGTTCCACAAGTATTTTATCTCGCAGTCTTCATCTGTATCTGTACAATGTGTTCGAGCTTACATTGTGTCTATCTTTCAGTGAGAGAAGTTCTGAACGTCTCCTGACATTGAGGCGTCTAGCTAGACAGACGCCAGAGCTTCCACGCAGGTCGTCACACTCTCAACATAATCAGCTTAGCTTTCGGTCAAATATGATTTCGAAAACTTTCTCCACGACTTACTAGCTTGTAGCTCCGACCCAGCCGATGCGAGCGCTAATTGTAGGACAAGCTTCGACTGAGTCGAGAAGAACATCTCTATAACAAGCTCTAACCCTTTATAGGGCAATGGTAAACATTTTTACAACCACTTTTCAAAATCTAAAAATCTGACAGTTTATCATACTTTTAACCCGGGGTAAAAAGCTAATTTGTTTTGTTCGGAATTGGTAGAATATTTCCTTATTAAATTCTTATGATCCATACAATTTTGGTTATTGTTCAAAAATCAAATTGTGTATAAAACACATAAATATACAACTTTTCGGGATGTCCCGGATATTTTGTTAACAGTAGTAGATAATTTGAACATGGAAAAAAGGAAAAAAATGAAAAACTGTAAATAAAAGTTATTTTTGAAAAAAATCAGCTTTAATGTCAATTTGGAATCCAAAACCAGCATTTTATTCCTAAAATATCAAGGAGAAAAAAATGGTTAAATTCTCTTTAAAAAACACGAATTTCAGATTGTTAAGGTAGGAAAGAAAATGTTTGTCCCAGTCTCTTGCCCTATTAAGGGCTAAACTGTCTATATGTAAATCAATTTTCTGTGGGACTTCTGACCACAGGCTATAATGAACACTTATTATTTACTTTTATCATTGAACTTTAATAATGCCTTCATTCTGAGTATATGACATAATAAAAAGGTAACATTTTTTTAATAAACTGAAAGTCTACGAGATAATTTGGCGGGGAAATCGGGCCACAATGCATTACAACCGCAAAGTTCATAATATTAGCCAAGAAGGTAATCTATGATCGACTGGTTTTTAATGATAATTTTAAATAATACACTATCGACCAATAGTAAATCAAGGGGTCTAGTTGCATCTACTACATATAGTCCTTGATTTACTTCTGGTCGAGGGTGTACGAGCTTTAAAAAAAAAATTGTTTCGAGCATGCACAATACAAATTTGTGTACATTCATTAATATCTAAAATAATAATATGTCCATCATGTATTCATATTTTAAACCAAAAAATAGTTTCATTTTGTTATTTGTAGCACCTAGAAGCAGCTGGTACTAACTCATTCATAAAAATAATAAATAAACAATGTTTTGTCCCAATTACTATAAGTCACTCATGTTGTTTGCGCGGGAAAGATTTAAACTTAAAGCATTGTACCTCAATAGAATTTATTTAGATACTTTGGATTGGCTTAATTTACGAAAGTGGTTTTTAGAATGACTATTTTCTATCCATTTCGTATACACATACGTCAGTATTCGGACTAAGTGTGCTGTCCCTATAAGGTTTTAACTAATGTCCCACTTCAGGTGACTATAGCTAGGTAATAGGAGTCAATGATGCACTTTGGGAGGGAATGATCTAAGAGCTATATCAGACAGAGAATTTGCCATTTGCACTAAAAATTACTTTGTAAACACATATAAAGCCTGGATTGCGTGTATCTTACCAATCTCTTTCAGAATCAGCAGATTCACATGTTACGAATGGCCAATCTGCATCGGGGGCCGTTCCTTATTTATACATCGTGTTTTTTCTACCGCATTCCCCAAATGCATTTATAAAACAGAAAGCCAGGTGTTTGCTTTTCATACGTCAAAAATCAATTACGATTCACCAACGACCTTCAGACGATATTTTTAAATTATCTGCTTACTTTATAGAGATATCTCAACCAGCTGTTCTATATAAACACGGCATGCGTATTTCTCTCTGTTTTTCCAGGAGTGTTTATAATACACGATAAAAGATGTGTTTATACAACTTTAAGGTCTCGACTACTACGTACAAGATGATAACAATCAATACGAAAAATTAACATACATTTTTCGTTTTCATTTCATTGCAAGGTTAGACTCTTCAAACTATAAAAATACTAAGTTTCCAAAATGTTAAAACTTTCTTCTTTTAAATCATTTTCGAGTGCCAAAAAAACGAGCAAAGCTGCTAAATCACCAGATTCTCAAATACTCAAATATTCTAAAATAAATTTCAAATACTTAAAAACGCCAATTCGACCACCCCTTCCCCTGGCCGTATGTCGACAGTCTTCACACCAATCGGCTGGAACTCAGCCTTTTATTGTTAAATCGACTCACGATTAAATATACATGAACTTGTGTTATGTAGTTTTTTAGATTGCATTTTAAAGGTTTTGAAAAAATATTTGCAAACTCAGGTGAGAACTAAAAAAATTACTTTTAATTTTCTCATTTTGTATATTTATTAGAAATATTCATAACAAAAGTATTTATTTGAACATTTATCCTTTAAAAAAAAAATCGTGTGTGTATCCCTTAATATTAAACTGCTGAAATACGAATATTTTTGCAAATTTAGTCTTTTACGCTGTTTTTTTTTTTTTACAAAGTGACAAACGCAGGTCAGGACAAATATCGTAAACTTGGAACAGTCTTCACTTTCGTTCCTTAAGACTTCTGTGACAACTTAAGTCCTCTACTTAAGTTTTATGTGAAACTAGTTGAAGATTGATTACAGTGGATCGTAGACTCGCTGCATCCATCCAACTAATGCAGAACAATTAACAGAACAATCTCGCGAGTGGTGTATTATTATTCCGTTCACAATTCGATTGTGTTTGCTAAGTGCTCTATGATTCTAACCACAATGAGCTAACTTGATTGTGGTAGAATTTGTATTTGTAGTATACCCACATTCAGTGAGTAGTAGACCCTATTTACATACAATTCGCACAAGTACCGTGCTAAATAAGATATATTGCTCCGGAATAATTGAAAAAAACAACAACCTACAGGGTTGGCTAGGCCGACTTTAAATTTAATGTCCCCTGCTGAAACTCACTTCTGTGACTGAATGGCTAGACTCTAATTTCGAATTGATGTATTTATTTATTTAAAGTATCCATTCAGTCAGCTGCTCAAGTAAATATTGAAATTTGATATACATGAATTCGCTTGACGTAATTTCTCTGTATCAACAAAACTCGATGTGAATTAAAAACAAATTGTTTGCGTTGTCAATATTGTCCTCTCTCATACATTTCAGCTTGGACTGAAAAGTTGGTTCACACAAAGCCCAGCTGACAGCCAGATTTAAAAAATAACAAAATTTACTTTTGTAGCTTAATATACCATTTCATAAATTGAAATTAAAATAAATAAATTCGTGTTTAGTCTACCAAATCAGTCACGTAACTGATTTTTGGATGAGCGAAGCGAAGACTTCAATTTCACTGACCCCCCCCCAAAAAAGTTAGCTCGGGTGTTTTTTTTTGTTCGCTCTCTACCGGGAAAACGGCAAATGCGATCTTGATGAAAATTGGAGGGACCTTCTAAATCTCTGAACTTAGACCTGCAACGTTTTTGGGTACAATCGAAGAAATATATCTCATGAATATCGTACTATTACGATTTTTTTCGATTTTTAGTGCGATATTTTCGTGACATTGGAGCCAATTCTGACCAAAATAGGTGAGGCTACAACGTTCATAATTCACATGGACATTAAGGTTATAGTGATGTATTGACATTTGAAAGAAAAAGTTGAAAATGTTAGTCATAATCCATAGAAATAAAGGTTTTAATATGAGTTTTTTTAGGTGTACAATAACAATTAATAAGTAAGAATAGAAACTTGACAACAATCACCTACAATGCGTTCAAAAAGCAGTTGCAAAAGTAAAGAGATCCCACGCAAACTAAAATCTTACAAAAAAAGTTCATCCATCAACGCAACTAAAAAAAGCGTTCGAAAAGCGGCCTAGTCTATTAAAACTTTAATTTAAAGCAGACAAAGCCAACTCTGTCGGCGTCGACACCATCGACGAGCTTTTCTAATCAAAAGACCGGTATTTTAAATAGTCAACACCGACCGAGTTGGATACGATTTCACCCGCTGGCGGCACAGAATCAATGAGGCTGATGCAGAAACGCCTTAGAAATTATTCATTATGTGCCTCGTTGCTTGGACGGCCTCTTAAGTGCTGAACCATTGCATAGCATGCATAAGCGCAACGCAAGCATAGCGCAGGAAATATAAACCCTATGCCAAGTGGCGGCTCATGCACCCAATAAGCGTAGGCACAGCGTAGGCGCGCAAGCGCAACACAAGAGTTGTTAATTTCAATTTTCTTGCGTTGTCCTTGCGTTCCGTCGAGGTTGGCAGGAATTAGTTAAAACGTGAGTCAATACAAACGCCAACTCTTTGTCACCGTTTACTCATTCCCTAAGCCAAGAATTAAAGTCCAAATCAGAAGTTTAAACGATTTTGCCGACTGCGGGATTAGAACCTGAGAACTGTGGATTTAGGGACACACCACAAGTCCAAAAAGACACATTTTGTATTTTCATTTGTGCATGGAGCAAAACACTTAACCTAATCTTACCGTTTCCGCTCACTAGATTTAACAAGCAGAGCGTTCGCTATGAAGATCAACCGCAAAGCCAGGCGGGTGACCCAAGGTCATTGCTAATTAACAACAATATTAGGTTATTGTGTTTCCATTTGCAAATCACTAAGCAAACACAATTGAATAGAGAACGTTATAATTCACTAATCCCGAGGTTCAATTGGGAATTGATCTGAATTAATTGAATGAAAGCATTGAACTCAAAGAGCCATGGTGAATGTGCAACGCAACGCAACGCAACGCAACGCAACGCAATACAATACATTATATTGAAAAGAGTATTTTACTATAATATTTGGAAAAATAAAGAAAATTGAATTGATACAATTATTGTATTTCCAACTTAATTAGAGTGTTTTTTACTCTTGCCATGCATGCGTGCGGGAAGAATTATTATATAAAATATGATATATTGCCTCCTAGATGTTCGTCGTGGCTCCACGACGAACATCTAGGAGGCAGTGATATAATTAATCAAAAAAATATAACTATATTGTTATAAACAAAAACAAAATCAGCACCAGGTTCCATTCATTCCCTTCAATTATATAACAACATTGTGCCCTCTGGGCCCGGGGTAGAATTGGCCCAGACATGGCTCTACTAATCGTACAAGGTGATTCAAGAGAAAAAGTCCATTTCGCAAACATCAGCTAGTAAGCTCGGTAGTATATTACTCCCCGAAACTAGAAGCGAGCTCTGGTAATCATATTCGGGGACCTCTCTCCTTTCCCTTGACGACTTTCCCCGACGACGATGACAATGACAAAACGAACGATGACAAAGACGATGACGACCGCGACATGAGAACCCTCCCTATCCTCCCCCTACCTGCGGCTGGTTTTGACCAGCGTGGGCCCCTCCTTCCCATATCCTCTTGGCTAGTCGCGTTTTATGACCTAACGGTTGACCCGCCCTCAATTAAAATAAAAAAAATTAAGAGACAACAATTTGTGATCATCTGCGACAGTATTTAATATTATGTACTTCGTTACTAGTACAGGTCCAAAGTTTCCGTATTCAGATAGCCAACCTGCTTGCCCACACCTCCGCCTATCAACAGTCCATCTACTTACGAGCAGCGGTCATTTGGAATGGTCTGCCTCAAGTTGTGTGTATCCTCCCTCAAATGACGTCCCCCTTCCAAATAATGACGACCCTAACATGATTCGATTTAATATTATGCCTTGACGAAGTGGATAGATTTAATATTGGGCCCCATCATCATTCAAACCACACAATCACCACGATTACCTACTTATGAATCACAATCCATATCATCCACCATAAATGCAGTAGCTTAAGTTAATTTAGTAAACAATAATGCAAATCAATTATTGTTGGACCCTGTAGGCCCGTTTTTTGCATCCTA
Source organism: Sweltsa coloradensis (assembly GCA_024449915.1). Lineage (NCBI taxonomy): Eukaryota > Metazoa > Arthropoda > Insecta > Plecoptera > Chloroperlidae > Sweltsa > Sweltsa coloradensis. The sequence continues at coordinate 625,678 of JAMZAV010000677.1, read as the reverse complement.
TCTCTTTCTACATTACTCTGTTATTAAGTTTTAATAATTAAACAATAATGTAATGAAAACGTTAATTAAAAACTTATGACCGAGGCCTCTACTTACTTAAAAACGAATTTTCGGGTGAAACTTCCTCACCCATCATCAGGTTGATGCGAACTTGATGATGGGTGAGGAAGTTTTACCCGAAAATTCGTTTTTAAGTTAGTAGTGGCCTCGGTTATAAGTTTTTAATTTACGTTTTAATATTGTTTCGGGCCAATAAGTTCTTTTTATAGAATAATATTATGGGTATCAAAGGAATACATATTAAAAGGTCATCAAACTCGATACCTTTTGCAGTAGAAGCAGGGATTCTAGCCACTGGTCCAATGAGTATCTCAAAACGCAATTTAAGCAATATTTGCATTTTTTAATTATTTATATTTTATATTCGCTTAGTAACTAAAATCACATTAATGTACATTAAATCTGTTTGAGAGTCGATAAATTAGACGAGGGAGCAAAGCAAATGAGTGTCTCCATCCAACTCAAACGGCTCTTCTGTGATTCTGTAGATGGGTCTGTATGCATGTGTGTGTACATAAAAAATCAACCGAATCGCTGAACAGATTGCGTTGAAATTTTAAACAGACATCCGGTACCAGTTTACTGAGAACTGCTAACAAAATCAGCTAGATCAATTTCGATTTAAACCTACAAGAAAAAAATTAATTGAAAAATAGGTTGCCAATGCGTAGGAATTATTTTAACAACAATGGTTTTGTTCTTGAAAAAATATATTTTGTTTGTTATTTTGTCTAGCTGTGAAATGCAGTGACCAAGGTGCATCGAATCTTGCACGCTCAAAGTACTACTACCCTCACTTTTATCTAACCAGTTTCATAAATTTGTTTCTTATTACTTGACTGATATCAATTTAATGTATTTGATTTCTTTTTATCTCATCATTATCATCAAAAGACATGCATGTCATGCAATGTGAGTTTGTTAGTTTTAGTTTAGTTTAATTTTAGTTTTATATACGATGGATGCAGGACACAAATGTGAAAGGACTTCAGGTTCGCTTCCTGCATCCACTTCATATCGCTTAACTGAAACATAATATGTAATGTTTGCTTATGAATGAATAAATATTAATTGGATGAGCGTAGCGAGCGTAGCGAGCGAAGCGAAAACTTCAATTTCACTGACCCCCAAAAAAATTTAGCTCCAATGTTTTTTTTGTTTTTTTGTTTTTTTTTGTTTTTTTTTGTCTGTATTTTTGTCTGTTTGTTAGCAGGATTCGGGCAAACGGCATAAGCGATCTTGATTTGATCTCGTTTTCTCATGAATTAGAGGTTATTGTTTTTGGACATCGAAAATATTTCTCAGAATACGTACTTTTACGATTTTTTTTTCGATTTTGTGCGATATTTTCGTCACATTTGGCCGATTCGACCAAACGGAGGGGCTACAAGTTTAATTCACAGGACATTAAGATTATGGTGATGTAGTACCTTATGAATAAAAAGTTAAAAAAATTAATAAATCATAGAAATAAGGATTTAATATTAGTCTGTTTTTTTAGTACGATATTTTGACATTTTGTGCGATTCTGACCAAACGGGTGGGAACAACGTTCAGATTTCAGCTCAAATTAACTTACGTGATTTAGTACCTTTTCAAAAAATTGTTGAATAATTAGTCAAATCAAGAAAGTTATAGTTTTTACTATGATTTTTGAAGGTTTAGTACCAATTAACAAGTTTCAATAGAAACTTGACAACAATCCCTTAATGCATTCAATAAAGCACTTGCAAAGGAAAAGTGCAAACAAACTCAAAAACGCAAACAAAAACGCTTAATGAACATAAACGCGTGCTGGACTACGATTTACCTAGTAAATAATAAATTCCACTCGGAGATTGAATAAACCTTGCAATCTTTACACGTATTGCGTACTGGCTATGTTTTCCATAGTATTGTCACAGTCACACATGATAGACTACACTGTGTTATATGCATTTCAATCCATGTTAAATAATTTTTAAAGTACAATCCAGAAATTACAAAATCTTTCCCGACCATGGGATTGAACCCAGGTCTCTCACATTTCGGGTATAACGGCGCTTTAGCCAACTAGACTAAAAAATCGCCAAAGTCGTTTTAAGACGAGTGAGCTAGTCATGTGTTGAGTACCCGGGAACATTTGCATTTAAGTTTGATAATTATATAAGTATAAATAATAGGGTTTTTGAGTTTAGTTGGTATAAGGGCGCGTCAACTGTAAGGCCAAAATGCGCCACTCTAGCCTATGATAGGCTAGGGAGGCCTTAGGTAGGGGGAAGAAAGGGAAGGTTTCCGGGTACTCAACACATGGCTCACTCACTCGTCTAACAACGACTTGGCGCTTTCCTAGTTGCATTTAATATTCTTTTTGAATTGTTACCAAAATTGTTGTGTTTTAATGCATTGTTGTAATATAGGTAAGATATTTCAAATATTTACTTGACTGTAGTTCATTGTTGTGTCTGCATCCATGTAATTGGATGAGCGCAGCGAGCGTAGCGAGCGAAGCGAAAACTTCAATTTCACTGACCCCCAAAAAATTTAGCTCCAATGTTTTTTTTTTTTTTTTTTTTTTGTTTGTTTGTATTTTTGTCTGTTTGTTAGCAGGATTCCGGGCAAACGGCATAAGCGATCTTGATGAAATTTTGAGGGGACCTTCGTTTTCTCTGAACTTAGAGGTGTATTGCTTTTGGGTACAATCGAAGAAATATTTCTCATGAATATCGTACTTTTACGATTTTTTTCGATTTTTAATGCGATATTTTCGTCACATTTTGGCCGATTCTGACCAAACGGGTGGGGCTACAACGTTCATATTTCACATTGACATTAAGATTATGGTGATGTAGTACCTTTTGAAAGAAAAAGTTGAAAAAATTAGCTAGAATCTATAGAAATAAAGGTTTTAATATTAGTTTTTCAAGTTTTAGTGCGATATTTTCGTCACATTTGGGCCGATTCTGACCAAACGGGTGGGGCTACAACGTTCAGATTTCACATGGACATTAAGGTTATGGTGATGTAGTACCTTTTGAAAGAAAAAGTTGAAAAAGTTAGTCAGAATCTACAGAAATAAAGGTTTTAATATGAGTTTTTTTAGGTTTATAATACCAATTAACAAGTAACAATAGAAACTTGACAACAATCACCTACAATGCATTCAAAAAGCACTTGCAAAGGAAAAGTGAAAACAAACGCAAAAAACGCAAACAAAAAACTAACAAAAAACGCTCATCCATCAACGCGGCGGGACTTTAGCGTTTTCCTAGTTAGATTTATTTAGTTGTCCTCTTTTGAAAATCAGTTTTTTAACAGCTGAACTGGATTGACGTTAAATAAATAATTAAAAATTACTGGAAAAAGGTCACATTATTCCATGTTATGTTTTGGGGAATTAAATGCACATCACAGTCCATAATTATATTAAAATGAAGTCAATTTCACCATATTATGTAAAAAACAAATGATTCGAATAACAATGTTGTATGAGATCGGTAGAGGTGCCGGGTAGACCTAAAACATTTTTAACTCCATAAGAATAGCGTTGTTGGTGGAGGTGCCGGGTAGAGCGAGAAAAGTTTTAGCTCCATAAGAATAGCATTGTTGGTGGAGGTGCCGGGTCCTTGATTTTATTATTTATAGTACGGAAAGGAAAGGTATTATTGTTGTGGTATTTTTTGAAAGTGTGGCACACGTGGCGGTGAATTAATTAACTAGGAAAACGCCAAAGTCGTTGTTAGACAAGTGAGTGAGCCATAATATGTTTAATACCTGGTAACATTCCCTTTTTTCTCCCTACTTAAGACCTATCATAGGCTAAAGTGGCGCATTATGGCCTAACAGTTAACGTACCCTTATACCAACTAAACTCAAAAACCCTATTATTTATACCAGTATAATTATCAAACTTCAATGTTGTGCAAATGTTCCCGGGTACTCAACACATGACTCATTCACTCGTCTAACAATGACTTTGGCGTTTTCCTTGTAATTTTGTTAACTGCATAAAATATGGCCTGAAATCTGATTAGCTTGGTCTGGTTTTCGAAGCTCATGCAAATTAAATACACGTTTCATGTTTTTGTCCGTGACTGAAATTTTTTCTCTTCAAAACTAAACGGATTGTACTTTAACCTCGATATTCTACTTTTAATTAACCAGCTGAATAAAACAAACTTTGATTTACTTGGCGTTAACCTACTTTCAGTTTAGTTGTACATGTTCGGACAAACTTTTAATTAGAATCGTAACTCAAAGCTATAACTGTAAGTCACTCGTAGTGAATACCTTGTTTTAATACTATTTGCTTTGTTGGCAAATTTTCCCATGTTTAACAACGGTGTATTTATATTTAAATTTTTAACGTAATTTTGACGTATGAATTTTTAACGAAAACCAACATTTTATTTTAAATTAACCGACAGTGTTGGCTCGAGCGTTAAGCACTCGACTCTGATTAGGGAGGTCGCGTTTTCAAATCCCGTCAAGACCGGCAATCCTGACTGAAGGTTTTTTTGCGTGGATTTCCTAAGTCGTTTGTACAAGTGTTGACAGATGAAACAATATTTGTATTTATGAGCTCTAAATCAACTCTCCATTGTCCATACTATTATAAATTTTGTATACATTGCATCCTTTAAAAATTAGCATTAACATTTCAACAATTTAACAATTGCCCAATGTCTTTTAATACAAAACTTTTCACTCTTAAACGTTAATTAATTTATATTTGCATATTAACCACTCAATTATACTTTTCAATTTATTTATTTATGTTTCACTCAAATACAGCATTTCTGCCATTTTACATCGAGGTATAGACTAAAATATATTTAAAATTTAAAAGCATATACAAACATAAAACATATTAAATCCAAAGATATAAATTCAAAATATCAAAATTATAAACTTTTTATATCTGTCAAGGAGATAGGAATGATAGGATAGGATATATGATGCTTGAGTCAGCATACACAGCCATCCAGTGCAAGGATGGATGTCAGTTATTCTTTGTAACTTCTTTGTCATCAGCTATGTTATATATGTAATGTTCATACATACGTACTTTTGTACACAAGTATAAGTTGAACAATCAACAAGAAATTCACCACAAAATATAATCAACATGATCAATACAACTTAAATGCTAAATAGGAAGGTGGCGTGATTTGATGTCGGCGCGTTTCTTTTCTTGCAGACATAAATTATTACATCTTATTACCACTCAGCATAATTGATAATAAAGTACATTTGAACTATCCTATGTCAGATTTACAATACTTTTCAAAGATCAATTATAAAATGGGTATAGTTATTTGGATCTTTTTGACCATTTTGACAAGTTCTAGATTCTAGAAAATTGATATTATTTTTTGTTTAATTTCTATAATCAAGTAATGGAAACGTGCTTTAATAGATGCCTTTATAATTCATGTTTACACAATTACGTAAAATTACAAATAGATGCGGCTAAAAAATTGTCTGATAAATTTGAATGCGCGTTAAATGAGTATGCCTACCTCCTCTTATTAGGCTTAATTTAGTGTGCAGATTTAAATACGTCCAATGTTAGATCTTTAGTTTCATTTTTCAGAGTATTATACCTCAAGAGTCATGAGGCCACCTACCAAATATATTTTAACATAATTCTATTTTCTTTACTACTTTGGAATGTATTCTCATTTACGTGCATAGATGAGGATATGTGGCATTTCACATCTTAGCACATTCCCTTTTTTCGGGCACATACACAATTTACAAGACAATTGTAATTCATACGTGGAATGAATAATAAGAATAAGAAATGACTATTCATTAGTAAAAGAATATTTGTCACAAAACAAGTAGGTTCGAAGACTGCAGTACAAGTACAAGATAATTCATATGACAATAAATATCAAATGCATTACACTAAAAAATTGTAAAAAAAAAAACACTTAAATAATTATTACTAATATATACGTTCCGACCATCATTTGAGTACACTGCCTATTTCACCGCTCTTCATTCGAGCGGAATAAGTAGTCTTGTAGACCTGTCAACCCTTAATTCATCTTGGCGCGCGCCACAGACTTCGGACAGCGTTGCCGATACGGAGGCTCCACTCCGTCATTGATTAAAGAATCAATGACTCCGTTCAAAATAATAGAAACTAAATTTAAATGTGTTGTGTTTGAAGCGGGACCACCTTGTTAGTTTTGATTTCTATTTGGCAACGTCGAGACACGCGTCTCCTGGTGGTGGGTCCGGCGTTTTGACAAAGGTAAAATTGGTACATGAGTCGGCCTGTTTGTAAATTTAGTTTCTTTGAGGGAAAAGCAGTGCACTCAAATTGCAGTCGGAATGTATAATCTAACCAAAAACGAAATAAGATTCAGTTGAATATTAATTCTATCTAATACCATTATCAACTTGGCTCTCTGGCCATTTCCACGCACTAGGACGTTTTAATCTCTTTACCACATAGAGCAATCTAGTCTAGCTGCTATTGTGTCCACTGCATTCGTAACGGGCGACCACCAGCGCTTTAGCGGCAGAATTACTCTCGAATTGTCCAGACGACATATCCTACAGACACACCACTTTACTGTGTAGAATTCGAAACTGCTCGTTACAAATATTATCTTATTTCCAAGCGAGTTTGCCTCGTAGTTTTAGTTTGATTAAACCGCAACGAGTTACGCGGAGGAACGCCTCCAAATAGGATTAAATAAACGCCCGTTTGATCCGAGATTTAAATCGCGCTTGATCTTTTCTCGGTAGGATAAATATGGCACAAAGTTTATCTTTTAAGGCTGTGCGCTTTAAAGAATCCATGTGGGGGTTCAAAGGAAATAATCCACTTATGTAGAAAAGCTGTCTTCTTTTTTTTATTAAAGAAAAATAGCAAGAATGAAATTGAAGTAATAGACAAGAGGAGTTTAGTCAGGCTTTTCGTATTTTCTTTTTTTTAAGAGCTTTGCTTTTTTTCTAAGAGCTTTTTTCTTAACACGAGTTTTATCACCACATCCAAGATATTAAATTTTTTTAAATAAAAAAATGTTATTTTTAACACACTTTAAAATAAGGTTTAAATTATAAATGTAAACTTAGTTTCGATTGGATGTTAATGTCAAATTAAAACTGAATAATTTTGATTTAATTCAATACTAACGTTTTATCGATGGTGTGTGGCTCGGGAGTTCCCTTGCTCAAATCCCGTCGAGAGCGACCATCCTAACCGAAGTGTTTTTCTGAGGTTACAATTACAATATTACGCATAATTACATATTGATGGTTGAAATAACGAAATTATGGGTCGTAAAACGTTGCACACAAATTACCGGCAGTTAAAGTGGAATGTCTGTGAAAATCCCTGATGTTTGAAGATATAATTCAAGTTTACCGCAAAATAGGACCAATTTCATCAATTCTAAAAATAAAACACATCTCTTTGGTTTTCACGTCCTTGACCTAGATAAAACTCTGATGTCGTGTGTTCAGAAAGATAGAAAATATATCTAACGATAATAAAGTAAGTTTAAGGATGTTTGAAAAGGTTTCGAAATGCGGTTGTGTACGAAAATCAAAAAGTTAAAAATAAAGGTCGTCTCGTACATCTTGTTTGCACATGGTGGATTCATAATATTCAATGGCAAGTTCATAGGAAATTACCCAATCTCAACATAAATAATTTAAAAATTTAAATTTATTGATACCTTCAAAGTTCTGTGTGGCTTGTTGGTCTTGTTGTTAGCCTACCTGCTTCCAATGCAGAGGGTCCAGGTTTCGATTCCCGCTCTAAGCAGAAGTTCATTAACTTCTGATTTGGACTTAAGTCCATCAGTTCTAGCCTTAGGTAAGGTATTAGTAAACGGTGACTTTAGAGCCGTCCTAGCAACGAGGCACATAACAAATTTAAAGTTGTTCTGAATCTTCCTTGTTGATTCTGGCGTTGATCCGCGGGTGTTCGCACTGTCCATACCACTAATTGCTATATTTCTTATTAAAATATCGATCTTTGGTTGGTTATCGATCACTCGTCGATTGCGTCGGGCCTACAAGGTTGGCTTGGTCGCTTTGGTTTAATGTCCCCCACTGAAAATCAGTTATATAACTGAGTGGGTAGACTCTAAATATGTTTCTTTATTTTTAATTTTTTAAGAAGTGGAGAATTAATAAAATAAAACAGAAAAACATGGAAATGTTCAACGTTTTGAAAGAAATCACTAAATCGGCAACACAAAACATAATAATGAAAACTTCCGCCACACCACTAGCTATACACTTTTGGGATACGAAACCATTAATTTATTTAATAACGCTACTAGAGGAATCATGTTTCAGTTTTTGGTAATAAATCATTTAAAATGTACCCACTGATAATTGGACTCTATGATGGATTTCCCTCGACAGTAGACTGTTTATTATGTGTCGGTTCACATCCTATGGGTTTAAAAACGCTAACTACAAAACAACAATTATTTATCACTCCACATGATAAATAGGATGATGGAAATAAAGTTTACTAATTGACTATAATTACACAAATGCGTACAATCTCGACAAACCTCAACAAATGTAACATTGAATGATATTATTATTATTATTTATTTTCCACTATTAGGCTTAGTAGGAAGGTTGGCAGAAAAAGGCAGTATGCCCCAAGCACAGGGTGTCTGCCAGCCTCTACACACAAATTGTGAGAATAAACAAGCACTTAGAAAACATAGAACATAGAGACATAAAAGAGACAAACATAGAAGAGACAAATTAACAAAACATTAACAATTCACGATATTAAAATCAGATTAAATTAATTTAAGCAATCATAATGCAGTCGAGTAAATAGATCTCTTGAAAGCAGACATAGAAAGATTTCAATGTTTTGTTCAAATATGTTTTGAATAAAAAGGTTCCCAATGTTACTTAATTTAAATTATATTTTTTTAAAGTGGTGTTGAAATTCTTAACTTGACGTATGAGCCCTTGATTGATTGTTATAACGACAACTAAGGGAATATTTAAATTAACATACATTGTTGGTGGAGGTGCCGGTCCAGACGTATCACTGCATTGCCTACTAATATGCGTCTTGTACTCTCACGCTCGTTAGTACTCACATTAATTTGTACAACGCTCTGGAGAAAATTTGAAATTTAAATAAAATGCGAATAATAAAATGCACAAAACACCGACATTTTTATACAGAACAACATGAAAAAAAAACAGAATTGCAAGATGTGATAAAAACTACTATACACCATGGTTACGCATAAAGTCGACGCATCTGGAGCACGCAACGGCAGCTTCCGGTGCGTCGACTTTATGCGTGGTGACATGGTGACTTGGTGTATACTAGTGTTTATACAGAAAGCAATTCTGTTTTGTGTTTATGTTGTTCTGTATAAAATTGTCAGTGATTTGTGCATCTTAAAATTCGCATATGTAATTTCAAATTTTCTCCAGAGCGTTGTACAAATTAATGTTATTACCTGTGAGCGTGAAGAATACGTGAATGTCTCGTAAAGACTCTTAAGTTCAGTTCGAGTTCGTTTCAGGCTTGGTTCAAAAGTTTATAGAAGTTCAAAGTTCGATGACAACCCCTCCCAAAGGGTGTGTCGAAATTTACAAAATCCAGGTTCAAACAACCCAATATGTCACTTTAATTTTTGTTGGTATGCTAGCAGTTATCAGGAAAAAATACATTTCAGATACCCCCTGAATCTAGAAAATCCTACCTTTATGTGCGACTCTAAGTACGAATTGTGTGTCTTTGTCAACTTGATACAACATTCGTTATGAAGTCGTCAAAAAACATTTTTTTTAATTACCGAGAAAATTATACTTGTTATATGGTGCAATGTGTGCCCCTCTTCAGGTGAACTAGGTAGTTTGGGGATGGGACAACTGTGAAGGGAATCCCGAAAACTTTCAGTCAGGACGGGATTCGAACCCGGCACTTCCCGAATCAGTCAAGCGCTTAGCGCTCGAGCCAACACTGTCGGTCATAACTGCAAACATTAACCACATTATGGAAGATTGTTTCACATAAGTGACACTCACGTCAAGAAAAAAGTGTTTAGAGTCACACTGTATTCGATTTAGCAAACACTGACGTCATCAATTATTCTTGAATTCCCTGTGCGGAAAGTGATGTCAGTCTGCTAAGCCATGTCGGAGATGTCAGGTTGCCATTCAGTGACGTTCGTCTTTCGACAAGAGGATAACTCTCAAGGCAATCAGAACATTGGTTGACAAACTTTTTTGTTTGGTTACTTCATTTTTAAATGCTGTTGTCGTTGTTATATCAAAAGATCTTTATAAAGGCGATTGTCCCTTTCGTGGCAATAGTTAAATACATGGTTTTACTAACATTATTTTGTAAAAGAAGGTTAAATAACATTTGCTCAATTTAAATGTCCATATGAAAATCGCTTGATCACCTTAACCAACTAAAATCCTGATTTATTCAGAATTACTTTTAATACTAAATTATCAATACAAGTTTTGAATTTTTAGGATGTAATTAATACAGAATACGCGTAATGCACGATTAGAGAACATTTCAACATTACAGATAATGTCTCCTATTTGTGGGTTTCGAATATTCCCAGACATTTCTTTTGCTTCCATTTATAGCATCGCATTTCCAATATGACAGTAACATACGTCCTCAAATTGACGAACCGCTTGCCACATCCACAGCTCAAATCTATTTAACTTCTTTTATATAATTTCACACGACTTGTAGTCTTCAATTGGTTACACTAATTTTGTTTTCAAGCATCCTATATTTTCTTATCGTGAAGAATTATAGAGTATAATAGTGTGACGTCATGCCCCCCCGTCGGCCATGACAGTTGACCGTGACGTAATCTGAAACTCTTGTATTGCTTTATCTCTTCGTTGCAGTTTGTATTATTTCCTCTCAAAGTCTTTGCAAATACGACAACCAGTTAGATAACGTGATTTATTCTACAAATAGCTCGCTCAGTCCAGGGCTCGAAGTGCCGGTTACGGTTAGTTCGCGGCGGGGGGAAGGGGGGGGGAATAGATTGTAATTCCATTGTGTGCTTGTGGTTTTTCGTCATTTCCAATAACACAATCCTCACCATAGATACTACTTTACACAATGTAGGATTATGGTATTCGTACCGAATCGTGTTTAAATATTTGTTCTCGTGTCGAGTTAAGCTACAGATAACAAATCGCTGGAATTCTTCAATAACGTGTATTAATTTTGGGTTTCCAATCTAATGAACACAAGTTAAATTCCCTAGTATTTGCATATTTTTTACACGAGTTTAAGAAATAATTAGATAAATATTATTTGTAATAATTATTTTTGGATAACAAGGGTTGGCGGGACTGCGTCGTATTTTAATATAAGTCAACATTTTAGTTAAAGTTATAGACAGGTCTGACACAACCAGATAGAATACACGTTAACAGCAAATTTTCTCAAATGGATTATGTGTATTTCAAAACTAAAGTACTTATTAAACTTCTTAACTAGAGACCGAAACCCTATCATTCAAAGCTGGACACGATTCCACCCGCAATTATGCTACGTACGGAATATTTAGTAAAAAATATATTTTGGGGTTATATCCCCTTTTTAAAAAAACACGTGGTAAAATGGTGTTTCTCTTGCTTCCAGCTACATGGCCATCATGAGCCGGTCCCACGAACATGAGCTACCACGAATATCTGTGAGTAGACGTTTTTATGTTTAGTTTATCCAGGGGGTCAATTTACTATCGAGGCAATAGTCGATCGACAATTATAGTGAGAATAGTCAATTAACAACGTTAGTGACAGTAGTAGATCGAAAACGTTAGTGACAATAGTAGATAGAACAACGTTAGTGACAATAGTAGATCGACAACGTTTGTGACAATAGTAGATCGACAACGTTAGTGACAATAGTCGATCAGTAACGTTAGTGACAATAGTAGATAGAACAATGTTAGTGACAATAGTCGATCGACAACGTTAGTGACAATAGTAGATTGACAACGTTAGTGACAATAGTAGATTGACAACGTTAGTGACAATAGTAGATTGACAACGTTAGTGACAATAGTAGATCGACGACGTTAGTGACGATAGTTGATCGACAACGTTAGTGACAATAGTAGATTGACAACGTTAGTGACAATAGTCTATCGACAACGTTAGTGACAATAGTCTATCGACAACGTTAGTGACAATAGTCGATCGGCAAAAGTAGGTGACAAAAGTAGATCGACAAACGTTAGTGACAATATTTGATCGACCCAAAGTTAGGGACAATAGTAGGTCGACAACGTTAGTGACAATAGTCGATCTAAAACGTTAGTGACAATAGTCGATCTAAACGTTAGTGACAATAGTAGATCGACAACGTTGGTGACGAAAGTCGATCTTCAAAGTTAGTGAGAGAGCAAATGAGAACTGCCGCCTTAAATTTAAAATTGAAAAAAAGGGAAAAAATGAATCTAGCAATGACCAATAATAAAGATAAAACCCATTATTATTTTAAACCCGTGAAGAACGAAAAATATAATCTACAATAGCGTTATCTGTGCCCCTTATTTTGAAAAAAATTCATTTATTTGTGATTAACATAATATTATCTGGGTCTCCTCGAGGGTAAGGTCAAGACAACACTTATTTTTAGGATGGAGGCTAAGCCAAGAATTTCATTTTTAGGGTTTGGTTTCCCTCATCTCACCCTCAAGTTTAGAACATGGTATTGCTGAATAGTAGGTTAGTTACTTTCAGAACCTTCAAATATACCACCTCAATAGCAGATAGATGAGATGAAGAAAAAAGTTTTTAGATGGAAAAGTTTTTCGATATCAAACATATCCGAAAGCTATTACACGAAATTGCACGAACCATGACCGAAACGTATTCCGATATTTCTTGTTTTGATTTCACTTTTTTATCTTCCTGCGTTCAAAGACAAGAATCAAAGTTTTCAGATGCGTGTGCTTATGTGTGGTTTTTATTTAGATTTGGTTTTGAATAATAAAAAAATGTAATTGGCTAAAGATTTCATTTCCTTTGAAAGGGGGGTGGGGGGGATTTGGGATTGGAATATAAGTTTAGGTCCATCAGTTTTAGGCTTAGTAATTTGTAAACGGTGAAAATGGAACCGTCCTAGCAACGGGGCACATAATAATTTCTAGGGTTGTTATGAATCAGCTTTGTTGATTCTGGCGCTGCCCACTGGTGGAATCGTGTCCAGTTTGATTGATAGGTGTTTTAAACTTAAATATGCCGGTCTCTAGTTGGTCATTTTTAGCTCGTCGATGGTTTCAGCGCCTAATGTACTGGCTTTAAATTTGATGTACTCCCCTAAAAATCAGTTATGTGCCTGAGTGGGTAGACTCTAATCACGAATTTATTTATTTTATTAATATATAATACTAATCTGCATGTATCGAATTTGTACTTCATCATTATATTTAATACATGTTAAACGTGCAACTTGAAACGTCCTGTTGCGTCAATGACGGATTCCCATCCACGCCTAAGCCAGCATCAATGTGCATCCTACGTCATGTTACCCATGAGCAAACATGCAGAGAGCTTTTAGGCCGCGATTGTGTGGTTGACATAGCAGCAAACACATAGAAAACAACTAGGAAACTTCAGTTTCAAAGAACATTAAAGTTTGACTTAATAAGTTTATAACTAACACGAACTAAGTTGGGGTTTGTGGTATTCATGATCAAAGAGGCGTAAATACTCGCCGGTTAATTCTCGTAATGAATAGAAAGTGGTTGCTTTCTATTTTTACAAAACTTTATTTCTTTAATATTTATTTGACGTTGGTTGTAGTTTTGTGAAATAACAGAATATTACAGAAAACTTTATATCGTAAGTAACCGAACAAAGTAATATTAATAATATATTTACAGGAGCAAACTGAGTTTAAATATATGTTACAAATTAAAGTATAAACTTATATTGAAATTACTTTCATACTTCAGATGGTTAAAGAAAATATATAAATAACAAAACAGTTATAGAGGGACATAAGATAACAAATTGTTCTATATTATATTTCCTCAACGAACGTTGATTTTTATATAACATTATAATCAGGTTCCAAGGTTATGAGATATAGATACCAGTATTGAAATAAAGACAATAATTATTTGAAGTGTACTTTTCACTTTCTGTTGTAATTATTCTTTTCATACCAAAACAAATTAATTTTTTGTAGTTGTAGGGAGTTGAAAATAATAATAATTATAACTTTACAAAAATAAATGAATATAAATGTACTTTCAACACAGGTGGTTTCAGAATATTATAATTGAATTTGTGTATTGAAAAATGCTCTCAATTTCACCATGCGAGTTCTGTTTAATCCGCCACCAAACTTAAGCACGGGGGAGGTTTTAATTTCGCATTTTATCAACGGGGAGCAGAGGGGGATTATTCTGTACGAGATAAAATCTAAGCTTTCATTATGAGTTTTATTTTGGAATCAAAGAGGAGAAAGTTGCTCTGTACAGTTGAGTTACAGATACGATGCTGTGTAAGCTCAGAAACGTAATAAAAGGCATATCTTATGATGTGCCTGTGCTAAAGCAGATTTTATAGCAAGGATTAACGTTTAAGTCCAAAATATTAAAGCGATGCGTTAATGTGTGTGTGTGTGGGTGTGCTTTATGTCTCCCGATTATACTCGTAAAAGTATGGAGAAAATTTAAAATTAATAATCTACAATTTCTTCTTAGTATAAATATCTTCAAAATAAAGTTAAAAATTAATTACTATAAAGCAATTCATGACATGACATGTTTCAAATCACACTGTTTAATATTCACAAAATTACAGAGATATTAAGAGGCAAATTTAAGATGGTCAGAATCGTTATTGGTTTAAAATAATATTTTTCAAATCGATCATTCATTTGAGATCAACACAAAACACAAACAACATAGCTTAGGAACATAAATAATATTCATTTGAAACTGTTACTGTGTAAACAGTATATTTTTTTTAATTGTTTACGTCATACAAGGCAGCATCCGCGATAAAATGAGCGTATAAAAATTCAAGGAAAAGATCAAATAAGTCGGGTATTCACAGCAAATAATTTGTTTATCAGTTTAACTACAGCTCTAATCATCTTTTCTCTATAATGCTTTTTTATTAATATTTAAGTAATATTTAATTTAACTTGAGTTTCTTGTTTTGTTTTGTCAGCGTATTTCTGAATTCTACTTGGGTTGTAAGTTATATAACTGCGTTTATTCATTAAGAAAAAATCATTTTTATTATTCAAATTTTCCTTATTATGTTTTTAATTTTCGTTTTCTTTTTCGTGTAATTAAAAATTAGTATTACGTCTATATAATGTTATAAAATCTGGTTAGTTTTTATTTTCAAGTTATATGCCTTTATAAGTTCGCACTTCAGGGTGAAAGAATACCTTTTTTCAAAGTTCGTAAATAAAATGAAGTCAATGAAACATTGGAACAACATTTCAAAACAATCAGATATAAATAGCAGTACTTACGTAGAGAAATCAATGAATAGATATATAATGGTATTAATGGTCATTTCCTAGTATGTTTATAGTGCTCTCGGTGAAAAAGGACTTAACGTAGGGGAAATAACACAAACCACAAATAAACTAATTTCTAAAACATGATTTTCTTCTGTGTGCTTTTGTGATTGTTTTCGAGCAAGGGACATTATTAAGGTTAAGATGTTCGGCCCTGTAGTGAGTTGTTCTCCCGCTGCGCCGCGCTAGCGACGTCTCCCAGGAGTTTGAACCACGACCCCTGACACAAACCCAATAACAAACACTGACAGATGGAGCAAAGGGTGGACAAATCTATTTAACAACACCTATTTCAAATACTCAAACACACAACAAATATTACTTTTGTTGTTATGCATGAACAATGTACATACAATTTATATTTACACTTTACAGACAAAATCACACTCTCAATGATGCTTATACAAAACCACACACATTATAGAAATACATACATACATAAATAAAATAAATAAATTGTATTTAGAGTCTACCCACTCAGCTATATAATTGATTATCAGTGGGGGACAGTAAAACAAAGCGACCAAGCCAACCCTGTAGGCCCAGACGCAATCGACGAGTGAGCGACAACCAACCAAAGATAGATATTTTTGCGCGCGACTGATTCCGGAAGTTCCTGGTTCGAGACCGTCAATCCTGACTGAAGAATTTATCAGAGGTTTTCCTCAGTCGTCAATGTAGACAGGGAATTCAGTCTGCAAAATTCGAAGTCTATGCTGATAATGGGTAGAAGCGATTAAAAATGCTTTTTTAACTAATTTGACCATGCTGAATTTAAAAAACAATGTTGGCAAAACCAAAAATGGCTCCTTCATCTTCAAAACTCAAAATTTTGGATATGACGAAATCATTTTTTTAAATGTTGTTTTATTTTCGTAGAAGCAATTAAATATGCTGTTTTAACTAATTCGATCATGCTGAATTCCAAAAATAATGTTGGCAAAACCAAAATTGGCTCCTTTGCCTTCAAAACACAAAATTTTGGAAATCGAGAAACAATTTTTAAATTTTGCTTAACTATTGTAGAATCAATTAAATATGCTGTTTTAACTAATTCGTCCATGCGGGATTCAAAAAACAATGTTAGCAAAACCAGAAATGACTCCTTCACCTTCATATTACAAAATTTAGGAAATCGAGAAATTATTTTGAAAATTTTGTTTTACGATCGTTGAAGTAATTAATATGCTGTTTAAACTAATTTAACCATTCTTAATAAAAAAATTAATGTATGCGAAACCAAAAATGGCTCCTTCACCTTCAAAACTCAAACTTTTGGAAATCGAGAAATCTTTTTTTGTTTCTTTTACTATCTTCAATTATTAAAAAAAAAACATTTTATAAATGAAGTAAATAATAATGATATCTCTAATCAAGAATTAAGGTCTAAACCAGCCACCTGACATACCCTGACAGTCTTACGCTAAGAGTATTAATACCTTGTCTTCTAGGTGTTGGTTCGAATTTTAACTTTGTTTGAAATATAGAATTATTCGCATTTTTGTGCATTATACCTGCATGAAGTCTGTGTTATTTTGTTTAATTATTGTTGACTTATTCATGTGAGATACCAAGAAGTGATTTGTAGACAAACAAACCGTTTTAACCTTATCACATAATGTGCGCCGATCAATCTGAATCGTCCATTTCTGGAAAGAGTTGCATCAATAAGGTTCACCTCAGTATAAGAATTATATTTATTTAGTTATGTGACTGCATTTTAAATAATATTGAAGTTGAGTATTGTATATTATAGAGTAATATATTCAAAAAAATCACTAAATACTCTTGCTGCGAATCTGTTAGTTTTCACGAACCATTTATTTAGTTTGTGGGTAGTATTGAATTATGTTTCAATATTTTATTTTACATTTATTGTAGTATTTACTTTTTGTTATCCTATTTCGATCAGTGTCGGTTGCATGTAATGTAAAAGATAGAAATTCTTATCATGCCAGCATTGATATTCGAACATCGTTGTTCTTGTTCAAAACACTTGCATGCATCAGTGCATGGCATCCCTGTTTTTTTTTTACACCCACACCTATTAGTTGAACAACCAATTTTGCAGCTACAAGAAATAACTTCAGCACATCCAACTGGAATAGCATCTGTAGTCATTAGAATAGGAGTGTATCGCACCCAGTAATGTTCCACACAAATTCGCTTGGATTATATTTTTGGTGTTCCTATTGGGGGAAAATGAGAATATTATAGCACATACTTGGTGTTAAAAATAACTTATAATGTAATAAAAAAATAACCCTAAACAGTAAACGTACCTCGGGTTTCTTTATAGTTTTCCATGTCATAGTTTGGTAGTGACATCTCTTAATATGCCAATGGAGTGCATTACTTGTTGGAGTAACACGATCTATGCCAATTATATTATGAAAACCTTTAGATATTGCATTATTTATGCGAGCAAACGCGACTACGTATTTCACATCGTTGACTTTTTCTGTCTTTTAAAGCATTTACAAATATCCCTTTTTCTTTGTCTGAAGGTGTCGGTAAATCGCCATTTTTCGACGACTGACAGATTAGACAAAGGCTCAAATCGTCACTGTCAGAAAACAACTATGCAGTCATAACACAAGCTCAAACCAGCCCAAAAGAAAAAAAATACTCATTATAATGAGGTAAAGTAATTAACAAATTATTTGTTTTAAATTGAACATCTACTGATTAGGCCTAAATGAAAAGACTACTCATAATCTCAAATAACATGCATTATCAATTATTATGAACACGCCCTGAAAAATGTTGAAAGAGGCTGACTTAATGGATTTGGTTTAGTGTTATCGATACGACGTTACGTGTAAGAAACTCTGGGGCCTGGATGAGCCAAAGAACATCAATGTGTCTGTTCGATGTTGATTGTTACAATGCACCGACAGTGTTGGCTCCAGCGTAAGGTCCCGGTTTCAAATCCCGTCGAGGCCGGAAATCCTGACTGATGTTTTTTTTTTCGAGGTTTTCCTCAGTCGTTAATGCGAAAGCAAGGGATTGAGTCCTCTTAATCAGCCCTTGGACATCCATTCACAATTGTCATATCTGCAACATACAGTGGCGGATCTAGGACATAAACATGGGGGGGCGATTCGCGTGTGCATGTACAGTCGTGGAAAAGGGACTAAGCACGGATGCACGGGGGGTATGGGGGAAGAGACCCCATTAATAGCGGCGCAGGTGAAAAATTTGAAAATCAGGTTCTAAGAGTGCATTTGGTTCTTTTAGAAGAAAAAAAGTGGTGGGCGGAATACAATACCAAAACAATGTAAGTTTGTGTGCGTTAATTGTTTTGTCGTCATGTCGAGCTTACAATTTACAGCATTGGCCTACATTGCAACGGCACCGATCGTGCACAATCACACCCGATCCAACTTCACTCCACAGTCCACACACAACTTCACTTCCTCCCCTACCGCCCTACGTGATTATCATACTTTCTAAGGTGTCCGTTCATACATACTATTGTAATACATGGTGTTCGCTACGCTGTTTGCACAAAACAATCATTAGATTATATTAATTTTTGAATTTTAAATAAATCATGGGGGGCGATCGCCCCACCGCTTCCCCCCTCTGTATCCGCCGCTGGCAACATACCTAGTGAGACACCTGAAGAGGGGCAGCAGGCTTCCCACAAAAATTATTTAATTATGTTAAAAAGGGGTCAAATTACAGTCTCCAAATAACCTTGAAGCGTAATATGCCACTCTGTCTCAAAGCGGCGTGGCTGAGCATTTCCTGTCACCAACACAACATACAACTCTGCGCAAGGCTTATATTAGGCCCTGCTTTAGAACAATGAGAGTTTGTTCCATGTTTTTTACATAGCACATTAGCGTAGGGCTTACAGTATCATAAGCCAAAGATGTAAGTGATTACATACCTTCAATCACGTGGACGTGGTGCAAGTATATCACATAACTAGCTGTTTTTTTATAACAAGATCCACTGTCAGCAATGAACACTTCCATTAATAAAAACACTGCTAATCGCAATGATTATTTACGACTGAGTGGAGTGGGCCGCGGGTTGATGCTGGCGGCACCCGCAGGGGATTAGCGCGACAGAAATCTAGTTGCGCATTGTCTCAGTAAACAATTAAAAACCGTCGATTGGTATGTTGAAACTGGGCCCGATTTGGCAAGCGTGTTCTACATAGACATAGACATATTTTGGTAAAATATTACTATCCCAAATCTTTAAAATCAGGAGATATATTGATGTACAAATTTGGGTACAAAAATTACGCAACAAAAATTGAGATAAAAGTGGCACTAAAGCCCTAGAAACTACACGTAGGCCAAAAGTAGGTTACACTTATTAAACCTGAATATCTATTACGATTTGTGAATTTTTTTCAAATTTTTTGCATGTTTATTTTACGAGCAATTGAATATTTTAATAAGTGGTACCAGATTCGGGTTTTTGGTACCCTTTTGGTACTTATACTCAAAGTAGACTTTGCCAACATTGATAGGTAGATGAAGAAGTATTGCCTTAAGATAAATAACCATGTTGGCAGCTTCTACCCCAAAAATGTTGTACGATTGACTTCTAGAAGGCTTTTGGATATTATTGCCCTCTCTAATGCGAATGCACGGGATTGAGTCCTTTTAAACAGTCTTCGGATATCCATTCACAATTGTCAAAACTCCAATATACCTATTACGAACGATAATTGAATAATATTTTAGCCTTAGTTTGTAATGTGCCATCCTATTTTATCCACCCCCGCTGTATAGTAGGCACGACGATAATATCACGGTAGCTGCATCTCTGCCCCGGGGAATATTAAGACATAGTTCCAGGCTACCGTCTGGTTACGAGAGTACTGCAGCCCTACGTGCTTCGGTCGCTTATTTGTCCACCACCTCCCATAGGTTTTAATCGTTTATTCACCCCACGCAAGAACTGTTAGAGGTAGCCAAGCGTTATACGGCTCGGATCTAGCACTTTCGTTGGTGCAAATTTCACTAATATCGAGTAAATAAAGGAAATTTTAAATGGGCTATTATCCCAAAAAATATTTTTTACAACATAATCTATAGCATAATAATAAACTTAAATGACCGTTTAAAAAATTATATCTTGCAGCTGTGATTTTACACGAATTTTTCATTTTTTTAAATATAGAAATTTGCGAAAATTGGCGTTTTGGGAAATTTCTTAAATGGGATTTAACCTGCTAATTTTTGTTCTACATAGATTTGATTGGTTTTACCAATCTAAAATGGCCATTTATAACATCGTGTCTTAAAACTATGCATAAAACACGCCAAAATATACATTCTTAAATAACACCTGTTATTGGTTATCAGCAAATTTGGACCGAACCACTTGCCCAAATTTACAAAACATAATAATATAGAGGATTTACAGAAAAGGCGTTGAGTACGTCTATAGTGGCCAATATTTTTTGGGATCAAAATCCTTCAAGGTCGCGGAGCATAGATCGTCCCCATGTTATTTCTTATGGGAGATTTTTGGCCATGGGATCTAGATCGAAAAATACCAAGTTTGACAAATTTATTTTCGGGTCATGGTGGACTCAATAATTTTTCTGTTAATTTCTAGGTTCATTACTAGTTTAGCCTGAATGAAATATATTTTTTGAGTTTAGAGGGTGAAAAAACCCCTCTAAGAAGTTTTTTAGAAATCGATTAATTAATTCAGAAATGTGAGTACTGGATCTTATAAATTGTTTCAACAACATTTACGTAAAATATACTTTATATAATAATATGTAATTAACTGTTGTCCCGGGAAAACAGAAAGCTTAGAGCTCGTCTCCGCGCCAGATGTTTGTTGGTTTTTCACCATTATTTGTAGATAATGATTTTTATTAATTATTGCAACTTCATTATTACTTTTGTTTTATAATCTAATATTGATTTGCTGGTGAGATGGAATAGTGATATTAAAAAAGTGAACTTTGCAATTTTGATGGTGGTTTTCACAACTTTGTAACGGAATAAAGCTACTTAAATGAATTTTTAAGTTTTATCGTGAGTTTTTCAATTCAATTTCTGACCCATTACACATCGCTTCAGTACAAAACCTTTTTTGTGGGATGCCTGCTGTAGGGTACATATTATGTGACTTACCCGGTATGACCCTCTTAAGGTGACTAACTAGATTATTGCAGGGACTAAGTTTGTTGTGAAGGCTGTCCGAGGGCTCTTTAAGAGGACTCAATCCCTTGCATTCGCATTATAAAGACTAAGAAAATCCCGGAAAAACTTAAGTCAAGATTGAGGTCTCGACGGTATTCGAACCCGGGACCTCCAGAATCAGGGTATCGAGCTTAACGCTTGAGCCAACACTGTAAGTACTTCACCACAAGGTTCCCCGTCCTTGAGATGGACGACGACGACGATCAAGGGTAACCGAGGCGATAGATCATCTTGGAAGTTGGATTGAGTCGTGAAAATGAGAAACGACGGGGGACTTTTATGGCTTCGGTTCTTTTAATTTTACGGGTGAAGAATTTTCATTACATGAGACGTGAGAAAATTCGCTTGATTCGATTGAACGGGCGATGGGGGATGTTATAGTTCAAACTAGATTTATACGTTGCTCAAGGGGTGGACAGTAAATGAAAGTTAATTATTATTAGAGATGTGTGAAAATTGCGTTCGAGTTATGGATACGACATTAAAAACATTAATATTTAATACAATTCAGAAATAATAATAATAATGCTACAAACGATCATAATCTGGATGCTCTACAAAGTGAAAAATAATATAAAAAGATACACTCATCTCTAGTCATTATTTATGTATACAAGCAATATAGAAAGAAAAAACACGCAAACAAAATCGTATTTGTGAACTAGGTTGGTGGAGGTGCCGGGTAAACTTTTTAGTAACTTTTTAAATATTAGAAAAAGGTTATTTTGCCTTCAAAGTGTCACCAAATCATGTGACTTACCGAATTTTGCCCCATAACCAAACAAGAAGTAAAAGGCGCAATCAACTCATTGTAAAATAAAAAAGACGCTAACCAAGACCAACTGCACCCTTTCAACTATCTTGTTTAATATCTGTATCCAACAGGGAAAGATTCCTCACGAATGGCGAACGTCCTCATTAAAAGTCCTATACAAGGAGAAAACCACACTCTTATCACCAGAATCGGGGTATTCAAAACTTTTTTCAAACATTATAAATACTCGGTTACAAGCTCTCTCTGACCAAGTAATACCAGATGAGCAGTTCGGCTTCCGCACGGGCAAATCAACTTTATAGGAGCTTTCAAAAATTTTCTCGATAAAATCGACTCCACTCTTGTCAAAGTGAAGGGCAAACTATACAATGTCTTTGTAGACTTTAAATCCGCTTTCGACTCAGTAGACCGGACAGTCTCATCAAGAAGCTTCGTGACCTGAACTGCATTTTTGTCGAACTATTGAACATACTGTCATTTTAAATATTAACTTCGTGCAAGCTAACGATGGTATCTTCCTCTCCGATCCAATAACACAGTCAAACGGAGTCTTCCAAGGGGACCCTTCCAGACCACTTTTGTTCAACCTATTTACTTCAGATATAAAAGAATCTATCTTCGACGACTTTAACAAAGACGTTCACTTGATAATGTACGCAGATGACATCGCACTTTACAAGGAAAACCTCGCTCAGCTTCAGTACACGTTAAAGTCTTGTTACACTATCAACATGTTGACACAACTTGTTGGCTCAACTTGTTGACAAGACTACACTCTGTGTGTGTCACCTCCATCAACATGTTGACGGACATTTGGAACATTCCGTCGAGAGAACTGCCACTTCGAAACTGTTTCATACCAAAATAGATAGTAATTACGTACATATGCCACATACAGCTGTGAATAACATTAAAAAAGTATTGGCAGATCGATATAAAAGAGTTAAAAGTGTCGTAATTGCCATCCCGAAGCTTTTATGTTCATCTCGAGTCTGCGTGTGTATCTGATGGGCTAATGAGTACCACTCTAAGCGGCGCAGGATTCCAGTACGCTCCTGGCTCAACGGTGAGAGCGCTCGGCTACCACGCAAAGGGTCCCGGTTCGAGTCTCGTTTGGGAAAACTTGTAGAGAGAGCTTGTAACCGAGTATTAATAATGGTGTGAAAGCAACCATTTAGTAGTAAATGTCAACAAAACAAAAGTTGTTTAGTTCAAAAAAGGGGGGAAGTTAGCCAAAAGCGATGTACTTTTATATGGTACTGACAAAATAGAGTTTGTATCTTCTTTCAAATATCTGGGTATCTTACTCCATTATAAAGGTACTTCTTTTTCTCCCCACATCAACGCAAGATGTTCCTCTGCCATAAAAGCCATGCACCTTATCTCCAAATTATACTCACTCTCAATCTCTTATGCTATGAAACTTTTCCACCTTAAAATTTCCCCGATTGCTTCCTACGGCATCGAAATCATCTGGCCCTACCACTCCCAAGCCAATCTCACACAATTAGAATTGGTTAAGACCCTATATATGAAAAAGATTCTTTCTCTATGTAAATTTACTCTTTCGCGCTTGGTATATGAGATGGTAGATGGATCGTTGTTTGACGCTGACCTACAGTTTAAATTTAACCTAAGCCAACAGATGCCTTTCGTACTGTCGTTCACAACTGCATGTCAAAATGATGATTGGAAAAAATCTCTTGCCAAAAACAGGAATGTGCTAACCCGTGTAGCAGCTCACGGTTTTCACCATTTTGTTTTGCCTAGATAAAAAGTTCCATTCATCATACACATGCTGCAAATGCTCCCAATGTTCTATGGATTGCGAATTCCATTACTGATCTTGCCACAAAGGGTATTTTCTAGAATCAATCAGGCATATAAAGTACAAAATAGTCCCAATTTTTCAGTTTGGTTTATTTTCCATTAACAAGTAATTCGACTTTAGACCTATATAGGGTCATATTTTAGCTTCTCGAATCTTGCGGTGTCCTTTTTAAAATAGATGTCCTAGCTGACTAACTTTATACTATATAAGTGATGCTCTAATTTTGCTGACTGTATGAAATGTATGTAAATTTGACTGACTGTAACTATTTACTTTGTAAAGATAATGTTTATTCTAAACAAAACTAATGATGTAATGTTGGTTATGTTACGCCATAGTTGGTGTTGTACTCTCTGGAGTTTAATAAAAGCTTAAAAAACGCTGTATTGTTGTTTTAAAGCAACGTTGACGATGCTGACACATTCACGGGTGAATATCGACAAATCAGTGGGCAGCATTTAAATCCGATCCTGATGGGATTACGATTCAGTAATCCTTCAAAATGTACAAAGTCCAAGTCAAATATTATTTCTTACATACACTTAAGTACCTTTGAGTGCTTTTACTCTCAATTTGAGGTTCGGCATTTGTACAAAATAATTTATATAATTTCGATTGATTATCGAATTTTGAGGCTGCATTGGCGCGGAAACTTGTATGAAAATTTCTGATTGTAACTATGAACTTTGAGATAGTGTTTTTCAAAAAAATTAATGCTGTAATGTTGTTATGTCTACGCATAGTTAGTGTTAGTACTCTGGACGTTAAAAATGGCTTAAAAACGCATGTATTGTTGTTTTAAAGCAAGTGATGCTTAACCATTCAACGTGACATATCGACATTCAGGGGGCAATTTATTTAATACGATCATGTTGTTCGTAATTTCACTTTTAGAAGTAAATTCCTTACTAAAATGTAAAAAGCCATAGCAAATAGTACTCTTACTTCCCACACCATTCAAATTAACTGCTTGAGTTGCAATCATTCAATTATAAAAATTTCGTATTGTACCAAATTGTAATTAACTTTGCATTGCTTTCGGAATTTAAGTGGCCAATTGCGGGAACCTTGTATGAGAAATTTAAATTTGGATTGGAATAGTAATGGGACTTTAAGAATTATTTGATTTGGTAAATGTATATTTGTCAAGTCGAACATAATATTAGGAACCTATGGGAAGTGTTACCAAATTGTAAAGTATAGGGGATTGTGCCCAAGAGAAGGGATTGTTCCTTAACCTTTAATCCTCCCTATTAAGCTATTAATCTTGTTTATATTTTGATCATGTT